>JAYKKI010000034.1:7355000-7737500 GCA_039881145.1 Druceiella hillmani
GGGTCTGAACTGATTTGTAAAATATGGTACCCCTAGTGTTAATATCTGAATCCGGAATAGGTTTTTCTAGTGCAATATTAAAAAGCAGACACGAGAGTGACCCACTCCTTGTCGAACACCATTATTGACATTGAGATCTTCAGAGAGGGCACCATTGAATTTCATTTTACATTTTGTCTTCTCCATAGAACACATTACAAGTCTAATTAAATTGCTTGGAATTTTGAAATCATACATTGCATCTTTTAAATTTTTTCTACTAACCCTGTCAAATGCTGATTTAAAGTCTACAAACAAGTGATGAGTATCAATATCATACTCAAGTGGTTTTTCAATAATTTGACGTAAACAAAAAAAATTACCAAGAGTAGATTTTCCACTCCTAAATCTGCATTTATAGCTGCCAATTTCATATTCAACGAATGGTTTTAGTCTCGTAAACAGAATGTTGGATAGAATTTTATAGCTTGTGCATAGTAAGCTAATGCCTCTATAATTGGAGCAAACCATTGGGTCTCCTTTCTTATGAACAGGGCACAAAATACTAATGTTCCATTCTGAAGGAAGCTTTTCAGAGTTCCAAATATTCACAATTATATTTTGCAGGTGATCGTATAGCCGAGGACATCCATTTTTTAGCAATTCTGCAGTTATAAGATCATATCTTGGTGATTTATTATTCTTTAGCTTATTAATTTCTAGTTGAATCTCATATCTCTCTGTGATGGGAATTGTGGACGGTCTCTGTGATGGGAATTATGGTGGGAGTTGTGTCTATGATTCTCCTGTGAATTTTCTGAGTTTAGAAGATTGTTAAAATGGACAACCCATCTTGAACGAATTTCTTGTTTGTTAGCTAAAATTTTCCCTTGTTCATTTCGACAAAGAGTAGAACTTGGTTTAAAGTCAGAGCGACTACGATTAACCATTCGAAAGAATGGTCTATATTCATTTAGGGAAATTATGAAAATATTTGTAAATACTTTATTGTAAATTACTTTATACCCTTAAATGTGGATCTATGCTATAATATGTAAGAGAACCTTGTAGTGCACGTTCTACTTGTACTTAATAGGTTTTATTTCATATAATCGAACATTTTCAAAATAAATAATCATTAATAAAAAGAAAATAAAGAATATTCATATTCAATATAAAGAGGATGTAAGTCGTTATCGTCCTTAAAGTAAATTAAATGTTCGTGTGATCGATTATAACAGGTAAATCATGAATCATATAAGTATTTTCAAGATTTGATAATCTTCATAACTATCGAATAATATTTCAAGGATATGTTCCTTATAATCATCATATAATGTTTCATGAAGGATAGTAGTCTTTTAGTCGTCTTAATATTCATTTATAAAAAGAGACTAGATTTTATTTCAAAATATACATTTTAGTTATTAACTAATATTTCTCTATTTCATGGCTTAATGTCGGATTTTTCTTCGGTTCGTGTATTATTATAAGTTTCCATTGCTATTATTAAACATCTCGTTGAGATTCTTCCAGAATTTTTCTTCTAATGCAATTTTACATTAGAAAGTTGTATAAATGAGTCTTTAACAACTTTCCTGTCGTAATTTTTTAATAATAAAAAAGGACAGTTTTGTACGATAATTATATAAAAATAAAATCTACACAAAAAAAATATTTAATGTGCTTTTTACGGTCGTGGATATCTTATATATGCCACAATGTAGAAAATTACAGGGAAAGTAGCATGACATGTCTAAATTGTTCAATATATTTGCTCTGGTTTCTAATGGTAACGAAGAAAATTGAAGAAGAAATATGTAAAACGTCAATGTTAAATAATAATATTCATTCACCTTTGTGATTGAAATTGGAAGAAAATTTATATCGACGGTTTAAAACCGTTATAAACAAAAAAAGGAGGATTAGAAAGAACATTGTTCTCAATAATTAAAAACACATGAATTGTTATTTGTGATTAAAATAAATGCTCAATGAAATCATGCTCATCTACTGTACTATCATACTCGATAATCGACAGTGATTAAGTACAAGTTAATCTAGTAAGTAATTAAACCCTATAATATACTAAATCAAAATGTTCAAATACATCTTAGTAATATTACTTTCATATATCGATCTAAGATTCAACAGCGAGTCGAATAATTTTAATACGAAAATTAAAAAAATTCACAATCTGATTAGTGGCAATATTTACAAATATGTTTAATAGCATCTTCAACATGTCTTCTTGCCCCAGATTTTTATTTTTAATTTTAATTACAAAAACTTTCAGTCGCTGCTGCTGTAGTGTTCAGAAACTCGCTTTGGTGGCTTTCGTGTAGAATATATCGTTATGTTCAAAACCCACTAAATTTTTAATTGTGAATAGTGTCTAGAAATTGGCACATTTCACATCTCTACTAAGAATAAAGTGAAATAAATCATGAGCCCCTAAAATCAAATATCCGCCAAAATTGGGACACAGGTCAAAACTATTTACATATGAGTTACTGCAGCGAATACCGCGTGTTGTTCGGCTAATTCCATTTTTTGATATTCTTGACATATCTTTCGACTTATTACACAATTACAGCATATCCATAGATCCCTTACCAAAATATAATGAAAATTAATCGAAGGAACCTTCACCGTTTTGCCAACAAGATTTTTATTTCGTTAGCTAAATGAAGCTTGTAAGAATATGAACGGAAAATATACGTAATAGCAAATTTCCCCATTTTCTGAACAAACTAATAAATATTGAATATATTTGGCGTTCGAAAGTTCAATATGCACAATTATATGAAACTAAGTGATGTAGTATTTTTTCTACTTTTATTAAGTTCTTTGCCATGACCTAGGTTTTGTTATATTACATCTTCAGGTGGGCAATTAGTAAAAATCTATGCTAATTGCCCACCTGAAGATGTTGTAATACAACGAAACTTAGATCATGGTAAAGAACTTAAAGAAAGTAGAAATAATGTTACATCACGTAGTTTCATTTAATTGTAAATCTTAATTCTTTATTACTTATTCAGAGAGTCCAGCTTCCGACTTAATATTTGCTTGTTACTAAAGAGAATGCGGCCGAATATTTTACTCACGTACCCCATTATGTAACTTAATCTTATTATCTTCAAGTTAATTATCCCAAAGGTAAATAAATGCGTTAAGCTCTACGTTTGAACCACATATGGAAGTAAAGGGTCACGATGAAATATCAGGGTGAGATATTTGAACTTAATTAAAGATTTTTATCTTAATGTTACGGAAATTGTTCAGTGTATATGAAGTTTAAAAAAATTCATGAACTTTTAATTTTAATCAGTATAAAAATATATTTATACTACTTAAAATTACAAGTTGATGAATTATTTTTAAACTTCATTAACCTCCTAAACCACATTACATTGAATCTTTCATCACATTCAAAACAACATAGCAAACCATATAGAAGAAACCTTCTTTTGTTTACAATTATTACTTCGCCCTGTACGTGAGAGTGTATACTCTTATATGCGTGATATATGTGAATATAAACCTGGTATTGGTTATTATAAATTGAAGTAACATTACTATGATTGACTTATCGTTGTACCACAGCATTGGCAGCATCATCCATTCAATCGATTCTTTAAGTATGAACATCTATCATAACTTATCACTGCCAAAACAATATTTATTTGCCAAAAAAACTAATGAAATAATGAAACTTCTAACATTACAATACAAAGGGAATAATATGAAAATGTTATTGAAAATAAATATTATAATATTGAAACAAAATTTATAATATTGAATAAAAGTATAAGCTCATTTCAGGAATATTTAAATTTTCTCAAAGGAAATTTTGATAACTATGAAATATTGACTGAACAGAGCCGTGAAAAATGAAAATTGAGGAGTCGGATATCCATAATGCAATTTAAAAGAATTACAATGAAAACTAGATGATGATTTCATCATATAGAATAAACGATTTAATACGTTTAGATGATATACAACGTACACTTGTAAATATTGACGTATTTTATTTTAAATTTATGTTGTCGTAAAATTCTAATATTGTATACCAATTGAAAAATTTTCATTATACGAATATATGAACTTAGTACATTAAATTATTGGTGGTGGATATACTAGCAAAAAAATGTGCTAGATTTTCAATACATTAAGTTCAAAGTAACGTAATTTTTTTCCTTGTGAATCAATCTTCCAGATATATGTTTATGTTAATTATGTTAATTTGATAATAAACGAGTTGGAAATACGGAAAATATTTATCTTTGGAATATTTTTTAAATATTTAGCAAAATCAGTAAAAATGACAAAAAAGTAATCATATACGAGATAATCATTATACTCACATATCCTTTAACCTCATTTTATCTACAGAGAGAGATACGTCATATTCCCGTGACAATAGTTCCTATTACCTGCCTTATTGTCCGTAAATCTATTTTGTTTATCATTTGATTATTTAAGGAAATGAATCAGTCTCCTCAATATGGATTTATTTTCACTTTAAAATGCAAGATTATATTATTCCATTCACTTAAATTAATTTATTTTTTGGTATCAAGTGCATACCATTCAAATTCAGATAAAATTTAAATAGGACTTATCTTAATGTTACGACAATTGTTCAATTCATATATATTGAACAATTTTAGTAACATAATTCTTTGTGGAATCAAAATGATATTCAGCAATTGTTAAAGAATATCATGATACGTCATGAGGTCCTAATAATACCCCCTGCTTAATATTCAAAATATAATACATGTCTCCTTCAGACATATTGAGATGGTAATTAAGATTCAAAGAAAAAGTGTTTGAAATTTTGAATTTGAACCTCTGCAAGGCTTATATACTTGGACGCAGTCAATGATATGTTCATTTTCAAGGCCGCAGTTTATTCTATCAATATATTCTCTCTAGGCCAAAGAAACACCATGTGAAAACTTTAAACATATGTGACAGAGAGTTAAAAAGTAACAAAATTTGAGCGGTCTGGATGCAACGTTAGGCGTAACCATGTTTTCACGAACCCAGATTTAGCTCCCTGCTTTGTATGCAAGGTGCTTATAATGTTTAGTTCTTTTAACAAAAATGAGCACTAGTTGCTTTTTAAGCTTTTGACTTTAATAAGTTGAGTACTTCACACAATTTTATTTTAAATTTTAGCTTGATTTACTAATAGTAACCTAGGTTACAAAGAGAAATAAATTGATATTTTTATAAGTACTCTGCATAACCACCTGAAAATATTTTCGCCAGAAAATATAAAGTGATAGTTTTCCATTCAATGTTACTAAAGGCTGTGTGAATATGAATTGAAAGGTACAACGTGAAAATAAAAAGAAAACGTTGTCACCTCGCCTAATTTTCAATATTATTAACATAAACGTGATTGTGAAACAATGAAAAATCAGCTTTTGAAAAAATCGATTAACTTCTGACATAATGTTAAAAAAAAACGCTGGGATCTCCCCTAAGGTCACCATATGTGATATCAGTGGATAAGAGGAAACGCTTTATTTCCGTACCAAAAAAAGAAAAAGTCAAGTGCAAAAAGATTTTATTTCTAAGTTTATTTCTAAGAAAACTTTATTACTACCAAGAAATATGCATACAAATTAAAAATTTTAAATTTTAAAATTTCTTAAGAATGTCTTAATATATTTACCCCAATCGCAGGATTAATCAATTGGTTTGCAAACGCATATCGCGTAGGAAAACTATTTAATGTTATTATATAGACCTTTAAAATAAGGTAATTCTGTAAATGATTAACCGGACATATTGCTTCCACCAATAATAAAGATAAACTCGTCAATAACTGTTATGTCTAAAAGGTTTCCGGCCACGTTACAATTAACCACCGTAAGCGGTTATCACCGGCAATATTACTACATATTTAATATGACGGAATTTTGTATTATTGCGAACTACGTATGTCATGATATCACTAAAATAATTTATGAATTTTTCATGCTATAATTTTGGATATAAAAATATATTATTTAACACAGAGGAGTTATCGCCGTTTAACTTTTCACTTAGGAAACAGACTTATCTATTATTTATTATTATTTTTATTTATTATTTTCTTTTTTATATATATTAAATTTTTTTTATTTAATTTTTTTAAATATTTCTTCGCTTAGTTAAAACTTCTTCTCTTTTCCAATAAGGTATGTAAATTCAAAACCTTGCTCTTTTGCTTAGCAATATTCTCACGATTCAGTACTTACGTATAATGTTACAATAATGTAAGTTATATATATTTATATATATATATATATATATATATATATATATATATATAAATGTGTGTGAGTGTGTGTGTGAGTGTGTACATACACACACACACACACAAACACACACACACACACACACAAACACACACACACACACACACATATATATATATATATATATATATATATATATATATATATTCGCGTTTCATCGAATATTATGAACTAAGTGGCAAAAGAATTTTGTGAATAGTTGGTTATTTATTTATTCATTTTCGAATTCAACGTATTTATAGATTTGGAGAACTTGTTTTGGCATGAGCCGTAGCTTCCGTAAACATCAGATGTCGAGAATTTGATACCCTGGAAGACCGTATTACTAAAATATTTTCGGACTAAGCTAAAGAAATTAACAAATTATTTTTGATATTAACATGCATGGATAAGTATAGCAAACAAGAAAAGGGATTAGAGTAGAGACAAAAAATCAAGACTAAATATCGGATTAAAACAACAAAAACACAAATAAAAGAGGTTAACATGATGATTTGCAACGAGTTTTACGACGTTTAAACCTATTGGTTTAAACGTCGTAAAACTGGTTGAAAATCATATTGCATATGTAATGTTAATTACTATAGTTATTGTAAACAAGTGAAGATAACATTGGGTATTTTGATATTGTTGCTTTAAGCACACAACAATACTTGTTTCGCTACTGGATAGCTTACGGCGCGGTATGATGGAAATAATGTAAATGACGCCACTACAGATTCTGTTACGTGAACGCGCAGTGGAATTCTGTAATAGATCAAGTCCTATTTTTCGTAGTCGTTTCTCTGCAACATTTAAACCTTAACCAATGAGTAAATTCCGTTTTATCGAGAGGCCAGTGTGCTTACTACAACTACCAATAGTCGACCGAATTCATTACAGAAGGCCGTTGTATATCAATAAAAAGAAGCGTTATTTGTAATATTTTTGTTTTATATTGGTACTGACTTTCTTGATCTGAATATATTATAATAAAAATATTAAAGTTACTTTGAATTTTGTCATATACGATATTTGAAACATTTAATTGACAATTGGCACTAAATTTTCAACAATCTTTACGTATGTAACTTTTGCACGAAATTACTCTATTAACATCACACAAATAATGTATAAAAATAATAAATACTTTTATATATATATATATATATATATATATATATATATATATATATATACATATATATATATATATATATATACACAATATTTTACACGTAAATTGAATAACTAGGTTAATTGAATAACATAATTCAGACATTCAGAGTAATTTTCAGCCGCGCACATTGTGTGCAATCTATATCACAAAGTAGCCATTACAACGTCTAACTCAACAGTTCGTTAGTAACCCAGTAGTGAAAAAATGTCGTGTGAGCAGGGTTTTTTAATCGTTTACTAGCCAGTTCTCATAATTAAAGTTGATTGACTAAGTTCAAAGAGACAATTAATTTAAAATTACTTGACAGGCTTATATTCTTTCACGAAAAATATTTTTTAGGGAAAGTTAAATTTTGAAAAGAAAGAGAAATCAGCTTCAAAAATAAGTACTTAAAATATGGGTACTTAATAATACATATTTTAATAGATTGAGGTTAATGTCGTTTAAGTACGTACTCATTATTATTAGCTTGTATACTTGGAAAACTTTTAAATTTGTCAAAAATATTTCATTACAAATAAAAGGAGTTTATACTGTTATCACCCCAAGTAATTAAATTCAATTTTTAATGGGTTAAATTAATCTGTTAGTTATATAATTCTGTTGTTATTCTTAAGACAGTGTTTTAGTTACTAGTGAAGTGCTTGCAACTATTGATCAGTTCCATGACCAAAAGTTCATACACCATTATCCAATTTTAATCCATCGATTACAGTACACGTTATTGTTTTGGTGTAAACACATACCAAGCAAATAAAAAGTCAAATAAAGTTGATCCGTTAAGGAGACCTCTTGTATATTTCCGACGTGCATCATCATTGAAGGGTACACTGCAAAAATGATGAATTTTCTCTTTGCTTTGCTTTGAAATAATCGCTTTTAATTTTGTAAATGGTGAAAGGAAACTCAGATATATAAGTAGAAAAATAATATTTATTTCTGTTAAGGCAAACAGCATTAACAGAAATAAATATTATTAAATATTATTCTTTTCGGATATAATCATCCTTAGAGCATTATAAACGAATTAAAAATTATATTATCTTAATTAAGTCTTAAAATATCTGGAATATAATAAACACTACGTTTATAGACAATATGATAGTTATCCAAGTGACTTGTTTAATTAACTTCTGTTTTTTACTTCAGCATGAAGAAGTTCGTTTTAATAAAGCTTTGTTTCAAGCCTACATAACTTTTTCAGGAACTGTAGGTCGTTACATTTTACAATCAACAACAGCTTGCTCTTATAAAGAATTTAAGGTGTTTGATTCTCCAAATACCTCTCGATAAAATGGGTTTACTCATTGGTTAACGTTTAAATGTAGCAGAGAAACGAGTACGTAAAATAGGACTTGATCAATTATAGAATACCAGTACGCGTTCACGTAACGGAACTTGTAGTGGCGTCATTTCCATTATGGCGTCCCGCATAATTTTCATCATATCGGCCCGTAAGCTATCCAGTAGCGAAACAAGTGTCTTGTGAGCGGGGCTTAAAGCAACAATATCAAAATACTCACTGTTGTCTTCACTTGTTTACAATAACTATAATAATTAATATATAATTTTCTGTGCTATATACTTAAGACATAAGCATAGAATATTAGTGGAGATGGATCCCAGAAACGAGTAAAAAGGGGAGCGCTATAAATGGCGAAGGTACTGGTAATGCTGGGTTGCCTGAGGGAATTAATTTTATCATTAAAATTCACAATTAATTTTTTTACGCGACTGGAGCTGGGGCAAAATTAACATCAAATAAAATGTAACTCAAATCAGAAAAAAATATTTTAGTGTATAATGAGTAGAAATGTCTTAAACTTGAAAAAAAGTATTTGTATATGTTTAATCATCGGAATGTGAGATTAGCAAAAATAAATTTTAAATGTGGGCTGCGGCATACCCGATTCAACTTGATAATAAGATTCACATCACACTCACATAAAACGCAAGTTCCACTTTATGAGTGTTAAATCGGTAATACTTATTTGGCATATTCCGCTTCGGATCTATCTTCCTTTGTCACCAAGTATAATGCTTACGGATATTCTGTCTGCATATACTGTGTATAACTTTGTGTGATTGTATTTTAGTTCCTCAAAATTAAGAAATTTCATTAATACTTTGAATTTAACTACAAATAAAATTACAAATAAACTTTCCAAAATTTCATTTACCATTCAAAAATAAATTCGTGGTAATAAAAATATTTAAAGAGGGTATTTAGAAAAATCGTTTAGAATATGAAAAATTGCATAAATAACGACTACATACGTCATTAAAGAAGTTCGAGTTATTGAAATGATATATTACTGCTTGCAGTATAACTTAGCGTTTGTTTTCTCGTTATTACATTTGTTTACAAATATGCAGACATTCAGGTTGTTTGGATAAAATAATTAAGTAAAAAAACCTTAAATTATGCAAAAATGCATATATAAATATTTTAAATTTTGTACTTCATCATGATCATGTCAAGACAATGTCATCTTGGTGATTAGAATTAAAAAGAAAATATGATAACTTGGTCATTATAAAAACGTACTTTCGTGATATTCAATTTATTTAATTTTGGGAATAAATAAAAATACAAAACATTTCTATAAATGTATAGCGGAAAAGTTTCTTTTTACTTGGTTGTTCGCGCTAACTTCTAGAAACGTATATCCGATTCCAAAAATTATCTTTTGGAAAGCGCAAACCTTGAAGAATATTGATCTATTTAAAGGGGCAGAGTAGTCAGAAAAAGGTAAGATCAATTGGGAAATACTGCTTAAACAGTGCAATGTAGAGGGCTTATTTATTGTGAGATTATCCCGAGCATTTCGATGAGATTATGCCGATTTACACCGATCAGGACGATCGATGTGATTTTGCGAACGGAGAGAAGGTGTTTAGTGCTCACATAGGAGGGGGGGGGGGAGAAAAAGGTAATTAAAATAATTTCACGCGGGGGGAAATTGGAGCAGCTGACATCAAAATAAGTTATAAAATATTTTAACTGTTTGGCCGAATATGAAATATTATGACTTATTAAATTATAACCATCTAAAGAATAATATTATTTAAATATTGAGGCTAAAGAGATTAAATAACGGCGTAATTTTTTGATACGAATTTTACTTACAGTACTTACTTTTATGAATATAAGAATTCTTGCCATCAACTCACAAAAGGCATGACGAAATATCGCAAATCGTAAGAATTTTAAAAAGCACGTTTTTCAAGTGGAGAGCTTGTGATTATAAGTGCAGCGGCAAAATACTGGAGTCTCAACACAGAGATATAGGATTCGGACCTTGGAATGAATATTTAAATATCTTAATTATTCTAGAAGTATAAATAGTACAAGGTAGAATAATATGACGTTTAGACATACAAATATCTAGTGATAATTTATATTTTGAACTTAATCGAAGCTTAGTATTTAATATATGCATTAACATATTATCATACATGTTATCTATCAAACAAGTTGAAGATACACATAAAATACTATCTATATTTTAAAACCGTGAAATCTAGATATATAAAACTGTACATCATCAGTTGAAATGAGAATTTTGTATAGTTTAAACTTAATTATACAAGAAATTGGAAAGTTTTATTTCATTTAAAGACAGCACTGATTTATTATTATCTGACCACACCTAGTAGTTTCAAAAATAATGTTTTTAAATTTTTATTCCAATTCCATTTGCTTTTTAATAAAAAAATATGTATTCATTAACAAGTAAAAACGAGAACTGGAATGACTTCAAATCATAGCAGAAAAGAAATGATTCAAACAATTTAAACACGAAACGGCGGTTACAAAAACAAATATAAATTAATTTGTTTGAATCTTTGTGAAAGCGCTAGTATTTTTGATCACTTAAGTTTTCAGTTACCATTGTTTGGTTAATTAATTTGATCATTGGTTTATATATAATTAATACAGTAGGAATGAGTTTATGAATAAAATGTAAGTTTGAAATTCACTCACAACTTATTACTACTAAAATAACTTTATTATCTAAAACAATTAAATAGAATAATTCATTTTCAAAAGCTGTTAGCAAGACTAAATTAAATTTTTCAAAAATGTATGACATAGAAAAAATTACATTATAGAAGGGAAAAAAATTAAACAATGAAGTAAAACAAATTATTACTATAGTAATACCATTACTCATGTTAAATAGAGGAAAAAAGACGGAGTCAGCAGAAAATAAAAGATATTGAACATATTTTACCGGAAAACTCTTCTTCTAGAAATAATAATCTATTTACGACATTTTACAAATTGAATGGAAGCAACGGCATATTACAAGACTCTTAAGATTTACACAGTTTGACTACGAGTTAAAAGAAAACAGGATATTGAATCGAATTTCCAAATATTTAGAGTGTGGATAAACCTTCATACTGTGTATCAGAAAACTCAATTTATTTTATTTGCATCCTATTATTACAACTACCATTTTTCTGAGTTTGAAAATATAATGGATGTACAGATTTAGAAGGATTTCTAGTTCTTTTAGATGGTCACTAGTGAGTTTCAGGTAAAGATGGTTTCATATTAATGTCTATTGACTTATAGTTTTAATCAAACATCCTAAATGAATCCATTAAAAGTTTTGAATAATATTTTAATATGCTTTTCAACATTACCTACAATTTGTGATCAATTCGTAATGCCCGTCATAAGGTGATCGCATGACTTGTTAAATTTAAATGACAATATAGATACTGTCTGAAAAATTAATCTAGAATAATTGTAAACTTTTGTAGTTTAGGCCAAGTGTATTAAATATTAGAAAACAGATCCTTATATAGTTATATTCTTATTTCTTTCACACGGACCTTTGAAAGAACTAATCAGTATCTATATAGAAATACGTTGATCGGTAGTGACGTAATTAAAGTTTTTAAATATTTTTGGGGACTTTTTCCACAATTATGTAATCATATTTTTTGACAATTCCATGTTTAGATAAGAAGGAAAAACTAGGTATTTGGACATTAAATGAGTTGTAGTTACTTAAAAATTAATTAATATCTATAAGACAATTTTGAAAAGTAAAAACGTAGTACGTATATTTTTATTCCGTCAACACAACAACAACAACAGTACAACGAATAATACATTTTTAGTTAATATCAAAAAGTTAACTAACCTTATACAAATTAAATATATAACAATGAAGCACATTATAGCCAATTAAGTAAATTCAGAAAAACTATGTGCTATTCTTAATGTTTAAGTATCTTGACACATATTATACACAAATTATCATTATATTAATTACTCAGTAAATTCAATGACTTATAATACATACTAAAAATTTATATTTACTATTTCTCATCGAATCGCAACGAACAGCTTCAATAATAAAATTATGTGAAGTAAACTCAATTCATTATAATTGTTTTGTTTTGAATTCAATTAGCTTTGCTTCAAAAAACAACTGGTTTGCTAACAAGTAAAGTCGAGAACTGGAACGAGATCAAATCACAGCGTAAAAGAAATAAGACGAATAAATTAAAAACGAGGCGTCAGTTAATAAAAATTACGAATCTAAATTAATTTTTTACAATTTTATGTCCAATCTTTATGCAAAGCGGCTGTATCTTGGCCGACTTAAGTCTTTGCTTTCCGCCGTCGTGCGTTTCGCGATTAATTTATTCTTTCATCTTACAAAAATACGACGTTGAAAAGAGGCTGAAAGGATAAGATAGAAATTTACTTGTAAATTTACAATTTCAGCCTCTAAGAAGCACATATTAAAGCATTAATATTTAATTGTAAGCAATAAACTTCTAGAAATCTTATCGGAGTCGGCGACTACAATTTTCTTTGAAATAAAAATTTTGACTTATTAGTTAGCTCGTTTGTCAACTTTGCAATCATACAATATAGAAATACAAAATTTGGCACATATATAGCTCGTGCAGCAAAATAGATTCATTATATTAATAGGTTGCCAAATTGCCTCGTGCGGAATATTAATATCGTGAAAATGTGTTTGAATATTTGTTTACGAACCACGCCTATACGACTGAATGCATAGGTAGATTTATTATATAGGTAGATTTATTATGTAAGCTGAAGCTCACTGCATAGGTAGATTTAGTATATAAGTTGTTTATTAGTAGCAATAGTATAATGTCTTGTTGGTAAACCTCTTTTATTCCTCCAAAACATTTCCTACTCTAACGTGTTAGTAGATATACATTTTGCCACATTTACATTAATATATAAAACGGTAAACTCGTTTTCTTTATTGTGTGTTCCCGCTCATCTCTGGAACCAAAATTGCCCTTTCAATTATCTTTGTGTTACATAGGCCATATTTTGAAGAAAATTATAGCCTATATATAATCACGATACGTCAGGGCAGATCAGTAATAATGAGAAGTCAAGTAACATTGCTCCAAAGTTACAATGTACAGGGGCTAATTATTTGATACTTGCTTATTTATTAACTGATTATAATCGGGAATATTCTCAACGATGTACCCCCGACTTCTACGATCCACATCGTTCCACGAACGGACAGGAAGCGTTTGGGACCACGTGGGAGGTTGGAGGAAAATATCGCAATTATAATAATTCTACGCGTAATATACAGACTAATATGATAACTATATTCTTAGACTAGAACGAATATTTTATTCCAGTCTGAGAACGTATTTTTATACTACCTACTACCAGCATATAATGTAATATATTTTGCAGTATCGTTCGTAAAAATGAGATATTCTATTGCTATTATTCGGCAATGAATTAATTTCACTTGGAATAATCGTTTAAAAATAAATTATAAATTTATGTAATTAACAATAGATAAAAATTCAATTGTTTAGTGTGCATTCTTGAAAAGACGGAGATACTGAATGACTCCTTGAGGAGAGGTAGTCTTAAACCCAGTTTGGTAGAAGCGCTGTGACTTACTAGACTTGACTAGGCCACAATTAGTGGAACTCCGAAGGTTCCTTTTTTGAGTGAGGGAGGATATTACGGGTCTCAGGAGGAACTCTGAGACGACACGGGTGGGATGGTGGAAATAGTGCTAAATTTGCCAGAAGAAAGTATTTTTTAATGCTATGCAAACAAAAGGGAAATGACTCTTAAAAAATCTTTATTATTTAATAAAACACACATTTAAGAAAATTATTTTTTACAAATAATTAGTCACTTAAACGTTATCTTTCACACTCATTGTACTATTCTAAAAGAAAAACAAAATTTCTTAGGATTGTTCAACAGGTAGTCCCTCCATCGACGTCATTTTAATGTCAGATATTTTATTTTACCTGAACCAGAGAATCTGGTTTATTAAAGTGTACTTTTAACATACAACACCCCTACAAGAAATAGTCTATAAGAGTCAAATCAGGACTGCCTGGAAACCGATATTTATGTCGCATCTATTAATCTCTGAGGAAAAATTCTTCGAACATGTGGTACAGATGTCTTGGTTCATCGTACTAGAACGATGTTTTTGATTATTATCAGGAAAGTTTTATAATATAGGTGTCACGAAATTGACCGACATTACCACATAATGCTAAACTTACGCACTATAACTGTGCGTCTTCAAAAAATACTAGTCAAATATTTCTCGCGCGGACACTGCAGCCCATATTGTAACTTCAATTGAGTATGGCGGTTCCTAATGATTATTTTTTTCGGTTTAATTATACTTCAATAACGGCAGTTCTGTTTTTTAACGTGACTGTTGAGATGAAAATGTGCTTCATCCAAAAATACTATGTTATTGGATGTTCAGTTCTTAATAGCCCTAGTCACCCAAACGTATGATTACCCGTTATCGAACCCGTTTCACCGAATCTACGATTTGCTTTCTTTTAGGACAAACCGTTTACCTTTTCGATTTTTACTTCTAAATCAAGTATTTTTGGTATCAACGATTGAGAAATATTAAACAGTTGTACTTTTATATTCCTCTTTTGCATCATCAGTCCACATAGAATATTTCGTTCTTCTAGACGTATTTAAATATTTTTTAAACTCTTATTTTGGTTAGTTAAATATTTAATCGGTCCTTCATACTTTTTTGATCCATATTATATTTCTCTCAAATTAAAATGAAAGCAGAATAAATACATAAATCATATTTATCAAATAGTGTAAAAGAGTTGTTTTTTATTGAATTTTACATGAAGTCAAAATTCAATAAATTATTTATGTGTTTCTAGTATTAACAGACGTCCAAGAAATAAATATATGAACTTAGGATATAAATGTAATAAAGACTCGTCTCCATAACTATTTACTTTTGATAGCATCGTAAATTAAATTTTTGCAAACACGCCAAATATTTCCAAAAAAATTCTTATGAGAGTTGTAAGCTAACGTTATATTGTACCATCTATCATTTTAACTTTTATTAAAATATTTCTGAAAAATTAGTTAAAATAAACCGTTAGTCTTCCCCAAAATATTTTTGAGACCAGTAGAAATTTATTATTCCTAAGGTTCATTGGTAAATAATAATCCATATATAATAAAAAACATTATAAATTGCTTAACTGTTTTTGGAACAATTTTTCCATTTTAAAGTATTGTTTAAGATTTTTTAAAATTTTAATTAAATACATAAATTCTTTGTCATATCTAATTGTATATATATATATATATATATATATATATATATAAATATATATGCATATATATATATATATATATATACATATATGCATATATATATATATATATATATATATATATATATATATATATATATATATATATATTTAAATGATATACAACTTTCTACACACATGTCACCTACAATTACAAAACAGACATTAAGGACGTATATACAAAATACCGCAGCTCGCAGTATTATTAATTTTCTTACTAGCTTTTCCCTGTTTAGAAAGCAATTTTAAGTTAATTTCAAGATTATTATGCGTAATACCACCTATTTTCCAAATTAAAAAGCAATATCTTTTAAGTAAATATACTTTGCGCCGAAAGGTCAAAATACCATATCTCCTTTCTTGGTTGGTCGAATGCGATAAAATATAGCCTACGTGTTACCCAAGAGCCAACAGAATCTACGAATAAAAACGTTATCAAAACCGTTTTAGTTGTTTTTGCGTGATACGTATATAAAGGTAAAGGACCGACACACAATTCAAAAGCCATACTTTTTTGTTCCATTATTTTTTAAGTTATCCTAAGCGTAAATATCTTCCATATAAAGTTAGAGTAACGCAATCTAACTTATGTAATGTGTAAGTGTGTTTGCTTGTCCTTTTTTATATGTCAACGAAGCAACGAATTGATCTTTAGGAAAAAGATAGCAGATAGAGTCGGGAAATAACATAGGAAAAATAAGCAGTGAAGTTAAATTTTTAAATATCATTATGTTTATAATATCAGAAATATAAACACAACGAAATTGCACATCCGCAAGTGCGAATTATACTCATAAACTCGAATGTACCCATTTACGTTATCATTCTCAATTTTGTCATTTGTGTAAATGTCTCATCCTCACATTGCGGGGGCTAAAGAGGGATATTTTATAATTGTTGTTTAATTTATTTACCGAGTTTTTTCTTCCAGGCACACAGAGATCAAGTTAGAATATACATTTTGTGAAAACGTAATCTGTAACGGAACTACGTGTTGCAATTTCTTGAAATTTTAACCTTGCTCATGTCGATTGCTTTTCAATACCATTTTTGGTTTAGTTTTTCATTAAAATTTAGAACACCTTTAATTAAATTATCAAACCAAGATGAGTTATATATAAATAAATTCCATTGAAACTAACAGTAAAATTATGAAATGTAATTTGCGTATTAATGAATACCCATTTGCGCACGGAACGCTGGAAAATAATTTTAAATCAGTTTAATTCAAAGATTAAAATAAGCTAATAGTTGCCATTTGATCCGCATATGCCATATTCTGGGAGACATACGTATTTTTTTTTAAATTCGGAATTTTTTCATGATTTACAGAGATAATTTCATCCTTATATTATTCTCGTTAACTCCCTTCTCCTCGTTCATAATTCCCATAATTCTTTTAGATACACATCTTATTTTAATTTTAGTGAGAAATCCCCGAGCTAAAAGTCATTAACGTGTATTAAAATTAAACAATGAAGAACTTTTTTCTATAAATACATCTAAACCTTTTTATCGAATGATATACCATGATACGTATTTGCAGATTTAGTGGACAATGCTAATTTCTTGGAGAGCACGTTATTAATGAACGAATCACAATTTATAAAGATCGGCAACTTTAACTTCCACAGGTCACAAATTTTGGTCGAGAAAAATACTACATTCATCTGATCACCATTTTTGTAGAATCGAAATATTCTATTAAGTATTAAAATACGGTATCAACCAAAATTTTCTCACAATGCATGTGAAAGATTTATTAAATAACGCATTTGGCCGGCAATAAATGGACAAATATGATTATATTCCTTGGCCATTAAACTCGCCTGACCTAATTCCAATGATTTCTTTTTGTATGGGATACAATCGGAACAAAAGTATTAAATGCAAAAGTACTTCAAAAGGATTACTTAATATTTTATAAGATTTACTCTGCAAATTACAAAAATGTTCCTTTTATTATAAAAGTGGGAGTCATTTTGAACAGAAAAAAATTTAAAAATTTTGTAAATGTTACTTTCAAACAACATTGATCTTTTTTTACTTCTTTCAAATGGTTCAGCATCATCATCATACGTTCAAATATGTTCTAGAAATTATTGAAATTATTAATATGTCATATATTATTAACTAAAATTCTTATTACATTAGTAATTTTCTGGATTCATGTTCAAAAGTCTAAATATTAGTCAACACTTAAATATTAAAAGTAATTTTTAAATGTTAACTAATATCTGTACATTACGGTCACATATATGTGTATATATATATATATATATATATATATATATGTGTGTGTGTGTGTGTGTGTGTATGTATATATATATATATATATATATATATATACACCAATGCCGTATGTATATACACCAATGAACAATTTTGTAACAATTAATAGATTCTGAATTTTTTAAATTCTGAAGATTTGGGTTCAATCCATACTTACCTACTTCATTTTTTTACATTTTTCTTATCGATCCTTTTGGTAATTATAGTGGGGATAGAAATTTTAAGCATTTAAAAATATTTAAATAAACCTGTAAAACTATATGTCATATATATCTTAGAATTCATAATTAAATAAGTTTCAATTTGACGTCCTATAACGTACCTTGAAAGATTTTTTTTATTTTCCAATTTATCTTCTGAAATTTACCTCCAGAATCAAAATTCACCCGGTTGTACTTCACGTCTATAATAGAGCCACCGTTTCAATTGTATGCTAAATTTCAAAATTCCTTTTTAACTTAAAATATTTTCTGAGAAAATCGCCTGTGACAAACAGACCGATGTACGGACACCGAAGTGATTTCATGAATGCTACCATTTTGGAAATTGTACCACGGAGCACTAAAAATATCTTGCCGCCTGAGTGTACTAGCAAAAACGAATAAAAGTGGCAAGTACCCTTCCTTGTATTACTTTTCGTGAGGTACCAGTGGCACTTTTCTTAATTTTATTTTCTGTCAAGAATAGTAGGTCCGTGTTTCTTCAGGTGATTTACTCATTTAATTATTGTTTCGTAAAACTCGCAATACGAGGATTCCGTACACGTTGAGGCATTTATAAACATTTAATGGTACATAATATTTCTACTAAAAGATATAAAAATAGTTTTATTTTTTAGAACAAAAATATATTGATTATTGTATCTAGCACAGGCGCATGTTTAAATTTTTTTTTCATGTGATATGACAACAGATTACCGATTTTCGAACACCTTTCCTTTATTTGTGCCATGAGGTTTTCCTTCTTGCCAAAATTCATGATTGTGATTGTGTGCCAATGTGAAGTAACCCATAAAATTTAATTTATTTGCGAGAGTCAAAAATTGCGGCAAGAATGATTTTTAAACTTTTTATTGCGTTAACTTTGAAGCTTGACTCTTAACAGCTCTAAGAGACTGTATTTGTTATTTAAACTCGATACCTTCACGCGTTCTTGAGGAAAAGGGTCTTGTCGGATAGACAGACAGACTGATGTACAACTAAGTGATCCTCTAAGAGTTCCCTTTTTCCTTTCGTGGTACGGAAACTTAAAAGTGACCATCATGAAGTTATTTTTTAGACTATTTACGTTCCTTAGGGGGAGGCCCTTATTTTTTATTATCTTCCCTGGCAACATGTTTGAAAAATTGTAATAATATTTCAAGAAGGATATATATGATGTCCATTTTTAGTTTTTATGATACAAGTAATTTTGTTTAATAGGTAATGTAGTTATAACAGCTTTTTTTAACCACCCATCTTAAAACATTTTAACATAATTTTGGTACGCCATTTTCAAAGTTAATTGCACGCAAATCAATCACATCTTGGTCTTCATACAATTTTTTCTTAAAACATACCTTACTATTTACGTAACTTTATTAGAATTTCATTTTTCACAACTAAATGAAACCACGTAATGTAATATTATTTATACTTTATTTAAATTCTTTATCACTACCTAGATTTCTTTGTGTGACTACATCTTCAGGTGGACAACTTGTAAATATTGTGCTATAGCTCTATAAGTAGAAATAATACTACATCACCTAGTTTAATTTAGTTGTGAAAAATTAAATTAAAATGAATTTCTACAAAAGTAACGCCAAATATGTTAAAAAGATAAACAGATAAGGACAGAACATATTAAAAAGAAACGAAATGAACTTAATATCAAGTTCAAGGAATTGTATTGGTTGCTTGGTCGTAATACTGAGCTTTCAACATAAAACAAGCTTATTTTGTATAAGCAAGTCCTGCGCCCAATTTGGAGTTATGGAATACGGCTGCGCTAGTAAGTCTAATATCCAAGTGATACAAAGATTTCAAAACAAAGTGCTTAAGTGAGTAGTTAACGCGCCTTGGTATGTCCGTAACTGTGATCTCCATCGCGATCTTGAGATTGAGACGGTAGATGATACTATTAGTAGAACTCAAATATGCAAAATAGTATTAAAAACTTAAAAGAATAAAATTTTTTGAACTTGCTAGGTATTAGAACACAAAGTGATTCAAAGGAAAATCTTAGTCTAGACACACATAGTATATTAATTTAGAAAAAAATTAATTAGTTAGTTATGTAACTAGTTTTAATAAAAAAAAATTAAAAAAAGTATTTCTAATGAGGTTAATTAGGACCATCGTAATCTAAACACCTATTTCAATTTTGATAGTTATTTGTATCTTTTCAAAATATAATATCATACGTTTTTTATTTGTTTTCCTCTGTATTTTGTATGATATGATTCTCAGATAGGTTTAATTTTTAAATAACCGTAAAAATATGTACATTAAGAAATATATACTTACACATGTATTTCAGTGCTTTCCCTGAAGTTTTATTTTATTAATTTTTTCCATTCCCTCTATTCTTAGGAGTTGAAAAGCAGCTTTCGACAAACATCTTTCTGTGTTTACTTTGTTATCGACAGGCTTGCCATCCTCGATTTGTGTTAAAAGATAATTTTCATATGTATTAACATATGTAACTCGTATAATCTTCTAAGTACTTAACATTTGACATATCTTTTTGGAAAAAGAAGAATTTTCTTTAAAAAATTATACATTTTTTAATTTTTTTCGGTATGTATTTTTACCCTCCGAAAAATGTCATGTATTTGTATGTCATGTCTTCCACTAATCTGTACTTGTGTTCGTATGTACGTTCGTTTGTAAGTCGTTGGTAAGTTAGTCTGTACGTATGTAAATTAGACTCTTCATCTATACGCATAAAAGTTAATGTGTAGGTATGTAGGTTCGTTATTCTGTACGTATAGGGTAACATAATCTGTACATATATATGTTAATCTCTACGTATTTACGTTAGTATGCTCGTATGTAAGATAGCCGTAACTATGTACGTTAACCTGTACGTATATAAAATCGGTCAAGGAAGGCAACCTGAAATCAGATCGCAATTCTTAATGAATTTTGGTAATAATTTTTTTTCTCTCGATTATCCTATCAGAATGAAGGTGATTTTATTTATTAACATCTTGTCAATAGTGTATTTTTGGAAATGATTTTTTTTAAACTTCGTTTTTTTGTGTCCGGCCACTGTTCTCAATTTTCATTGGTACGGTTCTTCTTTTCCATTCTTTCTGCACTCTGCTATTTTTAAGATTACAGCTGTACATCAAGAAGTAATAAAAAACCAGCTGTTAGTGTTTCTTGTTTTACATACGGTAGTATAAATTCTTTATTTCAACTTCCGCTTCACGAACTGGGGTACAAAAATTTGAAACTTTCTGTGTTAAAAAATTTACGGTATAGACTAAGTTGCATCAATACTTTTCAAAGAAATGGATAGAAAATTTTTGAAAGAACCAGAGTCCGTCAACAGAACGGTTACTTAATAAAACTAACTTTTTATTATATAATTTTGACCTCAAGTCTGTAAAGAGTTCAAAATTTTCAGCAAAGAATGACGTACATCATGTGA
Organism: Druceiella hillmani; assembly: GCA_039881145.1. NCBI lineage: Eukaryota > Metazoa > Arthropoda > Insecta > Lepidoptera > Hepialidae > Druceiella > Druceiella hillmani. The sequence goes on from JAYKKI010000034.1 coordinate 7,377,048, forward strand.
TTGTGTACGAAAGTAAGTTTATTTTTTAAATTACGCGAGTATTTAATGATAATTATTTACTTACTAATAGAATACGGAAACAAACGCGAGAAATTACATTTTAGATTTTTTCCTATTTAGATTCAATTGGAAAGCTTAATTTTGAATAACATTTACAATAATTTTCTTCCAAATTTTAAAATATTTATTCAAATTACATGCCTGTGCAGTCAAATATCATAAGCTATGTGTTTATGTCTAATTAAGTATACTTTCCATGTGTGTGCCGCTAAAAATAAAATAAATTCGCAACCATAATATTACCAAACCGTGGCGAAAATATGTAAATACATTGTATTATGGTGTCAACGTACAGTTCTGTTTATGTTTTATCTATATTACTATCTTTACAATTATAACAGTATAAATGTGTAAGAAACTAGATAAAAACTAGATCGTACAAAGGAAGGATCCAAGAATAATTATAAACTGCACAAGGTATCCATTTCCTTATGATCATAAACTTTAAGCCAAAGCTAAATTTAAAATGAAGAATTTTTTTGCGAAAAGTCTAGAAGTCCATAATGGAAACCAAGGGTCGGATGTAGACACTATAGACTGAGCAGAATAAAATGACGTATGACATATTTTAATATGTTTGTTAACTTTAGTATATACCACCTAACCTGTTAAGGTATTTCTTAAGTAAACTTAAAAATGACTTAACAAAAGTAGTTTTCATATTTTGTTCATTCATATTACTTACATAAAAAATATCGGGATTCATAGTAGGATATGTAACGATTGATTTAAAAAGGAATTCATGTAAATGGGAAGAAATATTAGACATATTTTTATATAGGTTAAAGTAAATACGAAACATGTGAAAAGAGAGTAAGACGATTAATAATTCTTACATATATAATTAAATATTCACAGTTCTGAAATGTTTATTTTTTAATTCGTAAACAATTGATCAAGCTAATGTAGGTACTTCCCACGAGCTACCCATTACAACTAATGCCCATAATCGCCAAACTGAACAGGCAGCTCGACGCTGCTGCCCGTCACTGGTATATGACATTTTAGTTACGCAATTAGAAACATCACTCTAGTTCCAGTCGACGAGTGGCCGGGAATCAAATCCGGCACGCTGTGGTGCAAGATTATAACAAAGTCTAACCCACATACATAATCTTAAATTTTACGTATTCCTTATATTTTTTTATATCATTTTCAAATTATGAACCGAGCAAAATAAAATAATACTTTAAAAATGAGATTACGATCTCAAAAAGTTTCACTGACGTACATAACTTTAATATCAAAATAGTATTTGTTTCGTTCCATTGTATTAAAAATTTCAATTATTGTATTAAAAGTATTAAAATTCACTCATATTACAACTGATACGAGGTAGATGTCGATATCAATCTTCATATAGTACTAGACTATATTAATTTGCCAAAGCTGCACCACCGCAATATGTAGCGGCGTACGAAGACTTGCAAGTTCTACATTGTCCTGGCAGCAGCACAGCGCTTAACTAATTACTCGACCGCAAGCGTTGTCCAGTGCATTTCAGCATGTTCCCTGGCTATGATTAACTATTATTATTAGCTCGCTGAGTCTATGTTTTATGCCACTGACTAAATTTGCTTACATAATGAATGTGCATCCGCGACTTGCATATCATATATTATGCTTTGAATGACAGGAATTGTTTTCTTAGTTCAACAAAGTTAAGGTCTATTTAGAATAATACGGGGACAAAGATTAAAAATTGATTATTTCAGAGAGGATTATCTTTCACGTTTTGTTAACAATCTAAATTCATCGAAGTTTTTTATTTCTTAGTAAAAATAACGTGACACGAAAAAATGTTTTTACATTCTGTGGGAAATGAAAATTTAAACCAAGAATATTTATTAAGGAAGGGAGGAATTGAATATTTATATATTTTATTTTTTTAAAATAGGAATTGCTGAAAATTATGGTGATATCGAAAACAATTTAATTATAAGTTGTCATTTGAAAAAGTTGTGTAAAAATATAATAAAGCCTACATAACGTTTAAATTGTGATAAATTCAAATAATGTATATAAAAAAGTAAAAAGAAATTTTTAAGAAGTTGAGGAAGATATTGTCCAAGTTAGTAATTGTGTAAATGGTCATATGTTAATATATCGTTTCGAATATTAAAACTAGTCTGAACACAGCTGTATAACGTCGTCACCAGATCGCCCTTAAGTAAAACATTCTTTAAGATTACAATCACTTTGAATACTTTGACTTAAATCTATCAAGTATATGTAGCATTAGCATAGCGACTAACAAAAATAAATAAATTAGCAGTAGTTAGTTATTGAATATATTTGGCGTTAATTTTGTGAAAATTCATTATTCACAATTGAATGAAATTACGTGATGTAGTATTATTTCTACTTTCTTTAAGTTCTTTACCACGACCTAAGTTTTGTTGTATTACAACATCTTCAGGTGGGTTAATAACAAAGATATATTTGCTAATAGCCCACCTGAAGATGTTGTAATACAACGAAACCTAGGTCGTGGTAAAGAACTTGAAGAAAGTAGAAATAATACTACATCACGTAGTTTCATTCAATTGTGAGTAGTTAGTTAATCAAGAAAAATAATTATTAGCACTATTTAAGGAAACAAACGCTGAGTGTGGGTTTAGCAAAATTTTTATTTTTAACCACGTTAGCAGTTGCAATTGTACGTAACCTTATTCACGAAAACCCCAATCTACGAAAAAATTATATCATCAATTCGAGTATAATATTGAAAATGTCTACAAACCTTATTAAAAAACATTTAGTATTTGGCGTTATAAGGAGACGAAAACAATTTTTAAAAAATTTCTGCGTAAGATGATTCTAAAGGTGTTGCTGAAGTTTGAATTATGAATAAAAGGTTTGCTGGCTAATCTCATACCTTTTTGGAGAAATTTACGATGAATTATTAGAATTTACGTTCGCAAAATTTTCCACCTACATTTCATTTTATTAGAATCTTAGGAAAGTCATGTATCATTTGATACTCAAGAAGCAATGATGAATCCAATGGCATCCTTAGGCTATATAGAGTGGTATATAATAATGTAACATACACATAAATACATGCGTACAATTGAAAAATATTAATCTCTTTCGCTCGTGCAAACTAAGACGACGATACTTGGCCCAAGTTCTTTGTCTTACTAGTGAAAATTGAAAATTGAATTTTTCCTAGATGTATTTTGGTCAGTTCTAAGACATATTAGAATTAAATATTCATTTATTGAATTAAATTGTTTTGCCATAAAAACGACCGAAATTAATTATATAATAATTTGAAAACGTGATTTTTGGTAGAAGTTTTGAGTAAAGTATAAACGGTTCAAAAAGTTATTGATTCGAATTTTATTTACTGTTCTGTAAATGTTTAAAGTAACTATAAAATATATTAAATCGGTTTTATAATATTAGTCCAAATTACAATATTTGCGTATGATGTATACCGGGGTCGTGGCTTTTTGTTAATATTATGCATTTTTTTTCTTATATATTTGTTACGAATAATAGTTACCGTAATTTTTGTTTACAGTTAATTTAAATTTAATATTATTTTTGTGTATATAAAGTTTTTCATCCGAATATCTAATAGTTTGGGTCTCTTCTGAGAGCTAGTGGTTTACAGAGAAAAATATCGGTTAATACAATTATCTACATTGAATACAGCAGTTATTTCCTAGTTTTAAAATATTTCACTTAATTACAATTTAGACATTAAGAAATATGGTTAATAAAAAACATAAGTAGAAGTAATAAAATTATCAATATGGTAAAAAATCCTACATATCAATACTAATTATAAAAAGAGTTGGCCTCTCATTGGCTTAGATATCACTGAACTTCAAATTAATTATGTGAATGAATGTATTTCAGGCGTTTGCTTTTTTGGTTTTAATTATTTTTTGGCCACGCATACTCCATATTTCATTTAAGAGTATAGTAGTTTTTGCATAATCCACAATTTATGATATAACTGAAGCATCTACCTAGTTTTGTAACAAAAAATATGGTACCTGTTTTTCTTTTTATTTATTTTAAGATTTCTTGTTTGTTTTTAAATTACTTTTCTCCATTGATTAATAAAATCTGTACCTCTTTCTTTTTTAGTAGGTGTGTTCGAGACCTAAACACTCATAATAATTTTATGGCTATGTTCTAATCACCATTGTCCAAAAGGGCAGTCTCTAATTGTTTAAAATAGCTGAACATATCTACATTAACTTTTCCTTATCATTATTTTTTCAAACTTGTTGGTGTCAATCTGAGAGAATTATTCTGATTTGGAATATCTTCAGTAAATAAATAACTTCTTTTGTTTTTACTCGAATCATCACCTCCTCTTCGAGTTTTTATTTAAGTTTACTGGATATTTTAAAAAATTTGACACTTTTGGAATGGATATAATTACTTACCTTTTCTCACTGTATAGTTATTCTGCAAACCAGTTTACTTTATTTATTATTGTTAGCATGCCTCAAGTGTCTTTATTGACAATCATCTTAAATTATAGGATTACATTTTAAACTTTTGCTTCGTATGTGTATTGTTAAATTTTGTATGGACTGGAAAAGTTTTCAAGAATTTTGAATATCTTGATCATATTTAGTTTTGCTTTAAATGCAATAAAATATTTCAGTTTCAGGTTTTTTTACTTTTTTCCGGGTTTTTTACTTCATAATATTTTTTTTTTGATATTTACCTCGGATATAGATTTTGTAAGAAGAGTATATAAAAATTTAATAATTTTAGTAAGATGTTCCAAACATAAGATAAAAATTTAAAAGGCCGAATTTGAGGAAATTTTTCAAAAGTAATAAAAGAATTAATTTCTCAAAATCCGTGCGATGGGATACTTAGGTAATAAGACATAAATAATTTTGGAATAACCCCAACTATCCACATTTTCCATTTGGTTATCCGTTCGCCTAGCAGACTATATATATCAGAGTGAATTATAGTGCAGTGGACGATAAAAAAATCTTTGATTTTTCGGTTATTGTTGCTTAAATGTAAAAACAAATTTATACTTATTATGTTTATTTATATGTAAGGAAATCTAATGAAGATAAAACAAAGATAAATTTGGTGGATGTGAATGAAAATAAAAGTACTAAATAATTGTCTTTCAAAGTTGATTACACCAGAAACAAGAGCACGGTGAACGCAATACCTAAAAAACTGTTCATTACAAAAAAAGAAGGTGATTTTGCATGTATATAATGGTTTACTACGCAAGAAAAACATGTACTGATTAAACGGAACGATAAACCTTTCAATTTGTATGCGCTAGCTAGATAATATTATATTTTTATTAACAAACCCAGTATAATATTTGTATCATCTGTTAATGATTTATTTTTTTCAATTCATTTTAGTTGAAGTCAAACGTTTGTGGTAGACTTAAGACATTTATTATGTAGCAATAAATCTAAGAAATGTATGTATATTTCTTTATGTTTATAAGACATTTGAAAAGAAATAAATGAGCTGTGGAAATCTTTATTGATGATCGAACATTTAAAAAATCAGAGGACTGAAAGAATAACAAATGTTTAAAAAACGGATGAAGTTCATCTACTGCAATAAAAATACTTTTTGTAAAAGCGACGATGAGGTTTCAGTCCATATTCACTTTGCTCCCGCACATCGCCAACCTTTTATGTGAATCTGTGTGGATCATTATAATAACTACGGCTTCTAAATGATTAACAATAGTTATTTTGGAATATCAAATATTTTTTTGGTATTTTGATAATCTGCGCATTTTAAGAACGCTTTGATTACCCATGTAACACTTTCATGCAAACTAAACACATTTGTCATTTTCAGAGCCATAGTATTAATGAAAATATTTTCTGCTTATTTATCAATTCTGTGTTCATTTTTGACATTTTAAGTTGTGCTTACTTCGCAGTTATATTGCATATGGGAACCCAAGGCTCTAAAACACTTTGCCTTTTTGCTGAGTTTTACAGCTTAATATTATTTTTCATTCTGAGTGCCAAGCCGGTATTCATAAACTTAATTGTTTCAATAACAAAAGAAAGTCGATAAAATCTGTATCTTAATATTTTCTTTATATTCCAACCAGTTTTATATTAAAGTTTCATAAATATCTTTAAATAATTATGTTTATCCTAAGGAATATAATATGCAAAGGAGCTTATTCATTTTTCGACAATAAAAGTTAAACTGTGGACTTAAAATACCAGAGATAAAGTACGTAGTATACGTAGTACGTAGTAATTTAATTAGTAGTACGTAGTAAATTAGTAGTACGTAGTAAAATAGTAGTACGTAGTAAATTATGTTGTTGAAATTATTTATAAAATTTGTTGCAAAAATGTAAGTAATTAATATTTCACATTATTTTTCCATCTGCCATGAAAGCGTATAAAATATTAAGTAGTTGTAAATTATCAATTAAGTATATCGTAAAATAAGTTCTTACGCTCATTATACATTATGTGATGCTTCCGAAATAAGATCCGTTTTTAATTAAAAATGCACAAATGGGATATCGTCTCGTAATACATTTTCATTAACGATATGAATGAAATGAATCCAATTTTCCAACGTTGCATTGTTTAAACAATGTTTATTGAGACATATCGAATATGTCAAATTATATCCATTTGAGCATCTACAATTAAAAGATACGTTCATCTTAATGTGTATTTATAAACCGAGAGGAAATAAAGGAGGCACAAAAAGTTAACAATTTATTGCTCTGTAATATTAAAATTATGCTTATACAATTTTAAAATATAATACTCTAACAAACTTAAAGTCTATATTCAAATAAAAAAATTAAATAAATATATTTTACACATTTGGATAGCCGGATTTCATATTTCGCGATATCGCTGTTGGATGAGAGCGTTTTAGGGTAACTAAAGAAAGTGGGCAAACCCGTTTCACGTTACGCGAGAAAACAAATTATAAAAATTGTTTATACCCATTTTTGTTTTAGGAAATATTTACATAATTTATTTGTAGATATTTATAAAATCCAGTAAAGGTGCAAATTAAAAGAGAAAAGTTACTTTGCAAAAGAATACTAAGCCTTCCACTAAACTTTTAGTTTACGAAGAATATCTAAAAATAGAAATTAGAACAAACTAATAATCAATCAAATTTAAAAGCATTTTCTATTATTCAATTTTAATACACGATATGTAAGATAGAGAAGGATAATTTCCAATGAATAGAATTGTTTTCTTTTCTCCTAAACAATTTAACTATGAGCTTCGAGATATTTTACCACTACTAAAAATCTAACTAATAGTTAATGGTTTTCCATTTAGTGCCGTAGAACAAGTTTTTTAGAATTTTGTAATTAAAAAATATAAAGGAGCCAATATGATAAAAAGGTTCTTGCAAATTTTATAATATACGCATATATTAAAAACAATTTTTGAATCATTCAATATGTGCGATTGGTATCAAAGCTTTGTATATCGTAAGAACAATGTTATGTTCCATAATCCATATAATATGTACATGAGATGCGTTTACGTGTGGGTGTGCGCGTGTAGATCTTGCGTACTCGTAAACGTACGTGCATGTGTACTTTTGAACTTTTGAAAGATGAAGTATATTCATTTTTTTTTAATTTAATGACATTATTTTCCAATCAACCACAATAGTAAAATGTTGTAACGTGAAACACTATAAAAACATTCATAATCTACTCTATTGCAACAATAATCATTTAAATACCAATAAAAAGTTAATGATATATCTACATACCTTGTCACAATTATTTCAAGCGTAAATTTATGGAACATATCAAACTAATGAAGAACAAAGCCAAATTCGTAAGAAAAATATATATTAATTTTTAATTACTTTTTAAAGTTTAGTTTAAAATTACGATTTACAAACCAAAAGAAGTTAGAAAGATAAAATACCTTTATTTAACAAAAAGAGAAGTTGTAATAATGTGTATTTTTTTTATGTTTTAACCTATAAAGATACGGTTATTTTCACGTACATTTAGTTACGAGACAAAAGTATGAATATCCTTAAGCATGTCGTTCTCTTTCGTTCTTTCAAAAATATTTTACTATACGTATCTTTAAAAGGAAACCATATTGTATGCACATTTAGAAACTGGCTAAATATTATAGAATTTTCTAAACTATGCATAATGCAATTTTTTATTTAAACGCTTAAATAATAACGCATATATGGGTAATGAAAGCAATGTATTGAGCAAGTCTTGGTAACGCACGTATGAAATGACTTGATATCATCATTAACATCACACATACGTAAAGAGTAAGTACCATTTTACGACTCACGTTAACTCCATATTACTCATTCAGCCGGTACAGTTCCGAACTTAATATTAGCTTCTTGCTAAACAGGAAGCGGCCGAATTTATACTTATAACATTATGATTTTTACACGCTGTATGTTAGATTCACTTATACTTATGTATGTAAAGGAATGTTTGATTTAAATTTTCATCGGCTTCTAGACGTCCAAATTATTTCAAATTTGCACACGTATCAGGAACCGAAAGCAGTACAATAATTTTGTGTCTAAAAATTTCAGAAATAAAATTGTAATTCAAAAAACTAAAAAACCATTTTTGTCGTAATATGAACCAAAAAAATAAAAAAATAGTCTCATAAAATAAAGATTTTGGTTAAGAGCGAAAAATGTCTCACAACTCGGTACAACTTTACTTTGTTTAAGTGAACTAAAGAAAAGAATCATAAATCGACACAATCAAAGATCGACAAAAAAATTTATTTAATTTTGAAATAAACAAGGAGTGCTTGTTACGGAAATGCTAGACGAGAACACCTCACGTTTTTTTTGCCTTAAAGTTAATATTTTTTAAATTACTTTAATTTTTATTAAAAAAAAATATTTTACACCTATTTCTGAGACATCCTTTCGATCTTGACCAAAATCTTCATACATAAATATTATTTTTCAGTCCATTGTTGCAAAAGTGTGTTTTTAGTACTATAATTTAGAAATGAATTTTATTTAAGTTGATTTTTTTTATAGGTGGATGTATACAGTAAGATTTTTATGTATTGATGTTCTTGATTAAAAGTTTGGTATGTGTTGAGATTTTATATCAATGATTGCCGTATTCTATTTGTATAACAACTCATCGGCAGCAAAATAAATACAAGCATATTGTATATAATAGCATGAATGTAATTACGCATTCGAAATTTATTTTTCCGAAATTAAGTAATGGTTGATAGTATATTTCAGTTGCCGAGGAAAGCCGAGAAAATCTGTTTCGCGTTTTTTATATTATCCTTCAATCAGCTATCCAGTTTCATATTTAAAAAAACATTCAAATGAGTTTACAGAAAATTTTGTTTACCCTAGGAACAAATTAATTCCCGAAAACTGCAGAAACTGAGATAATAAGTCATTAGAGGTTAAGTCGCAGTATGTGGGATTAAATATTAATATTCAAAGCAAGGAATAATTTTTCTTTAAAATGTTTAACTACCATTATTTTTCTACACCTGATTTATTTGTTTCACATAAATGTTCCTATTTAATTTGTTTCGTTTTACTTTAATTATTTACCTGGTCTTAATTGCCTTCTATCAGATACGAAAACGTGCAATATATTACGACTTTTGAAACCAGGCATGGTCAAATAATAAATTAATTTCAAAAATGACATACGACTCTACTAAATAAGACGTCGAAAATAAATAATAACACAAAAAGGGTAAAAGCTTACAATACCTTTTGAATATCCCGTTATTTAAACAACATTTGATGTGAAATTATTAACAGGTTAAATTCTATGTAGGTAATATCAACAACCGTATCAGAAAGACTCTTTCATGTTAATGTATATTTCATTCAATAAATTTTGTGACTAAAATTACGTAGCTCTATTTCTAGAATTTATTTGGGCTAATATGCCACAAATTTTGAAGGACTATACCACATTTAAAAAAAATCAAATAAACCTTTTTATACTATATAATATAAAATAAAACAAGGCAAATGCTGGTAGGATTGACGTAGGTTTCGTAGAACCAAATAAAATTAAACTTATTTCATACGCAATATTTTGGCTTTTGTATAGTTGGAAAGTTAGAGAGCTATTGCTGCGGTCGGTACAAAAAATACCCAAACCTCAAAAACTGCACTACATACTTATTCAAACCAATTTTCGTTGAGTTTATTTTACGAGTTAAATCGTTTCAAAACTTTATACACGATAGATTAAAACTTAGAGCCTATTGAATTAAAATAAAAAAGTATATGTAATTTTTTAGACCTATCTGACAATAAACCATACGCCCACACTTACTGGATTTGTTTCATCTATCAGTTACATGTATGGAATGTCACGCCTAACATTTTTTTTTCATAATTCTAATTGAATTACATAATGGTTCAAAGAAGTTAATTACCATTTATTTTCAACTACGTAGTGTCAATAATCTCCTAATAAAATGGCTGTGATCTACGGGCAGACGGACAGTACGAAATTATAAGGGACACAATGATTATAAAATGATTACAATATATAATTTTACAGAATTTATACAAAATATATGATTTTGATTTTTAAACTTCACAAGTTAAAAAGCGGATTATGGTAGAGGAATGAATGAATGAGAAATTATTTAAAATTAACACACATATAATAAGGAGCTTGCAAATAAAGTTGTATAATAATTACACGAATCACAAAAAGAGTAAAATTTTGACGAAGAAACTTTATTATAATTTACGTTTAACAGATCACCAACATTCATGAATTGAATTCAAAACAAGAGAGCAACGTGACTTCAGGCAGTAGATACTAAAAAATGAAAGGGAGGTAAGCTTATGACATGCATTGTTAAAAGAACTACGAAACAGGTGTTAGCATTACTCAATTAGGATTTACTATTAACCCGTAAACGGCCCGATCGTCTGATATCGGTCAAAGCATAAATTTACGTAGATTACTCGAACGCCCGATATCAGACAAAAAATTCAAGGTCGTGCCTGCTGACTTGTCAAACGACAAAATAAAAAATTAAAAATAAAAAATTATAATTGCCTTGTTTTTTTTGCAGTGTTGGATATATGTAGTATCGTGTTAATACATTGCACTATGCTGTTGCGACAGGTAAATTGAAATCACTTGTTGCCCATTTTGAAATCGCAAACGGGAAATTATATTCAATGTTTGAAAACTTCAATATAAAAGTACTTTTTTTAGAATTAAAAAGTATCGTACATGTAACTATAAGTTATGAAATGACTTATTACTATGAAATCGATGGTTCTCAGTGATACAAAGGATATTTTTATATGTTATAATTTTGCCGTTTCTTAGACAAATTGTAAGAGAAAGGTTTTGCTGTGAAGGAAATTACAAGATAAGGTTTTTGGTTTCAGGATATTACTTTACTGTTTTCAATTTAGTCCGTAAAACAGGTTTTCAGAATGTTTTAAATCAAAAATAATGACGATGCTACCAATGACGAAAATATAGCTTTCAAACATTATTTTTTTAAATTTACTCGATCGCAAATCGAATTAAATTCGAGCGCGAGTGCCTGCGTACATGAATGTATGTTTGTATGTGTCTATGTGTGTGTGTGTGTGTATGTCCGGGTTTAAGTGGAAGTTTGGGTACGTGTGGGTATGAGTGCATGCTCATAAACGTGCATTCATACGTACGTTCTTGCATATCGGTCGTACGCACGAACAAGTGCCTCAAAATATACGAGCTTGCGTATGTGATTGCGTACGTATGTGTTTGTGCATATCCGATTATGTAACAAACTGAAATAAATATTTCATTCCATTTTTTCATTTCATTTTATAATTTCATCATAAAACAATTCAAATAAAGGTAAAAATTTTACTTTGTTGCAAAACATTCAAACAACTTTATTGGTGAAAAATTCATACTCGTAAATACTCAGAACTCATACTCAGAAATTTTTACTCAAAACTTCATTTACAGTTACGGGATTAAATGTGAGAGGCATCATCGTACAAACATTAGGCGCATAACATTTTTTTTGTTTTCGAATTCGATTATCGTAATAATGGACGAAACTAAGTTTATGTACATATATATATATATATATATATATATATATATATATATATATATATATAAATATGTATATATATATATGTATATATATATATATATATATATATATATACACACAGGTGGCTTGCAATGAAAAAAAATATGAATAATGGATATAATGGCCTATGAACTGGCCAGTAACTTTTTTGTACAAGGCACTACTGAGCGATATAAACAAACAATAATCAGTGGATCCAAGATCCTAGGAACATGGCAGGTGAGCCGTATTTGAAGCTTTTTCCCAAGCGATGTAAATTATTCTCTGTAGTTCCGTGGGAGCACCAGAGCTTATTTGCTAGCCAGCTTGTCATTAACCGTCTATCTTCTTTAATTATTCATTTTAACCTTTCGCTATCCATTTTCATCGGTCGACCAGAGCGTAGTTGATCACTCAGGGAACAATCGCCACTGTGAAACCGCTGGGACCATCGTTTTGCAATAGCTTCAGATGATATGTTTGATGTATGTTACGCGTAGCTTCAGTGGTAGAGTAACCGGATTAGTACTGGTCTAGTCAATGTTTCACATGCGTTTTAAAGTCGTCCATATTTTATGCAAGTTAACAATGTAGCGTCTTAGTTTCTATTGAATCAATGAGAACGTGCTGAACCCTTTATGTATCTTTGATCGTGGAAGTTCCTAGAACGTTCCCATAATTCTTAGATAGTGGAAAAAACGGTCATTACTTTTTGGGCAAACCGATACATACACACACACACAAACACATACACACACACACACACACACACACATATATATATATATATATATATATATATATATATATGTAAATGTGTGTGTGCTTGTGTATGTGGGTGCGTGTAAGTACACGCACACACACACACAGAGAAAGTATATACAAATATATATGTACATTTATTTCTTGAAATCAGTAAAATTTCGTTATCTTGACGTGATTTTTAACGCTTAAATCGTGATGCATGTGTAGAAAATGAAAACAATGCATGAAGTAAATGTTGGTAACAGCTCGCATGAAACGACCTGAAATTCTTATTCACGTCCCGTGCACGTAAACCGTAAATACCCTTTTATGACTCACGTTAATGAGATTCGTAGCTCTATATTACTTATGCGACCAGTCCAGTCTCGGACTTAATATTCCTTTATTACTGAACAGGATGTGGGCTAATATTTTACACACGTATTTCATTATGACGTTTAGCTTATTTTACATAAGTTAATTATCCTCTAGGTCAATTTATGCTGCAAGGTTTTTAGCCGATTGGCGTTAGTACGTAAAAATTTTGTGTACGTTTGTGCATGAAAATATTTATATTGTTGTACGTTATATTAAATTTATGCATGGTAACTCTTTGGCAACAAAATAAATACGTGTCTTCATATAATAACGTAGATACAATTGTAAACGCCAAAGGCATTTTACGAAAATAATTAACTAAGTGATGATATTTCCTAAATTTTGTTATCTAATTTATTTACCTAAATTCGTGGTTTAATTTTACCGGAAGAAAAATAAAATATGTTATCAATTCATAGACTACGATATAAAAAAGGAAAGTTTTGTAATGAGGGTAATTTTTATTGTCTTACCACTCAAGGACATACTTAATATTTGTTTTGTCCATCTCTAACTTCTCAAGTATTTCTGCAGCTAACTGCTAGCTTCTGAAGATAAATTTAAGTTTATTTACGCAAAACAAATTACTTGAAAGGTTTTGTGCTGCAGGACACACCAGCAAAAGTTGGTTGCTTTGAATTTATTTGTTAAAGTCTAGACGAAAGAAACTCAATTATTTATAGTTCTCATAAATAAAATATTTACTAGAAAACCATTATAGGGCGCGTGCTTTCGTACATGCGTGTGTGTACGTGGGTGTGTGCGTGCGTGCGCACGCCCCTTTTTGTATGTGTGCATGTATTACAAACGTGCAATAAATTAAAACACTTCTCTTGGTTCTTTCCTCTTTTCCTCTTGTATGACTTTGGAAACATATTTGGCGAAAAATGTTAATGTTAAATTTTATTTCGTTAAAAATTGTTATAAACAACTGTTATGACATGTGAATCCTCGCAAGTTATAGGTCATACGGTCTCCTAGATGTGGTGTAAGAACTATGCATTTTAAGTATATTTAAACTACCCCGTTTATAATCGGCAATATCGTGCCTTATGCAGACCAAAGGAAGTAATCAGCAAATAGCTTTTATTTCTGTTTCAGGTAAATTAATTCTTTTACCGTCGTTATTTATATCTAGAATAAATAAATATGGATACTCAAAAGAGCATTTTACACATAACTGAAATTTATCTAATAGTAAAAAATATATACGTTTAAATCAAAATCTAAATTGAGTTGAACTGTGATTTACGAATAACGTTTATATTATTGCACCTTTACTTCCGAAGGAAGTGAAGTTGAAATGTTGATGGATCGAATTAATTTAACAAAGTCCAAAGATATGCACTAAAAACAAAATTGACAAGCATTACAGTAGCCACTATTCACTACAGTGTGCATTCTAGCCAATGAGCATGCGAGTGGGCGTGTTGCGTACGTATGCGCACGTGCATTTGAAGTAAAGGAATTTCAATTTGTATTGCCGTAAAATATTCTGTATTGCCGTAAAATATTCCTTTCAAATAAAATTAACATGTTCTGCATATTCGTAGGCCTTTTATATTTTTCCAAGTTATTACACAAATTTTCCTAATGCTAAAATTTAGATGCTATAAATATAACTTATTTTCATTTATAAATTCTAATGTAAACAAACATGTCAAAAAAGACTTTTTGGTTCGTTACCTTCTTGAATGGACTGGGCTACGTAATTACGACAATATGCTATATCATATATACTGATGACATTAAGCTCTAAAGCATAGCATATTTCGCTAAGAGTCTGTTACTCTTTGTCCTTTTGTATACACAAAATGTTTGCTCCGAACGAATGGAATAATGCAAATGAACAACAATCAAATCCGTACAAATATACAATGGTAGGTTGCTCTTATAGTCATAATTTAATCTGTTACAATTTCTACATATTTTGGTCTTATTTCGTCACTTCTAATTTATTTTGCGTATAATGTCTAGAATAAATGGAATAGTTTTGTTTTGTACATACTCATATTGCGGAGATTCCCAAAATGAGAGTAATGATCACGTTGTTAGCTAAGATTATTCACCAGTTTGATCATGGTTTTATCACCGAGAGACATGCAGAGTATAAAAAAGGCGATAGTGAACTAAAAAGGGTAAAAGTTAAAAAGTATTTTTTTAAATACTAACACTAAAATTTTTCAAAATTAATACTCTTGTCGTGTTCACAAATACTACAACTGTTAGACAAAAATACGTAAGGGGAGCATAATCTAGTGTCAGTTCGGATAAAGTCGCATTAAGAAAAACGAAAAATCATTGATTTTCTGCTCTATAATAACGTTAACTAGAGATTAGTAGAATTTTTTGCTCACATTTTTATAATATGTTTTTTGTTATAATTTAATTGACATTTGACTTACTTGTTTAATCAGTTTATCAAAATATTCTGCAGCTAGAAATTATTAGTTCCAGCTAAAAAATAAACGTCGGATTGTAAACTGTAGTTAAAACCGCATAAATTATGTTTTAATCTTTCCATTTAGAAGAAAACATTTAAATTGTAATAACATAACAACTATATAAATTGTAATAACATAACAAGTTTCAACATTATCATTAGATTTTTAAAAAATGTATTGTATTTTTAATTGCAACACGTTGCGTTGTTCACTATTATGTTGTGCACTGTTACTGTACGTTATGTAATGTTACATTTTATGTTTACGTTTAATTAATGTTTCTTGTTTTATTTATTTCATAACTTTTATTCCAGTGTACATTATATTTGAAGTTCGAAAGTATCTTAAGAATTATTTATGAAATAAACATTTTTTTTTCAAATATGTTTCAGTGTTGGTTTTTAGGCTTAAGATTTGAGAACCGCTTGTCTACTATTCAAACTGTTTTCTCCTTTTATACTTAACTATTGCTCGTAAGTAAATATGTATACGTATGTATATATGTATGTATATATGTATGTATATATATACATATATATATATATATATATATATATATATATATATATATGTGTGTGTGTGTGTGTGTGTATAATGGGTTGGCTAAAAAGTAATATAAGTATTGTGTACACTTTGCTACGTACCAAATAACGGAAGTCACTTGGTACCTGTAAAGACAGTGGAATAGAAGTAAAGATAATACTCTTAGTTGTTTTAATAAATAAATTAGAGTTGTCGGTATAAATATTCGATAAGCAACCCATTAAGAATTGACCTGATTAACTAACCGTCGAATTGCAGACGTGATATTGTCACTTACTGTGAATATACTTTCGTAAACTTGTGTTTAATTTATTTGAGAGAAGTTCGAAAATTCACACCATTTTTGAATATTTTGCATTCAATTAGTTACTTCGTTTGTTATTTTTTTTATATTTACATTAATTTTATTTGTTTACAAACAGAAATTTCGAAATTATGAAGGAAATGTTAACAAAATATACATGTATACAGAAATTACTAAATTAACGTATTAATATTCTAAATATCGATTTAACATAATATTGACAGTTGTATTTGCTGTCACTTATTTTCATTTAATATTTTTATTTATGTATCTACTATAAGTAGTCTCAAAGAGGAAAATCGAATAATTATAAGTAGCTATTACTGAAATAAAGGTACGTAACGAAAAGTAAATTCGTAAAGTAAATTCATAGAAATATTAACTGTATTGAAATCTGTCCAACAGTTTTGGAGATTAATTCATTGCTTCTTTATTACATTAATATGAAATAGATATAATTTCTTTACCAGCCTTAGTAAACAACCGATTCATGATAAATATTTAATTCATGAAATAATATAAAATATGGAAGTCTCCCAAAATATGTAATGCCATGTTATGCTGTAGTTTCATCTCTGTCGAATAGTTATTGAAAAGAAGATTTGAAAAACCAGATTTCGCAATTAATTTAATAACATTTTACTCGTTAGTTTTATTAGTAGCATTAAATTTATCGAATAGTTTTGTCTGTGAGATAATTGGAACTAGTTGCATATTAGTTTCTAAAGCGAAGTATAATATGTAATGTACAGAATTCAAGCAAAGATAGAACAACTAATCTTTCTAAATCTTTTTAATGTTGCTATAATATTACTATATACGCTATACTTTTCTTCAAATGATTGTTATAAATTCTAAAATATAACATCGTATTTGAAGAATGAAAGTAATATAATTTATTAAGCCATATTAATTATGGCATATTCGATTCAGTTTATAAAAAAAAGCAGAACGCAGGTTACAACTAGTTAAATTTTCAAATTCTTTACCGATAAACTACTGAACCGTCTTATACCAGGTTTATATTCAAGTTTGAAGGCCTCTGGTTCTTAAATTATTTTGTTTTTAAACTTTGGTAACAAAATGTTACTACTGAAATATATTATGCTGTGTAGTTTACTTTTTGGGATTAAAATGAAATTATGTTGTTCGATACACAAACACGAGCGTAAGTTTATTAACATCGTAGTAAAGTATTTATTATCATATTCAAAAATATTTATTTTTTTTAATTTTATAAATTAGTTGTTTTGTTAATTTTGAAATAATGATGACTGAAAGCAGTAAAATAATAAGGTAACTCAAATTGTGTTTATTTTATTCACGCGAGTAGACACTCGTTTTTAAACAATTTGGCCTGAACTGATCATATATATATATATATATATATATATATTTGTGTGTGTGTGCATGTGTATAAAAATAAATACATGTGTGTTTTTGAACTTTATTATTCAAAACCGTAATATTTATATTAGTATTTATTTCAGCTTTTATAAAACATAAAAAATGCTTACCAAAAAAATACGTAACTTAAAAAACGTTCTCATTAGAAATGTAAGTAGTAACTACATTGTCAAATTGAATTCATGAAATTCAATTATGGGAAATTCAATTATGGGAAATTCAGTTATGTAAAATTCAATTATATCATGAAATTCAAGTATATTTATATCTTTACATCCGTATTTGGCATTCGTTTGCAAAATAAACGGCGCAGTAAGTTTCTTACGCAAAGAGCGGAACGCAGGCTACCAAGCTTTCCGACTCCTATGTATTACATTTCCTTCGACCTTTTTTCCTCTTTTGCGCGAGTTAATTAAACAATTATTTCTGGCTTTTAGTCTGTTGAATGTTCCCTGTTACCTTTATCTTTAAATAAAATTGTTCCGCTTCAAAATAATTGGTGCTTTACCAAGTTATGCGCGTCAGTTTATGAACAAAAATCATTTTCCCTCACTCGAAACACGGATTGAGTTTAAAGGATCAGCTTTAAAAATCTTAATTTCAATTGTTATAAGATGAACGCAAATATCATATACTTATTATATATTAGGAGTACTACAATGACGTTAAGAACATTTCATTAATAAATTTTTGACACACATGTTTGTGTTTGTGCGTGCGGGCGTGCGTGTGTAAGAGTGTATATATATATATATATATATATATATATATATATATATATATATATATATATATATATATATATATAAATATTTTTTAATTTTTTTTATGTGTGAGCAAAATTAAAAGCTTCTCCAAAGGCTAGTATCAATATATAGGCTAGTACATAATTTATTGCCTGTAGATCTAACTCATTACCACCGACGGTAATTACTAGTTTCCTCGGAATAGAAAATTGACTACGGTCCGACCAATCAACGCTTAATTCAAGAATGGGCCTATACAAAACTCAATAATGTAACTATAGAATTTCAAATGTACTATAGAATTTCATACACGATGACGTATGTTTCATGTTACAGGGTCCTTCGGAGAAGGAATTCAGATACTGTCATTACTGTACAAGAATATGATTAGATTATACGAACTTATGTCCACGGAATGCCTCAAGGAATGGTATTGCGTCAATAGTAATTAAATCATGTCAATTGAACAATGTATCCTTATATGGATGGCGTATTTACTAGGCCAACAGACATTGAAATATGCGTCTGTGCCATATAATTAAAAATTATAAAATGAATTAACCCGAATAAACAGAATAATTATTAGTACTTAATTTTATTCGTATGTACCTGTAACGAAATCATCGTCAATTATTTTTGAAATACGTGATGTTATTATTTAAAAGACGAATTTTAAAATTAATTTTAATTGTTTTGAATTTCTTAATGTTCTACACAAAAACTCAATTCTGTAGGGGATTGGTGTTTTATTTTCAAAGTTTAATTAAAAAAAATATTTCTTTGAATGAATGTACTGAGTTGTGAACTCGGTATAGATTATTCAACACTATTTAGAGCACTCTAAACAACTTTCCTTATGAGAACCGAATGGCATATAATTTCAAGCCAACCGTAACGAAATATTCTAACTTTTCTTTTATATGTTTCCACTGTATTAACGCATGCATATTTTTCCGTATTACATACTTGTACCCTAAGCACAAAGGCAGGGTTTGTCACAGCCTGTGAAGATGAGAATTCTGGTTTAAGATAGGTAGTATTTTTATATTAATTTTAAAGTAATTTTAAACCTAAAAATGTAAAACTACTTGTTACAGACAATTTCTTTTAAATTTGTTTACTATTACGGTAAAATCCGTATTTTATTTTTTGTTTGGAAACTCATGCAGGATTCGATTGGCTAACTCTTAATCACTGAAGGCCCTGAATACATTTCACTTTCATCTAGATAAGGAGAAATTATTCTGCTTTAAATCTTATCATTTTAGTTAGGAAATAACAGATTCTAATATTTAGATGATCAAGAAACTTATTTTTCGATATATGTTTTAATTGCTAAACAGGCATTTATTTCTTGAGAAAATGTTGCAGTATTGTTAACATTGAAATATTTAATTTTTTTCGAAAATAAAATCTAATATTATTATAACGCTTAGTATACATAAAAGAAAATCTTAAAATACGGTAAAACTCATTTATGAAAGGGTTTCGTTTCCGTTTCCAATAAATTTATAATTTTCTAATTCAATGTTAGGATATTGATTTTTAACTTTTATATTACGATATTATGCCTTTTCTCCTATCCTGCCTCTTTTCCCTTTCTATGTTGAAATCTAAATTATTTGTTAGTTAATTACTATTGGCTTAATTTCTATTATAAAGCTATATTATAACATTTTTATAGTTTCTTCTACTAGTCGTTTTATAGTTTTAACTTTCGAACATATATTCTACTAATATCTTTAACAAGACAATTTTATGCCAACTCTATAGCAAGATGTTTGCCTTGTCAAGTATATTATGATTTTTTTTTAAAATACACTATTTGTACTTATAGAACCATATAGACGTACCAAAATATATTAATCTAAGTATCATAGTCGTACGTAATACATAGAAAAGAGATATTATCACACACACACACACACGAACACACACACACACACACACACACACACACACATATATATGTATATGTATATATATGTATATAAAATACCTGATCGAAACTAGATATTATTAATTATATTTTACTCAAAATAACGTAGCGAATTAGATATCTATAATTATCGGTAGATAATTTTTCTTGCACACACGAAATAATCGCATAATAGTTTCATCGAATATTTCAGTGACATTGTGAAGCTTACTTGTAATTGGTCGACAACTGTCTCGTTTCTATTATCGTGATCTCCATCGTAGCTCACAGTAATATGTAATTCGATATTAATCATGCTAAATATGTAATAATATTATCTGCAATATCCGATTACGGCGATTCCTTAGTCTCTGGTTGAAAAGATCTTAGACGTATTAGCAATTAACGATCTTATATGTTTTATATCTGTGAGCGATATATCCTGATAGTATTATGGAATCACAGAAAGAATTAATTTATTGTATTCATCTGTACATAAAAATTGTTTTCCTATCCAATGTGACTGGTTTGTAAACAAGTTGATTATCCCTTCGATAACGCCCAATCTTTGCGTACGTTTGCCAATGGCCGATCCTTTCAAACACATTTGTTAAGGGCAAGTTTAATTGTATGACATGATCGAATACTTCTTGGTAAAAATAAGGTTTTCTAAGAAATATGCACTATGTAGTAGATACCTTTATATACAAAACAAAGTTTTATAAGTAAAGTAAATTTAAAAAAAATTGTATTTGAAACGCGCACATAATACTTAAAGAATTTTAGAACTTGTAACACTATTTTTATTTCCCTCTTTATTTAAAAATAGAACCGAAGTAAAAGCGCTTTTCTTAATTTTTCCTTGATATGACACTTGCTGACGTTATGAAAATCCAGACGCCGTAACTACTACCATGTTTAGGCCAGTGGTCTTTTCTTTTAATGTAATGATAATGGGTTTTTTTGTTGTATATCTGAGTCAGTATTATCTATCAATTTTTTTACACCTCGTATGGTTTTCTATATTATGCTAATAATATTGAAAGCAATACGAGGTGTAAAAAATTCGTTTTTCCTTTCACTCTATATGGCACAAACTTTGAATGTGTTTTATCTATCATACTATATATATATATATATATATATATATATATATATATATATATATATAGTCGGATAATAACAGAAATTATTAATAAATGTAATATCTTTATTTTTTTATTAGCCTTTAATAGCTCATAGCACTCTATGAGCATATCTTCTAAAAAAATAAACTTAAGTGAATATTCGTTCTCTTTAATTGACAAACCCAAGAAGTAACTTTGCTTCATTTTTGTTGAAAAAATCGAATAATCTCTAAGATTTTTGGTTTTCCTTCTTATCATCTCTAGGCGTTATTTAGTTTTCAACCAGAGGCTCGTCTTATTTTATTAAACCTATATAATCTTTGTATCGTATTCCTGTTGAGAATATTTTAGCAGAAGGGTAAGTAATAAATATTCAACTGTCAAGCAGCATCCAGATATATAAGCATCACAGAGATTCAAAATCCCTAATTTTTTTTTGTCAAATGTAATTTATTTTATGATCAATGTTGTAGAAATTGATGGGATGAAGGAACACATTCCAAAAACGCAATACGATACAGCAATCATAATATAATATTACGGCTTAACTGAACCATTGCTATGCACCGTTTTGATTAAAATGCTTATTAATGTTGACATGATACGATTTATAATTTTTAAAAGGAAATAGATTTAAAATAATTTTCAAATTCTCTTTTACCGCCTTTTCTACAAGTAAATATTTTGTTTTCTTTGTTTATCGATTTAGAATCGGTTTGAAACAGATTTTGCTTGAAGAGTAGCTTGAACCAAATAATCTTTGCTATTATTCATTACAAAGGAAAATTAAATCTGCTCGTATTATGATATGTCCTTATTTCTACTACTTTCTGTTGGTTTAGGAATTTGAACGCGAGATCAGATTTCGTAGTGTGTTATGAAAATATAAAATATATTTTGCAGAAACTTCGAAAATGATTCCCAGAAACTGGAAAGAACTTTTCATGGTTTTTAATTTGGATCTTGTCTTTTTCGTTCGAGGTAATTCAGCAACTTTGCTGCTGGTGAATGTTTGACACGAGACTTTTTGAGATGAAAACTAATTCTATTGATAAATTATATCATAACAAATATTTCCCGACCACCTTCGGTGGGGCGTGTAAAAAGTCGTAAATACAAAATTGTTTTGCTGATGAGCTTAAAAAATATGAAAAAATTACGTAGCTTGGGCAATATTTTTGATCCAAATTCGATGGGCTATTTCAATCAATTATGTTAAAAAAAACATGGCGTGGTATAATTTTAGGAATATATAACACGTGGGTTAAATTTTATATTTTGATTAAATTTTAAATCGAGAATTTGAGACACAAGCGCAAGCAAATAGTATAAATATTACGAAAATAATTGAATTGAAATATATTATAAAAGAATCTGGCCGTAATATGTTATGATGAATCCATGATAATTTATATTTTATGTTTAAAACTGAAAATAATTGCGGTATTTATAAAAGTTAACTATGGTTTCTATATTTCAAAATACAGAACTAAATAAAACTGTAAAAAAGAAAAAAAATAAGTTATAAAAATAAACTGGGAAACTAGTGGCACTATGACTACGTAGTACTAACTAATACAAACGGAAATTTATCTGTCCTTCTCTGTATGTGATGAATTTAAACTTCATGTTATATAGTTAGCGGTGTATTCTGATCTTTGTAATAATTGACCAATTTAATGATATTTTTATTGTTTCAAATTACGTAAAAAAATTAAAAAAGAAACCTTCCCGCTGTTTTCAGCTTATTGTTTATGGTATTGTACAAATATAAGTGTGAATTTGGAGAAAAAACATAGAGTTACTTTAAACATAATATATTTTTTAGCTTAAATATAGAAATATATTGGCAAGCTGTAAATGATCGTACGAAGACGGTCTGTAAAATTTTGAAAAAGTCGTTTGTCACCTTTTAGCATTTAGAAAAATTAAATTAAATATTTTGTGTTAGTACTTTTGCTAAAATTGCTAAAGACATTACAAAAATTACTAAAATCACCCAAATTGCTAAAATCACTACAGCTGTTAAAATCTCCACACGAAATAGTTTTTAAGATTTAAGCTTTGTAAAATATTAAGTTTAAAAATTGATCACATTGATTGAATCGTGAAGCATATCTCCACCGCCCTATAAGTTATTCAACGTGTTTGATTAAGAGTTCCAGATAAAATAATTTCGTTTAATTTACGTCAATAATTTTAAGAGCTGAAGCAAATAGGGAATCTTATTGAATCTTACCTTGCCGATTTTTCTTGCATATTTCATTTTTAATAAAAATATTGCTCATTTTTTAAATAACATATATTGTACAAGAAAATGAAGTTATTTCTAATAACCATTTTTTCTTTTAAAAGTGGTTCTCATTGAAATGTTCCTAAACCAGATGCTTCAGGTGAATATTTTTTTATTGTTCTTTTATTAAATAATTCATTTTAAATAACTGAAGCAAATTCCAAATTTCATTTTTATTATGATACTCGTATATGCGTATTTATTTCTCAGTTTCTTACTATTTCATGCACTACATATTTTATAACGGCCCCTACTTACGCAGTGATTGCTATGAAATATGAGATTGTTTGAACATTTGTCGAAACAACTGATTATTTTATTTATATCTCTTTTTCTCCAGGTATATCATTTTCGTTCTCACTGACATTTTTATGTTATCCCCTCTTTATTACGATATTGAAAGTTTTCTTTTAAATTATAATATTTCGGTTATACAAGACGTAATAGGAAAACTCTAAATTACCTTCAGTTTTGTACACCTTGAAACATAAGCTTGATAAACAAATACGGTTATGGAATTGATGTTACAAAGAATGAAAATTAGAAAATAACTCAACGATTAACAAAAAAATTAAGTAGACGACATGTCATATAAATTTTGTGAAAGCTTAAATAATATAAAAGAAGCGTATGCTATAAAGTCTAATAAAAACCTACGCCAAGATTAGAAAAGTGTTTGTAAGAACCAAAGGAAAATAAAATTATAATAATGGCTCATATTTCAAGAATCGATTGAACAACTGATGTTTATACTAATATTACAGTTGTCCAAGTATAATGGTACCATATTACTTAAATATTTTTCAACCAATACTAGAATATACTCGCGTATAAAAATTATCACGCATAGAAGGAATAAAGTTTAAGCAAGAACACTTTGAAATGGTTCTTCCCAATAATTTACTCAATTATAATGAATGTGATAAATAATAATAATTTTAATATTTCGTTGGTTTATACGTTTTGAAAACAATTTGTGAACCTGTAATTTGATATAACTTTTGAAACCGTTGCTTTAATGTTAAAATAAAACTCTTTAATTAAGATCAAACATTCTATCCACTGTGGTATTTTACTCCCATACGTCGTTCATCCTTAAAGTTTACCGCATTTATTTACCTCTGGGTTAATTAAGATAATAAGAGTAAGCTACGTAATGGGATACGTGAGTGAAATATTCGGCCGCATTCTTTTTAGTAACAAGCAAACAGAATAAAGATTCTCGTTAACATAAATTGTAAAGAGTATTTACAGTTTAGGTGCGTGTGACTGAATGTGGGTACTAAGTAAAGCTGAGTGTATCTACTAACGACATTTCGTCAGTATGTTGTTTTTCTTCCCGTTTTGAGAATGGAATGAGGAAAAAAACCTGTTGAGGATTATTTATTAGCCGGTTCAGTAAGCAGGAAAATTTACCGTGGTGTATTACATATAATTTTCGTTCTATATTTTGGCGAACTCTGTTAAAAAAGTGGGAACTTTGATTGCGTACGTAAAGAAAAAATAGTGTAATGTAAAAAAAAAATGTTTAAAATCAGATTAGATAAATTAGTGTCGTATTTTCTTCAGTGAGTTAGATACAAGTTATATTGCCGGAATTTTGGTTGAAATCTCAAATTTAAGGGGCTCATGTCTCGTCCCACTTACGTCTTACTCCACATTGCTCATAATTATTACACTACTTTATACAATATAAACATTAAATTCAAGGATGCGTTTAATTTTTTTATTAAAATACTATTATACAAAAATCACCTCAAGGTACGTAGATAAAATACTTCTAACCATTCTGTTTGGTGATAAAGGAGTATAGATAAAATATTCATAAGCTGTTTGGTGATAAAGAATATTAAGTGGACGTTAGTTATTTAGCCTGTCCAGCCATAGGTCCGAGGCTGGATCGGCTAAGTAACCAATGACGACTTAATATTCTCTTTACGACAAGCCGTAAATAGGTACTTAGCACCATTTTATTCAGCCACCTATACAGATTTTATATAAATTAAATCAGGACAAACTAGTTACAGGTAAAAATTATAAAGGTGGTTCAAGGTTAGTTATCTGCCGTTGAAGTTTCATAGATTTATTTTTAAACTTTCTTCGTTACCTAATAATAAGACAGTAAACACATTGAAACATTTAGCAAATATTTTGTAGATTTAACACTCTGTGACTTTCTACCTAGTGCCGTTTATGAGTTCTTTATGAAGGTGAAAAGTACATTGAAGGATTGTTTATATATCTGAGTTACATATTTATTATAAACTAGTCGTGTCGGCGCGAATTCGTTTGGTATAAGAAAAGTTGTTAGTAATTTTATGTGTTTTTGTATTTTTTTTCTCTCAGAAATAATAGCATAAAATATTTAGTATATTTTACGCTAATAGATGGTGTTGGCAGAACTACATCCTAATAAATCTACGAACATAAAGTACATTAAAACGCTACTAGATGGCATTAGCAGTGCCATTATCTTAGTATTTACCAGCAAAGGGTATTATCTAACATAATTGAAGACATTTTTTATAATTCTAATATCCAAATAAGAAGTATTCTATACGTTGCTCGAGGGTATAAACACCATACCAAATGTCGTCAAAATCCGTGCAGTAAATTTCGTGTGATTAAAGAATATATTAACGCATAGTCATCAAAAAATTTAACACAGGTTTTCTGGCTTATATTATTATTCTATCACTTTTTGTAAAATATTTCCCATGTACAGGATTCACCTTGCAACAAACGTATTATATGTATAAACTACAAAAATAAATTAGTAATAAACGCAAATACAACATGAATTTGATTTCAGGAGTTGAAATTTACACAAAAGTCTTTAAAAGATTTATACTAAGTTTAGCGTCATTCATCTAATTGGTCTATATTTCAAAAATTATTTTATTATGCATTTATACATTTGAATAACTCAAAATGTTGCATTTGAATGTTCATTAGTTTCGGACAAAAAAGTTTTGTGATTAAGCATAGTCTCCACATTCTAGAATAATGTTCACTCAGCAATTAACAATACACACATTGATTTTAAAAACTAAAGTAATTTCACAGAGCGATAGGTTATCTGGTATTAGCTGCTGAAGTAAAGGGTAACATAATCCTTTTTCTACTTTTTTATCCTTCAGAAAAAAATTAAGTTTTAATTAATTACCTTCATTCCTTTAGTTAATTATGTTTCTAATTAACATGCTTGTGGGATGAAAATTTAGGACTATTTGTAGAAACATGATATTTCAAACTTACACGTAAAGATAAATAATGTTTTGAGAGAGAAATTCTGTAGTATTACTTCTTTTTACTGTTATTAAGTTTAATCTTAACCAAGAAATATTCAAAATCTTTTTGTAGGTTCTTATAAATGCGAAGAGAATATATATTATATTTTTAGAGTTTCGTTAAAAAATAAATTTAAATCTTTTATATTTTCAAGCGGAATAAAATGGAATATATGGAGAACTCCATCGAAAAGATGGGTTTTGTAAACTTCTCCATTGTCTGTATTATTTATATAGTTAAGGAGAGTATAATATTGAGAAAGGCTATGCGAGATACAAAGATTTTGCATGTCTGTAATTGCGTTTTAGTTTTTCTCTTTCCTTTCTAGGAAATTTTCTTTAAACGGAAATATATTTTCAATGACCTTAGAGTATATAATACTAGATAAAATAAAAATAATATATAATTTCTTTTCAGGATCACTTCTTTTGTCTAAATTGTTAAGGTTTTGACTTTTCTTTGCAGTTCATTTAAAAAAAAATAATTAGGAAATTAAAGACATTAAAAATTTAAATAACATTTGGCAATCACAATCTTATATTACAATACAATACAATAATATATTAAACATTGGCAGCTAGTTAGATTATATGAAGCCAGAACTAATTACATATTTATGAGAATATGTTTCTATTAAATTATGTGCCACATTTTTATGGGTCAGGTGAGGGGAATTCATTCTATCACTAATTTCTGAATCACAATTTTAACTTGAGCAGAGCTGCGAACAAAAGTTAGTACAAATTAAAATACAACTTCAATCAGAAAGAAAATGATTTAGAGCCATAATGAGTAAAAATGTATAAAACTTTAAAGAAATGAATAAAGTATGGTTCAGTTTACCGCATTTAAACTTTAGGATGTGATATTGACAAAAATTAATTTTGTATGTTGGCAGCGATATGCTCGACACAGCTTGATACCCAAATTGACGCCACAGTCGCATAAAATGTAAGTACCTATTTACGGCTTGTCATAAAGAGAAATATTAAGTCGTCATTGGTTATTTAGCCGATCCAGCCTCGGACCTATGGCTGGACAGGCTAAATAACTAATGCCGACTTAATATTCTTTATCACCAAACAGATAGCTTATGAATATTTTATCTATATTCCTTTATCACCAAACAGAATGGTTATAAGTATTTTATCTACGTACCTTGAGGTGATTTTCATATAGTAGTATTTTAATAAAAAAATTAAACTCATCCTTGAATTTAATGTTTATATTGTATAAAGTAGTGTAATAATTTATATTGTATAAAGTAGAAGAAAATTATAGAATTTTTAGATACAGTTTGCAA
Organism: Druceiella hillmani; assembly: GCA_039881145.1. Classification (NCBI taxonomy): domain Eukaryota; kingdom Metazoa; phylum Arthropoda; class Insecta; order Lepidoptera; family Hepialidae; genus Druceiella; species Druceiella hillmani. The sequence continues at coordinate 7,405,683 of JAYKKI010000034.1, forward strand.
TTTAGGAGTAATTTCCGTAGTAATAAAATAAATTACGGAGGGGTATTAACATGCTCGTTTAATTTGGAAAAGCTGTGTAAATAACAATACATACATTGTTAAGAAAGTTCAATTTATTGAAACTATATCTTATTGCTTTCAGTAAAACTTAACTTTTTCTCTGTAATATTTGATATTGTTTAAATTTGAAAATACTTTCCGTAGTAATGGAAGAAGTAAACGGCGATCTGAATATGCTCGTTTAAAATACGAAAAGCTGTGTAAACAATAATACATACGTTGTTAAGAAAGTTTATTTAATGAAATTATATCTTGTCGCTTGTTGTATAACTTAGCTATTGTACATTTGCTCTGAAAGACGTATTCAAGATGTAAGGATAAATTTATTAAATAACAACCTTAACATAAGTGGAATTTTATACAGTTTGTTATCTAGTTAAAAGAATGAACAATGATTTTACTTGCAAACGGAGATTTTTTTCTTACAACAGTCTAGCCTTAACAATATGAAAATAGCATCTGTAACGAAGAGAAAAAAATAAACTACCTTGAATTAAAAGGTAACAATATATTTATTTGTAAAAATATTTAATAAAACACGATAATTTGGCTACTTTAAACACATATTATTGTTCTATCCAATTCATTTAATTTTGGGCCTAAAGTAAAACAAGGGTGTTTAATGATCGTGGTCGTGGGGAGGGGTGAGGCAGGATAATTGAAGATAATTCTACGTTTCTGAAACGGTCGAGCTCAGCTAGAACAACAGTAAATTTTAAAATATTCCGAATATCCGTATGCACATGAAATATTTTACCTAAAACAAATAAAAGGAATAAATTAAAAATGAGGTGTCAGTTAACAAAAGTTACAAATCTAAAGTGATCTTTTCACATTTTAATTCCAATCTTTGTGTAAAGCGACAGTATCTTATCCGAATTAAATCTTTACTTGCCGCCGTCGTTCGTTCTACGAATAATTTATTCTTTTAAAATACAAATAAATATGGGTACAGCGGGAAAGAGACAGAAATTTACTTGCAAATTTACAGTTTGGATCGCCAAGATATATATATATATAAAAGCATTAATACTAAATATGAGCAATAATCTTCTAGAAAATACACTTATCAGAATAGGCAAATAATTCCTATATTTTTTACCTTGTCTGTTAACTAATAAATCTTTAAACAAAAATAAGCCACTTCAGAATTTCGCAAACATGTATTTTGCGTTGCGTAGATTTATTGTAAGTCCTTCGTGTGGAATATAACCATAGTGAAAAATGTGTTTGAATATTTATCATCCCTATACCGTTGAGTCAATTTCCATAAAGTTTATCCTATTAGTTGGTTTATTATATAGCATGTTATTTTATCCCAGTAATACGAAAATTTCTGAAAAATGAGCCTACCTTACTCTTCAATACCCAACCTGTATTGTAGCACGACAATAGATAGACATTGCGTCATTAATATAAGAAGGGCAAAAGTTGATTTGTTTCTTTATACATTCGGACTTATCTCTGGTAACACCCAAATGACTTCAATCTTTTTTTGTCTTAGAAATCCCATAACTTTATAATTTTTGTATACAATCAACACACTACGATTCATAGTGATAGATCACCGAAAAAAAAATGTAAGAGGAATCGGTGAATATTGCTTAAATAGTGCGACCTTACAGGGAGACAGACTTATTAATTAAGTAATTATATCGAGTATTTCAGCCGATATTCCTCCAACCCCGATGAAAAATATCGTTTGGCGATCAAAACGGACTTGTTTATTGACTCTATTTGAGCAAAACAATTACGATAATTGGTGGAATCGCAAGGCAAAATATTACAAAATTAATCACGTAAATTATGTCTTTTGCCCTAGTGTCTCTAGCTCTCAAACCCTGCATGTAAGTCTCGCTGCCTTAATCGAAAAGTATTGCTGGCCAAATTTAATTACGTAAAATTTAAATCTCACGTCGACATAAAAATCATAAATGCATTTGCTATCGCATTGTAATTCGCACCACTGTTAAAAATTGCAAAGTTCTTACGCCCTTCAATAAGTATTTACACAAAGCTAGAAACTTTTTAAGGCTCTAATTAAAATTGATTTAATCTTCACTCGAGTTCATAGTAAACTCGATTTAATAATTCTACACATCACTCGAATTATTAGGTAGAATAAAGTGTAGTAATGTTGATATTTGAGCTTTATTTATCTCATCAATTTTATTGTTGTCTTCAAATAATTTAACGAGGTAAATCTAATTTTATTTTATTAGTTTGTTCAGAGTCTTCTTTTTTTAATTTGGTCACATTTAATTACATTATGTCCATTACAGCTTCAACGTACTTCAACTACAACTTATCTTTGATTAATATTATAATATCTGGGTTTACTCCTCCTGATAAGGTGAAACATTTTTTGAAAAGATGTCCAAGATCAATGAAGTTCTGAATCAAAATTTTCCTATCTTCCTCCTATATAAAATCAAGTTCTACAACAAAGAACTTGTCCGAATTACAATGCTAGTTCCATAATAAACACAAACATTGTTTATCAGAGAAATGAAATGACGTCAATTTTATGATGTTCTAATATTGAATGATGTCTAATGACTTTTTATTTGATATTATTTTTCTAGCATAATAAAAAAGTGATATAGTATTATAAATTACGTGGTCTAAAGACTATTTCATTACTTAGCACTTCAAAGTCTACAAGAAAATATGGTTAAATTTCAAAGAATTTTAACCGTAAACAGCTGTGTAATATTAGATCATTGAACTGGTCAATATGGGTTTGATTTAAATAAATAAAATAACTCTTTGAATGAGGAAAAGTCCATGATCGTAAATTTCGTAATTGACGAAACCAGATGCAGCAAATATAAAGGCGCAATAGTGGCGACCATTTTTTGTTGATGCAACAGTTGTGCCAACTAGAGATTAAAACTGTGGATATACAGTACCCTTCGTGATAATGGAAACGCCATGAAAATCAGGTTTGTTTATTAACGAGGTTTGATCAAATTAATATCCGAACTGATATAAAACTTTATGTAAAATATTTACAATAAAAAAAATATTTTCAAATTTATTTGTCATAAATTTCCATACTGAATACGGTAAATTAATATACATGGTAATAAAACTGTGCTCCATAACCTTAATCAATATAACTCAACATGACATATACTCAACCTAACCCTGCATAATCTACCCCAACTTAATATAACCTAAAACCATCTAATCCAGCATAAGCCAAACTATCTCAATCCATCCTAACTCAATATAACTCACCGTATCCTATCCTGACTCAATCTTTTCCAATCTAATAAAACCTAACCTAACTCAATATCACCCGACCTAACCCAACATAACCCTTCCTTACCATATTTATCATACCAATATAACCAAAATACTAATATAACGAAATTTATCTCAACCCAACAAAACCCTACTTAACTAATCCAACGTAACTCAACATTTCCTCTTACAGTCTAACCTAAACCTATTCAAATTTAACCCTAACCAAACTTAATCCAACTAAACGGAGCTTAATTCAAACTAACCCATCCTCATCCCACCTAAACCATCATAACTAAAGCCGATCTAATCTAACCTAAGCCCGACTGAGCCAGGCTAAGCAAACCTAACCTATTTTATTTTAAGTTACACTGTAACATGGGAGATCGAACGGAAATATGTCTCACCTTTCCTCATATTTTTATTTCTGATACTCATTAGGTCCTAAAACTATTAGAATTTATTACTAAAGAGCACGAAATGGGAATTTTCAAAATTTATTTTCTCAATTACGTTTTTATTTTCTCAATAGATGTGCTTAAATTATAACATTAAAATGTTCTCTGACGATAAACTACTTTATAGTAATCAGAAAAATTTTGTTTTTTCATATAGCTTTTTAAATTTTAGTTTTGCTAAAATTATTTTTTATCAGAATTTCAAAACTATTTCGGTGATTAAATAAATTTAAACTCCGTAGAAAGCTATTAATTCCTTTTTACACTTTAATATTACTACTAAAGAATAAGGTGTAAATATTTATTTAAGGAAATTGTGGTTATTAGTTATTATTAGCAAATTTCTTCGAAGTAATTTTTTTTTATATTTTCTATAAAATCTAAATTCACAGGAATAGGACTTCAATCGCAACTAATAAGTCAAAATGTGTAACTTCTACAGTAAGCAACCTGCGCCAGTTGCTATTATGCAATCATAATCTATATAGCGAAGTGGTTTATATATCTTCCCTTACTCCACGCAACTTAGATTGTTATCAACATTTGGCCATCCCGTGTGGACCTGCATCCATTTAAAATATTTACGTCAACCAAATAAGCTTGTGACCCATAGTAATTAACACGCTAAGACTAAACTACTTCCTTACGTGAATATCATTAAAAAGGTCACCTTTATGCATATTTAGCATACAAGGCTAATCTTGGTGTACAGTAGATAAATAAAGACATTTGATAGTAATCGGATAAATTATGTCATTTTCCAGAGTAATTTGTTAATTTTTTGGAATTTAACCTGGATTATTCAAAGTTCTTTATTTCCATTGTCAGATCTCATATTCTCAAGGAATATGAAATCTCACAATGGAAATAAAGAACTATGTAAAGATGTAATGCAATTTTCAAATTTTTCACATTTTATTTTTTCGATAATTTTTTAGAATTATTTCGACAAATAAATCTGTCGCACTGGGCATCATTGATAGTATTTTTCCTTTCTTCTAAATAAAATTTCCATGCTTGTCATTTGCTTTATTTATCTCTTCATATTCTCAATATATTACATGTATACTCACCGATATGTCCTTTGAATCGAGTAGATAAAGGTCATTATGACTATAATTTTATAATTACTTAGTTTTTCCGTTTAAAAAAATTACATATTTTTATAAGCTAAAGAAAAAATTGTTTCGCAGTCCTCCAGGTTTAAGAAAATTGTTATATTTTTAGAACGCGTGAAAAATGTCTGTTTGCTTTCAATCATAATTGAATCTCGGACACTTCAAAATACTTTAATTATTGACTTCCATAATTATTATTTTCATAGAATTGTACTTAAACCAAGTACTTAGTTTTTTGCCATCATCATTTTTTAATAAATATTCTAAAAGTGATTAATGCAGCCAGTTATAGGTTATACCACAGATACTAACTTCAAGTTAAACATTTTTTGATTGAGTTTTTTTTCTATATTTGGAAGAAACAATTAGAAAGAAAATATGGAGTTCTAGTATACGTTGAATGTGATAAAACAGCTGTATATCTATTGCTCTATGAAAATATACTGTTACTAATAATGCTACGTGCGTATGATAAGTAGCAAAGAGTACTGTAACTTCATCCGATGCGAAATAGAAAACTTAGGTTAAGGTAGAAAATAGGTCCAAATGAAGGCGCAATTCCCTCACCGATCGATAATACGACAAATCAAATAAGCGATAATCAATCACCAATTTCTTTGACAGTAATAATCGGTGGATGGATAATGATACAAATGACCACATGATTCATATATTACTATATTCGTGTCATTAGCTGGTATTGTTCAGTTTGGACCGACTTTTTCTTCGTCAAATGATAAATCCTCATGTTTGTCATGTTAATATTGATTTCAGTTCACTCGTACATTTTTGGTAGACTAATCATAATTATTTTTGTAATGTCGTCTGGTTTGTAAGATTTTCTTTCAAGTGTTTATTTATTAGATAAATGTTGAGAATTGAATTAATTGAATTGAGATTGACATAAATGCTATGAAATTAATATAATAAGGAAACAAAATAAAAATACTAAAACATTTAAAATTATAAGATGGAAAAATTGAAACATGGCGAGACGAGAATAATTTATATTCTTACAGATAATATTGGAGAACTTTTAATCTTTGTACTTATTTGTTCACATTTTCATTTGCATTCAGTGTGTGTAAAAATTTAGTGTTTATCAAACTTTTACTTTAGTATTCTTACCAGTTTTCAAAAGTCATCCTATTATCTGCCGTAATTTCCAAACGAAAATATTTCAAATATATACAGTAAACCTCAATATCTCTATTCTTGTGTCGTGTTTTTTTTTATTTAATTTATTTATAAGAAGTTGATTGTTGTCCATGTTCATTATAACCCGCCCGAAATGGCAGGACTAATCGAATGCAGTTTTTTAATCGTATGTCTATCTGGCGGCATTCATTTCTAATGACGAACTAACAAAATTAAAGGCGTATGATGACTACCAGGTCTGTAAAAAAACAATCTGACTAAGATTAGGAGGAATCGCAATATTACCAAAACTACGAAAACCCGAATCATTCAAGCATTAGTATTCAAAAGCATGAAAGCAACAAGAAGAAGATAGACACTGGAAATGTGATACTGTAAAAGAATGTTTGGAGCATAGCGGACTGAGGTCCGTACTAATGCATTCATAATACGTGAACTCGTTATCAATTTTTCTTTGGTTTTTCCAGTATCGTGTAAACTCGTGTCATAAAATTCTTCGGACATAGTTGCGGCATCGTGACGATAGTGCTGAACCCCTTGTGGTATAGGACAAAATAGAAGGTACGAAACTACATGTGAGAACACTGATAAGATAGACATGATATGTCAAAGTTATACATACGAGTGCACCCGTAGGAAGGCTACCAAAAGAGGAATGATGACACATCATAAAATGAGTGACTCTCTTGCAATACATTTGACACAATGACTACGACCACTCTGCTAAGAAGGTACCGATTAAGAATAACAATAATTTCCTCACAATATTAGTTTTTTAAATAAATATCATTATTTCCTTACTTAGGCGCCACTAGGTTGGATATAGACTTCTACTCTTGCATCGTAATACGTTATGATCAGTTGTAACAGTATGTTCTCTTAGTAATAATTCGTTAGTACATGTGCTTAATATGACAAAGTAAGCAGTGATATTTAAAAAATGAATAAATAAAAGTTCTGCTTTTTTTTTGCATATTTTTATGCAGCATGTAAGGAAACAATTATTTTAACACCAACAAAATTATTTAATTGAATACAGGTAGTTGTCTTTAATTCATGCATGGGGCAACTCTATCAATTACACTAACCACTAAACCACTGACATATATATTTACAATTTTACTACACATTTAATAAGATTAGAAATGACTACCTATATGTTTTGTTTGCTCAGTATGAATTATTAAAAATATTGTATTAAATATGTATCATTAATACAATAACGGATGGTCGTTATTAAAGATAAAGCTGTCTATAAAAATTTTAAACCTTTCAAAACGTTAATTGTCAAAATATAACCACGAAGATACTTATAGAGAAAACTTGTTTTATATTAGTACTGACATACTTTTATAGGGAATTATCAATATTTGATAAAGTTACATTTAATTGCAGACATTTCTTTTTGGTAATTAATGTTATTTTAAATTGAATGCGATAAGTTTTGAAGACAATTAGAAGAACTGAAGTTTTATAAATCGTTAATTAGAAATAACAGTTAATGTCGTTTAAATTCAAGTAAATGTTTTCAGAATTACAATTTTAAAGTTTAATTTTAGATTAATTTTTATTTCATGTTATTATATCCTTCAATTTCAATTGTGTCATTTGAGTACTAAAAAATTTATTCATAGGGGTTTTGTTTATTTATTTAATTTCTTCGCTTTTTTCTTTTCAACTAAAATTTGTTGCTTCATTTTATTATTAATTCAGTGACGTGTATTTTATCTACCGTTATAATATAATAACAAACCATGACTATGACTAAAAGATACTAAATTTTTTATATCTTTACGGTAAATTTTGACGCTACTTTTAACGTCTTCTAATTCAAAGCCTCTTTAAAATGCTATCATAAAGTCTTCGAATCTTTATTTGCATATAATCACTGTTGTAACAATAATTCAAAGAATGAAAAAAAATACACATCTAAAATATACAAAATCACTCATTTCTTACAAAATATTTAGAAATATAAACTTTATTCCAAGTTTTTCATAAAAAAAATAGGAAAATGAATTGGTTTAGATTTTAACCGTCTGTTTTGACTAAAATGCTCATTTGTATACATTACAATTTTTGATAAGATTTTAAGTTAAACATTATCCTTATAAAATAAACCTGGCCCATATAAATAGCTAGCTACCACGACACGAAGTAAACGCTAAAAAAAGTTAACTAATTTAAAACGCTACAAGCGTAAATAACTAAAGATTCAAAAAAGCGAAGATGCATGGCAATACTTTTCTTATTTCGAATTCTCTTTCATGTATTTATCACATGTGTATTTATGTCAAAGAAAATACTTTCCGCTGTAAATAATAAAGACATAAAGCGAGATTTGCATTTCGGGGAAGTATTCTCGTAACAGATACCCCATTGTAAATAGCTGGCGTGAATATCTCGCGAATGCATACATAATTCTGTATATCAGGGCGTATATTACCTATTTATCTGCGCATATTCTCTTAGCAGTAGCAAAGTTGTCCCGTGTACTTTGAGGCAAATTTTTATACTTTTCATGTTTGTAAACGTATTTTGCATAGCATAAAATAAATAGTGCATTAATAAACGCAGCTATCCATTTTGAAAAAAAATCTGAAGCAAAGTACGTTTACTGTTTATTCATCACTCAATATTTTGGGGCACTATAAATATTTTTAAAGATTTATGCTTAAAATCGTTGATATAATCTAGCGCGAAATTACCTTAAATTTGAAATGTTGAAGGTCCATTAAAATATTTATGTAGCATGTATATTTAATTAAGAATAAATAAATGTATGAGTTTTCCAATTTACATGTCATTAACATTTATAATGTAAATATAAAATAAATAATTCTAGGTTAATATTTAGATATGGAAAGAGAAATATTATTATAAAATGGTCTTAGTACATTAAGGTTACACCTCTACATAGTACGTAGCGATAAAATAATTGTACGCAATATTTTATTAAGTAATCAGATAATAAATTTGGATTACTAAATAATAAAAGATAGACCAAATAAGCCGCTGGCACATTGCGCATGCTTTTTGTTTTAATAAGCAAAAATTGCATTTTTTATTTATGTTTTACAGCTGTAATCAACGAGACTTAATCCCCATTTTTTTTTGGATTTCTTCGTTTGCCCTCGTAAGGAATGAACGTCATTGTGCGGTCGCATAGGCCTGCTATTAAGCGATAGATCAAAAACATTTTCGAATCCATTATTTAGGTCGTTTGGTAAATTTGTCAACATAAACAAGTAATTTGCTCGTGATTTTGATATTTTCTCTTGCATTTGGGCCCTTATCTTGAGACTCATGCTGTAATTTCCTCGTTAATTTAATCTTGTGAAAAATAGTAAGTGAAAGAAATATAGCGGCGAAAATTATAACGAGGTATACAAATTGCTTTTTGAAGGTTTTATAAGATGAATTGAATAATTTTCGTATTTTTCTTTAAATTTAAAACAGGGTGTCGTTTTCTTTAAAACACAAGATTTTTTTGAAGAAAGAAAAATATACTAATCTAGAAATATATGGCTAATTAAAAATTTAAGTCGAGTTATGATCAAAAAAATAAGAGAAAAGTTAAAACGAACTTCGTTTTGAATTTGTTTTGAATTGCGTGCCAACTCTTAAATTTATTCTTTTTGGCATTTAAATATCATCATAATAATTTTTTTTTTGTTTTTGCAATAATTATTTTTGGATATCCGTACCAAGAAAGTATTTTTAACGAAAAAACACATTTAAAAATAAATCTAATAAATTGTGGAAAAAGTTTTATAAAAATAGCTAGCTAAATAGCTAGCTAATAGCTATTGGAAATATGTTGTCAAATTAAGGGCAGAGTCTTTCCACACTTATAAAAACATTACCTGTCCGCTCGATACGTATTTTTATTTAGTTTACGTAGTCCTGCATAACATTTTAAAAGTATATTAATGTGCCTTGCCGCGATATATTATTAAATAAGAAAAATATAATAATATACCGTGACATGGTAAACTTCCGATATTTCCGCGCCTAGCGTGTCGTTTTCTTTTCTTTTTCCCTCTGCGTTTGGGAAAATGTTGTACCGAACGTTAACAAAACACGTTCGAAAGCCTTATTACTGAAACAGCTTTTAATGCTTTGAGTTTTTTTATATGCAATTGTTTTTTTAATAAATATAGTTCTAAGTTTCATTTTAAATAACAAAAATATAAAATAACAACGCGACATAATTATATGATATTTCCGCATCAAGAAGACCCATTTCTCTTCCCTCCTTTTTTCCCACCTTCATACGGGAATACATCGCACCGGATGTCATCAAAAGTATTTCTACATTTGTCTGTTTTCAAAAATCTTTTCATTTCTCTTAAATTACTAATGCAAATTACTACGTGCGAAGTCCCAAATATTACTTATCGAAAAAGCTCGAAATGAGCATGATATTTATTTTTCTTTAGATTGACCGACTTATATTTTATCCCACGTTTTTCTTCTATCCAAACTATAATATGTAATATTCTTACCACGTTTAGTCACAAAAATGTACAGACCACCGGTTTCTTCTCCGACATCTTGATATGTGTTAAAAGTCCTACAACATGAATTATCAACGGTTTAAAATCTATAAACTACCATGTTATGAAAATTGTGTGTCAATTGGATCAGCATTTTTTACTGGAATCCATGAAAAACAAACAAAATTTTCCTCTATATTAAATATTTATTTATTCTGTTGTACTAAATAATGATCAGTTCATAAAATAATTAAGACGAAATTAAGAAAAAAAAACATAAGAAATATATAATAAAAATCTAATCCTTTAGAATGATGAAAATGTAGTATTGATAAGTGTACATATTGCCATAGTATACACGCGTGTTCCAAATATTTAATTAAATTATAGTAAAATAATATCAACTTAAGATTTTGAGAACCAGAGTTTGAGAAATGAAAACCATGAAATAAAATAAACCTTTACCAGTGCAGTATGAAAGTTTTTGGAGCAGAATTTCCTCGTTGACGCGAAGCGAAGAAAAGAGAACAAAGATTGTACAAGAAATCCCTTCGAAGCGTTTTTTCCGGTCTTTTGTCTAATCACAGTGGAATTTCTTTCATCTGCGCCACGATGAAGAAAAAATCTTGATGGTGATGAATGACGGAAAAAAGGGTATGAATTTTCATTTTTCATATTTAAAATATGTTATTTATATCGTGGATTTTCGCATTGTTTGGATTTGGACGTTGTATTTGTATAACTCTAAAGCGTGTCACAATGCTTCACCGAAATTAATATTTTCATTAAATTTGTAGCATTTTATTGTAAATATTTGTCAGTTAGATGTTATTTTTTATAATATTTAAAATTAGCTAATAAGAAAGGTGTAAATTGCTATAAAATAAAAATACGCTTCCAACAAAATAGCGGGTTTGTAATTTTTTTATTATTTTCATAATTTCATATGATTAATTATAAAAAACAAAAACTCTTTTGATACGCAAGTTGTTTTGTGGGTCCTAAATCTATATATTTTATTTAATTATATGAAACAAACAAAGGTGGGTCTTAAAATTAAATAGATCAAACTGATATTTGAAAGTCATCTTTATTGTTTTTTGTTCTTTCATCTTTATTAAGTATATATGTTTTAAACGATATCGAATTTAATTGCATTAATGAAATAACGTTAATAATTTTTTTGAATAGGTGAGCAAAAACTGTTCGTGAATAGTATAAGAAGATTAGAATGATATTTATCCTAATCGGTAGCATTTAATCAACTCTATAGTTATTTATATTATAAACATGTGAATGAAGGTAAATGACGATATTAATGAATAAAGGGCTATAGAGAAGTAATGATTACAATTGATTTATTTATTCCTTAAAAACCCCATGCACAATTTAACAATTAACCCTATCACTGGACATTGCAAGTAACATAAAACAAATTATTTTAAAAGTGTAATATATACAATAAAAAAGTCATACTAATTGTCAATCTTGAACTACCAAACGACTCCAAAATCGAATTCCTGAAGTGGTCAGAAAAAATTATTAATACTGGGCTTAACTTGTGATTCCCCGCTGACAAATGTGAACGCTCAAACTGCTGTATATTCGTGCTTTAGGTAAATAAAAAACTGTAATCAGCTCCTAGTATTGATGAATTATCAAGAAAGTTATTTATTTATTTAAAAAAAGCATAATAAAAAACAATTTAAACACTCCTAGCATAAATATATGAGTAGCTCCATATGGACCAGCTGACTACATTCTTTTCACGAACACATTTGATAAAGGGTTAAACAAAGTCATTTAACAATTAATGTAATAAAAATCGTGGCAAGACCCCACTGCGAATCTGAGAACCTTGTATGATTTGTGATGATATGATCATAAATTCCGAAGTGATCATCTCTAAATTCCCCATGATCCAAAACCCTTTCGAGCATTCCTTCTAACTCATTTGAACAGCTTATTCTTGAATTGTTTATCTGCATCCACATAGAATTTGAACTCATGATTTTAATCTCCTTAGTTCTTCCTTTTCGGCTTTACTCATAGTGGAAAACAAAATTATAATCTTGGCTGATTCTAGTTTTAAAAATATGAGATCGGGATTAGAAATTTTCAAATTAAATTTCGTTCAAACGCCTTTTGAATCCAAGATTGGCTACATCTACTTGACTTCAATCTAGCTCCTTAGCCACGTAGTCCACAAAATTGGTGACAAGACAGGAATTGTGCTAATTATCCGCTAGGTGAGACAGAATTTATAAATAGTTAAGCTTATGCAGAACTATTTATTATATATGAATGTAGCACTGCTATATGTGTATAATATTTTACATTGAACCTAAATGAGAAGAAAAGGAGTCATATAGAAAAAGGGATCAAATAGATGGTTTTAGATATCGGATAACGATTTATTACAAATATAAATATAAGATTTGCTGAAGATATCTTACAAGCCTTGATCATGTACAGAGGTAGGCTGTAAGGACTTGGGCAATGTTTTAACTAAAGTTGCTTCAATAAAGTTCAGTTTCAGTACACTCCATCATGCTATATACACTAGAGATGCGGAGTTATTATTAGACACCCTCCAGCCCCCCGTTATTGTGAAGTTGAGTATCCGATCCTTATTTTAAACAATTGATCTTAAATAGGTGAGGTGAGGATCTCTCACATACATTGGAAACATATTTTCTGTGATGATTTCTAGTAATATAATATAAAGTCATTGCATAATTGAACATAACTTAAGAGGCAGATAGACGCCTTCAGATATATTAGATGGGATGGCTAGAGTAGTTCGGGCGGAACCGCCGGCGCGTTCATAGCTCGGGTGAAGTATAATCTGTTTCAAAAAGGCTATAAATAGGACTATCATTCCGCAATTCCGAATATGTATCGTATGAAGTTCATACAATATATTTTTGTTGAAACAAAATAGTGACTATGCAAAAATGTTTAAATCTATCCATACGGAGATACGAACACACTTAGTAAGTTATTTTCTTACACATTTAAATCGTTTCTTTGTTTTTTTTAATTATATATTGAGTAAAACGGTTTTGATGGATGTAGTTGCAAAATAATTATGTCTAAATGTATAACCAAATCGTAACAAAGTCGTGTCTGCACATACATTCTTACTCCTAGTACCCTTTTGTAAATCTATAGTTATAAAATACCATATATATCCAATTGGTTAAGTGTTAAACGGATATATTGCTATATCATACGTATTTTATGTATTTTATATTCTTAGTTGAAATATTAAAACTACACGATGTTTTAATTATTATAAAAAGTGTTAATTGTTAAATTTCCATTATTGTAAATAACATTTTGTTAGATTTAGTGTTCTTGTCCTAACTTTATATGGATATTATATCAATAAATAATATTTCGTGGTTTAGGTATATAGGTTTGTGAATAATATTTTAAAAATTGTAATACATTTTGCGATTTGTAAACAATAATATAATTTATTAAATTTTACTAATTAAATTTTTACCATAATTGCATTTTTATTAATTACATCTTTACAATAATCGGTCCCATTCGTATGAATTACCAATACGTAAGTAAACAATTCTTACAGATACATTGAAATCACATAATAATACTAATACAAATATTACCTCTATAAACTGAGGAAAAAAGCACTGAATAAAAAAAATCACTTACACCTTTAAAAAGTATAAAAATTAGATTTTTTTTTATAAAGACTAATCAAAACATGATGTAGTATAATGGTTCACCTAAGAAAATAAAATACATAAAGTATCAAAAATACCATACGATATAGTTTTGTACCGAACTATCTCGCTTTGTACGTTGTTATTAGTGATGAAAACAAATGTAGGGAGAGAAGAGGTCATCTTAGAATCTAGACAGAGTGTTTTTATCCTGGTTATTACTAGATCGTCTAGTGGATGTATGCGAGAACTTTTAAATATAACTGAATATTGGAGTCCAAACTCAGTTTCCCTTCAAATGATTATTTACTTTTAATGCAAAAATCTACAATCGAATTTTCATTTTAACAGCAATATCACGATTGACATCGTTATAATGGTCATCAATATGAATATGTAGATAAATTTTTATATATATTAATATATATATATATATATATATACACATATACACATATACATATATATATATATATATATATATATATATATGCACACGCATAATTATGAACGCATATCGGGTAAAATCTTTTTTTGTCTCTTAGTAAATTATACTTATACGGATTTTTTGTGTTGTGTATCACGTCGAAAAAGAAATTGAGGGAGTATTTACGACATTTTTGAGAATGCGGAGTCAGCGCGCTGTAAAACATCCCACCGTCTGAAGTTCCGCAGGCACCTGACGGGGGATTGTTGTTCCCAATAAAGAGCCGTAGTGGCGCTAGTATTTAAACAAATATATACAAAGAAAATTTTTTTTTAAATTTTTTAGGTATTTTTTAGGCAATTATAAATTTGAAAAACGACTATTACAACAGCTGCATATTATTAAAGCCTTTATATTAGTGCAGATTTGAATGATATGGTTATAGGAATGGTGTCAAAGTTATTTTACTAATAAACATTTACTTAAATTTTAAGTCGAAGGTAGGTGTTATAGACTATTATGAATTCTTAATCGAAAATTTAAGAGTAGCAAATATAAAGAAGAGCGAAAAATTTCAAAATATCATTTCTGCAAGACTTGAGGTGTGCTTCGGGTTATTTTCGTTACCAACGTAGCCCATATTTGTTTATTATTAAATTGGCACTATTGAAGGTAGTGTAGGTACATAAATTCTGACAGATACTATACTCATATTATAGGTTGTAGCATATACAAACTTGAATACAATTAAATGCAAAATTCGAAGAAATTAGTAAGTAGACGTCTTAGCTAACCTATAACGTTTCGTAATTTTCTTTTTTCGGAACTGTTTCCCTGTTTTACGCAAATTTACACCTTTATGGCAGAAAGGTAATACATATTAATTTTCTATTATGATGGAAAAATAACCCAACCAAAACATGTACCACAACAGTAATATGCGTTTTCAAAATTCACGGATTTTTTAATAGTATGATTTTGAGGACAATATTTATGAATTCAATGTCTGTTAATTTTCGTGCTATGGTTTTTTTTAAGATATACCCCATATTTTTAGTTACTAAGAAAGTGACTATAAAGAAGATTAGACTTGGATGGTGAGGTCATTTCTAGTTACATTTCTTTAAAACTATGTACTCACAGATTTCAAAAATTCAATATCCATCTCTACAATAATGATTCAAAAAGATACATTGCAAAGGCAGTAAAACGATATAATCTCAGTTTTGTTTGAATCACATTCGCTTCTGATTTTATTCTGTTTGAACGAAGCGCAAAAATATAATATAGATAGCTCAGCTGGATAGCTCAGCATAAATGACACAAAGTCGGGTGGAGGACATCGATATTGTTTATTTGGGTTTCAGATAAAAATCAACAATACATATATTTTATTTTGTCTAAAAAAGGTAGGGTTTTTAAATATACTTAAAGCAGTATAAATAAGCGCATCCAAAAGTATGCAGTACAGATATTATTATCTATTGTATAGGTTTATTCTGAAAAACTAAAGGAATTCGTTATATCTGTGGAAATCAACCTATGGTTATTTTTGAAACGACCGTAGAAGAGATTATGGAAAGAGTTAAAGGTAAATGTTAAACTTTACTCAGTTCAACGGAAAATGTTTTTTACAGAAATATATAGTTCGATTAAAAACTTTATTATGTCTGTATATATGTTCATAAAAAAATATTTAAATTGTATTTCGTGAAAAATAATAAATACTTTTCAAAATTATGGTTCAGTTATAGTAAAAAATAGAAATAATGCTGTTATAAAAATTAATTACATAATTTCATCATCAAAGGGAAACGTATTTTAAGAAATATTTACTGCAATTGTCATAACAGTCATATTCAACCTAAACTCGTCTTTTAGGTAAAAAACTTATTTGAACCTAAAAAAATGCAAATATTTCTTCAATACAATGAGTAAAAATCCGAATTCACAACGTATCATTAAAATTATTCACTTAGAGAATACACATTTGTTCCATACAGAATGATACATTCAAGAAAGTAATATTTAAATTAAATATTTCCGTTCAAAATTTATATTTAATATATTGAAAACATTAGAGAATTTTTACATAAACTTGCACTACAGGACATGAATAGAATAAAAAAAGTCGTAAAAGTCATTACGTTTCTAAGTACAAAAGTCAACTTATTATAGTCATGAGCTTAATAACATAAAGAGTAATTAATAATTACATGGGTGTCAATTACCTTTTTGAAATTTTAATCTTCAATAAGCGTGTTGTGCATACAATTTTCTTGCAGAACAATTCATATCGAAGACCGTTTCCTGGCATTAAAACTGAATAAAAAAAAGATATATCTCATAAAAAGTATATTATGAAAAATATATTTTAATAATCATTTTAATACATTTTAAAAATGTATGCGTGTTTTTTGAAATCTCTATTATGAAGCTATTGACAGAGCATATGTCTCAAATATAACGTAAAGTATAAAATGAGATCTTTCGCGTTGTTACCAAAAATAAGTATATTTAAAGGTTAAGAGATTCAAACGGTATTTAGTGTATCATTTATTTTGAGTTTGAAGTAAAGGGTCCTCCCTTTATAGTAGACCAAAATTTTTTTTAATAAATCATTTAAGAACAATATTAATTCTGAAAACATCAATAGTTTAGAAGTTAAGATTTTTTAGTTTTTCTTTTTTGGAAATTTCCCGATTTAGTCACATAAACCACTCTAGTTGGTTTACTATTTAACTAAATCGAATGAAATTTGGTATTAAAGTGTTTCCACTAGCATGCAATGTGCAGTTCTAAGTTTATTTCTATATTGTACCATTGCCTTAGAATTTGTTGTTTAGTTTAATTTACATACAAATTGTTTAATTTTTAAAAATCACCATGGAAAAAATGTTGTATTAGCAATTTGCTAATGACCTTAGAAAATACCCTAAGAAATCATAATTATGTAGACATAAAATTGTAATGATATAGCAATTACAACGTCTTCAGAAAATAACATTATTTGCATAAAGTCGCTAAAAACAAATACTAACTGGCTGCATTTCAAAAATGAAGATTTAATTTATAAAAGAACAGCATTAGTTCAATTCGAATTCACATCATTTGCAAACTAATCTCCAATAGCCCATAATTTCAACATAAAAAAACTTACCGCTCAACCAAAATAAAGAGCTGTCATTGTGTTATGCACATGTAGGAGAGAGACCGACAATACGCTATTGTTATTGTTTAAAATCTGTTTGACTAGTCCTTTCATCCCTACGGGTGTTCTTCATTCTTACTAAACAGTCGTTTGTTTTTGATTGTTTACGCATACTGCTGCAAACCAATGTTTTAAAGTGACTTTTTTACGATTTTGGCATTGTTGTGGACTTTTTGTTCCTTTGGAGATTTAGACTTGAATTCTTGTTGGAGATTTAGACTTGAATTTATCAAATGATACGGACTTTGATTTGCCATGACTGATGGTCGTCGTCGTCGGACCCATGCGCCATATACACCACGTGAAGATGCCATGATACATTATTTTTATGGCGTTACAAGAGGGGTCGCGCGTGAAGCTGCCAGGCTCGAGCTCGAGCTCCAGGCTCTCAATATCGAGAGTATGCAGAAAACCAGCAAGATCCAGAATTTCAGCAATAGATGCAGTTCAGTAATTGATATTGTGGCCCTGAACTAATGTTGTTTTCACATGATTTATTACGACGTCCCCTATACAAAAAGAATGTTTGGACCAATGTAAATGGGACACTCTGTATACCTATTTTTATCGAGAACAATTTTCTGGTTCATAAGCTCCCACAAAAAGTCTGATTTAAAAAAATATGTTAAGTTTTAGTGAGGAATAAGAAAATTTTAAAACTAAAAGTTTTGGGAAGTTGATTTCCTGTATTCATTTTAAAAATAAAAATATATAAAGACAGAGTAAAATATGTCTTCATTTTAATAGTGTAGTGTGAATTTGGTAAGTACTTCACACTTAATAAATATTTTAATATTCCTGTTTCCTAAAATTAAGTTTCCTCCTCAGTTAAACAACTATTAGCTACAAAAACTTTCATTCAAAAACAAATCTTAGTATTAAACTGGAAACATGTGTTACATTGTACTTACATGTTATATTTATTTACAAGCTTCACATAAAAACCTATCAAGCTCTCGCTTGAAGTGGAACTCGCAATACATGGGTTCTGTACACATTGAGGTATTTATAAACATTTAATGGTACATAATACTCCTATTAAACTATATACAACATTTAATTTTTTTAGAACGAAAATATATTGCGTTGCCTTTCGCGTCGCCTTTCATTGCGCATGTTTGAAAAAAATATTTTTTTATGTGATGTAACCATAAATTAACAATTTTCGCATTTTTTCTTTACTTGTGCTGAGCCTTGCATATTACCAAATTTCATGATTCTAGGTCAACGGGATGTACCATATAGGTTTTAATTTATTTTCGAGTATCAAAATATACGGCTTAAATGGCCGTATTTTTTGTGTTTTTTTTATTACGCTGACTTAGAAGTTTGGTTTTTTATAGCTCTAAGGGACCGTAGATCTAAGTATTTGATGATAATTTCAATTTAATACCTCCACGTTTTTCTGAGAAATGGGTCTTGACAGACAGATGGACAAACCGTAAACGAAGTAATCCCATAAGGGTTCCTTTTTGCTTTTGAGATACGGAAGAGTTGCGCAAAATTTTATAGTGCAAACCTTTTCATTATTGATTGAGTAGGCTGACGTGAAATTGGTTTATTGTTATACGAATGTTTTTGGTGAAATTTCGATTCTTTTTATCTTCTATTTAGATCATTATTATCTTTATAGAATGAGGACCTATGTTTAGTTTTGGCGCAACATTTTTTTTATTTATCATCGCAGTATATGGACGTAGAACCCACTCATATTTATAACTTTTATATTTTCGAATGAAATATTGTGCAAATTAGTTCGGCAAATGAATTTGATGCCATATTATTTTTCAATATTTTTTCTTGAACTTTGGCCACTAATTCGACATTGTATGATCGTAGCTATTTAAATATGCATACAAAATTTTGTAAAGTATCTACAAAATTATCTTTTTTTAAAGTATCTACAAATTTTTTGTAAAGTATCTACAAATTTTGTAAAGTATCTACAAAATTATCTTTTTTTAAAGTATCTACAAATTTTTTGTAAAGTATCTACAAATTTTGTAAAGTATCTACAAAATTATCTTTTTTTAAAGTATCTACAAATTTTTTGTAAAGTATCTACAAATTTTGTAAAGTATCTACAAAATTATCTTTTTTCCTGATTTTAAGCCCCTTCAACGCGCTTTTGCCACTTCATTATTTTTTTATGCAAATATGGAACTACCTATTTTCTAAATTTTAAAGTTCGAGATTTATTGGAAGTGATCGATTAGCTTCGATTATCTAATAGTGAATCGATTGCTGTAAAAATAAACGATTTTTGGAGGTTTATATCTCGAAATCGAATGAAAATAAAAGTCCGATGTATAAAATTATAAATTATCTGTAATATTCACTGTATAAGGTATACCTTTCTACAACAAAAAAAAATTTTACGTCTAAGCTTCAATTGTTATTTAGACACACAGAATTGTCTTGTGCTCCTAAATATTGTACCACACCGTACAATGGCACCGAATGACGGTTTATGGAAGAACTTGATCTGCACTTTGTTGTGCCCTTCGATGATATATAAAAGACAAAACGTATAGATATGTATGTTTAGAACACTGCTTGAATTATATTAAACATCAGAATACTACCAAAAATTTCGTGAATGTAAACTAAAATTTTACTTTTTGATTATCAGTTTTGAATACAAACAATAAAATTATTGCAAGCAATATATTTAAATGTATTTAATGATTAAATCAATTAGAAGCTTCAATAAAACCTGAAAATTGAGCAGAACCATGACTAAATTACAAAAAAAGAAAAGCTATATTGTACGTTGGTAACGGTAATAACATCACAAGGGTTCTAAGACATACAATGTTCGGTTTTGGGATAATAAGTGTTTTTTGATGGTTAGAAGGATGTGCTAAGGGGTAAGGCGTATATAATTATCATTACACAATACGGATATTACCAATATATATTATGAAATCTTATATTTCAATACTAGCAAAGACAACTATAAAGAGTAATACTTTTTTTGATAGTTTCCTTTTGATCAATGTTACTTGCAATTTTCTAAGAAATTTGGTAATTTTCTTTTTGAAAGAAAAATTATTAATTGCATGTTATGATTAATAAGCGTTTCACTCAAAGTTATCAGATAATTCTAATATGACAAGAAAATAAGTAGAGAAACACGATATTTTACAATAATGTTAACAAGATATTACAAAAAGGTTTGTTAAACGATACATTCCGGTTAACAAAATATTTTTATTATGTCTTGTTAACATGAAAGTGCCACGTGGGTCTATCGTCAGGCATATATTGGAAGCACAAGTTTCCTTGAAATAAATATAAATTTAAACACATGTTTTAAAAAGTAATTCAGTGTAGATTTTTTAAAGCGTTATCATCAGATTAAACAAGATTGCTTCGACATACGTATTAAAAAAAAGGATATAATTATTTTTCGTCATGATGTTTCAACAAGTAAAATCTTCTTTAAAAAATAATTAATTCAATGTATTTTAATTCTTTCAAAAGTTGGTCTTCCTCACTTAATTTTTTAAAAGTTACATATATCGGAAAAGAAGAAAACGGTACCCTAGTATGATCGCTATGTTATTCGTCTACCTTCCTGTCTGTCTGTCAAAATATTTTTTCTCGGAAAAAGTTAGAAATATCTATGTGAAATTATAAACCTATAGTCCTGTAAAAAAAATATCCTAACACAATAGAATAAAAAGATACACCTTTTCAGCTATCGCATACTAACTTGGATAATAACTCTCTCCTCAATTCACAATTAAATGAAACTACGTGATGTAGTATTATTTCTACTTTCTTTAATTTCTTTACCACGACCTAGGTTTCTTTGTATTACAACATATTCAGTATTTAGTTTAATTTAATTGTGACTTATTATTTTTAAAATGGTACAGAGGATGACCTCATAGCATAAGTATAGGAACAAATATGAAAATTGTTAATTTATATTTCGACAGGCAATTATTATTTGAAAACCTAAATTATTCTGTGTTCCGATTATCGTTTTTTCTGTATATTTTTGCAAAAATTACTCAAATGGATATATGGTAATAAGACATAAAGGTACAGAAGCCTCAGAGTGCCAATTCTACTCACACTTCACCGTCTTTTTGTTTACAATAATATCGTTGAAATACTTCATTTTATGATTAAATAGGCCTCGTGGAACTTAAGTTTACTAATAATAATTATATTACTTAATAAGGGAACAAAGTATATTCATACAGGACATTGCTTTCCAAAAAATCAACAACAGTTACTGTTAATCCCCAAAACAGAAGACTTTCCGTATTATACATTTCAATATATCCTTGTGTTCTTAATATCAATTAGCCATATTTCATAATGAAACTTGTTTTACGAGTACATGTCTATTATATTAGTGAAACACGGCTTCTAGTTTTTTTCATTTCTTACTCATTTACATAGGTAGGGGGCACTGCCCAGTGTTCTGCACATATTCAGCACTTCTATTTGGCATCAGTTGGCATCACTTATATTTTCTTTGAATGATGCTTATTTATGCTGTCATTAAATGTTTCACTTTTATTTTACATAATTTTTTTAAAAATTTCGATATGATATAAAATTTTGAAACACATGCTTTCCCAAACATGCAAGTATCGATGTACATACATTAAAATGCTCGATGCTTTGCTTGCCTTCAGAATTCTACGTTTATTCCTTGATCTAATTTAACCACTCATATATAATTGGGAAAAAAAATATTAAATTAATTTCATAAATGGCTAAAACAACGTTACTTTTATCTTGAAGATACACAAAGCATTTTCCAAGTTATAGAAAACATGTTTGGGTCTAATTTACCGATTTATTTTACGAATCTATCTTATGTTTATTTCTTTATTAAGACAGATGTTAAAAATATTACAACTCCACTATTTCTTTCTTTTCTAGGTTTTCGTACTTCAAAAGAAAAGAAAAAAATATAATATGCTGAAAACCAAAGAAATTGTTTCTCTGATTGAATATATTTGGCGTTAATTTTGTAGAAATTCATTATTCACTATTAAATGAAACTACGTGATGTAGTATTATTTCTACTTTCTTTAATTTCTTTACCACGACCTAGGTTTCGTTGTATTACAACATCTTCAGGTGGGACATTAGCAAAGATTTTTCTTCATCATGTTTGCTAACATCCTCCCTGAAGATGTTGTAATACAACGAAACCTAGGTCGTGGTAAAGAAATTAAAGAAAGTAGAAACAATACTACATCACGTAGTTTCAATTAATTGTGACCAAAGAAACAAATAAAGCATACAATTTTTTTTTATCACTTGAAAAGTGACTTAATGCTTCTAAAATAATTTACTTTAGAATGTTATGTAAAATAGTTCGAGAGATAAAATTTCCTCAAACATTTTCCCATTAAAGCCAAATATCTAAGAAAAAGTATAATTGTTTCAGAAATTACCTTACTAAGCCAATAGCAATATTTTTTTAAAAATTATATCCATATATATATTTATACACACACACACACAAACACACACACACACACACACATATATATATATATATATATATATATATATATATTTATATATATATATATATATATATATATATATACATATATATTATTTTGGTAAAAATTACTTTCAAAAATTGCACAATTAACATTACAAGAAAAGTAATAATTTCAACACGCATAGTTTTATTTCAAAAACGAGTCGTAAGATTTGTCTAAAAAACCAAGTCAATGTAAAATGATTTTCCATTAACAATTTGAAAAAAAAATTATACACAATAAAATATATTACAATAAGTTTTAGATCCCGCTATCCCGCGATAACTACCTTAAGGGATACAATTTTTTAAGGTGTACGCTGCTGAAGCTTGAAATTTTTTTCAAAGTTTTTTAGTAATCAATTAAATGTTTGCTCAGTTATTGCCATAAAATATTTTTATTAATCCTGGGGTCTCTATCATATAATCATAAACTTAAAATAATCATAAACTTGCATAGAATTGGATAAGACATCCATATTTTGAGCTGTTCCTTAATTGATTGATGCTTTAATTAAAACAATTAATTTCATTACAGTTACTAACCTTGGTGTCAACAAAATATTGTAACTATTTTTTGAGAGCAATTTTAATAATTAGGTAAGTTAAAAGTGTGACGTGACCTACTAACATTTACTGTGCTATTATTAGTTCGCAGCCAAAATTTCTCCACCGTTAAATTACTTTTATATGCCAACATGAATATTTCATTTCATTAAATGATATCTTATACATTACTCTGAATAAGGGCTTATGTCTTGTTGTATTCAAAAGGTTTCGTTTCACTTCCGGAATCAAACCGCACCGTAACAAATACACATTTTTTTCATAACATTTTCCACCAACATATCCCCACAATGACAGACCTAATACACGCCTCTAAGCTACTTTTACATGGCGCCAATTATCTGTGTATTCTTTAGCAAAATCTGTTTTACCCTTAGACGTTACACAAACAGGGTTGTGTTATCATGGCGGAAGTAAAGCGGCTAGCTAATTACCTGTGTGCATGTTTTGTCAGCAACGTCCACGCAAGCCGCTTTTCAATGACATGCTATTATCCTTATTCTGCTGTAGTTGTGCTCATTAGTTATATGTACTTTATAACTATTGATTTAGATGACACATTTGAGAAAAAAGATTTTCATTATTTGTAGAACATAATGGAAAATCATAGCTAATTGCATTATATTAATGAATGGTAAACGGTTCGCCAGTTGGTAGTTGGAACATACATTTACAAATGTTCAGTTTATTATTGACGTATTAAATATTATCTTACATAGTTTTTTATAATACCAAACCTAATAATTTACCATCATAATAACTGAACAAGTATTACGGAAGTTAACAAGTATTACGGAAGTGTAAGATTTCATTTTATTGTTTAAGGATATTTGAAAGTACTACATAATTGGATCAAAAATACTACGTAATTGGATCAAAAATTTCTTCGCGCAGAAATAGTTTTGTTCCCGTTATAAAAAGACGTAAGTTTATAAGCGTATGTACGAAGGTGACATTTTAAAGTCAAATATTATTTTTGAGACGAATTTAATAATGGTTCCATTATTAACAAACTTTTACGTATGTCTTCATTCCCGGAAATGAGATTTTTTTCTATTTTCCTGACTTTTTGAACTGAATTAATCTATAACTATAGCAAGCTGTATTATATTAAGTAAAATATAACTTTAAACAAGCCTTTTTGACGCGTTTCCTTTTATATAATCTCACAATATGTAGCGTATCATCTTAAGTTGGAAAACGTTCATCGTTGAATATAGATCTTGTCTAGAGAATATCATAAAAATAGATCCATGCTGTTTGCATACAAAGGCTTCCCGAGACCTTTAACAAATCATATTTTCACCGAGCGGGTGCTTTCCCATTCTGCCTTTTCTAGAACGTAGTCGACAAACAAGAATATATTTTCAACCGTCATCGTTTTTACTCGCTATATGTCGGCACTTCAGCCTAACAATACAATAAGCTGTATCGATGACCTAGGCTTTCCTATTTATCTCATCATGAGGCATAATATCTCGTAGAGAAACCCGGAATACAGGGTTTTTATATCTTTCTAAGTGACCGGGCATATAAATTACCCTTAACGCAAAACTTCTAAGAAACAAATATTTTGCAAATCATTTCAGGCTGTCAATTTGTTTTGAAGATAATGCTAAATAGTAGATAATTTAAACATATTTAGTCACTATTTTTATTTCATGATTACTAACAATCATTTTGCATTTTAATACATACCATTAATTATTTTTAGTAAATAAATTTTTAATGGGTTAATTAAAAATATTTTTACATGGCACTAAAAATGATATTATTATGGTATTCTTTTACAAAAATACAATCGATTCCAAACTCCATTTAATATTGTTTCAAGATTTTCCCGCATCCATTTCCCAATACCAATTTTATAGAGCAAAAAACGAAAAATGCACAAATTTAAACATTTGAAAAAAATTTTTTTGGTAAAAAGATTCTTTCAAATATTATGCAATTTCATCATACGGTATTATTTTCAAGGGGTGCAGTAAGGTGGCAAATAGCCAATTGGCTCCCTGCATAGATCTGGCACAGAACAGCTTAAAATTACATTATGATTTACTATTATCCTTGTTTGGTGGCCTCTATCTAGTCTATTACATACGAGTATGTACTATAAACTGAGCTATAATTATCCAATACTAATATTCAATTTAATGAAACAATAGATGTTATTTTAATATTCGTTATATTCTTTAAAAAAAATATTTGAAAATTATATTGATATAAAAGCCAGTTAAATTATTCGTTATTATTGTAATAATCGTTTCTATAGGCAAAATTAGAGTCGTTTGCCCGAGAATAAGCTAAATAAAATTTTTGAGAAAAATGTTACTTTTAAAATTGCCGTTCTTTTTTAAAAAAACACAAAATGTTCTCTGTAATATGTTAGGTATTCTATTTATAATTTCAAAGTAATTTTTTTTTATTTGTATTTTTCTAAATACATTTTAAAGATAAACATATCTTAATGATTTTATTTTTACATATTTCCCAATAAAAATAACGCCCTTCTTATCGTGTTCAACTATGTTCCCGTTCGGGCGAATAATAATATTACAAGATTTGCTTAATATAGATCAGCTATTATAACAACATTTTCTAGAAAGCCGTCTTTAAAATTAAATTTTACCCATATATTTCTTCCCAGTCAACACTGTAAAAGAAAATATGAGAGCGGCTACGAAAACCATATTACTCTGTCCTCTGATGCTTTCCCCGGCAAATTCTAAGAGCAACTGATCATTCATTTTATTGGACAATTTTGTAGGTATAGTAGTTACTATAAATTCGTTTGAAGATTAGGGTATATTTTATCCAAACAACATCTTGTTTTTAGGCGTAAAAATAAGTTTAATTCACTTTGTGATCTTTATTTATAGGTACTTATAAATATAAAAAAATATTGTACTACTTTTGTTTCATGTTATGGTTATAGTCGGAATATTTTTGAGTTTTATATGGAGAACGACACAAAAGTAATTAGCTACAGAGAGATGGAAGTATCGATAGGAGACCCAGCGACAAATTCAACAGTTGCAAGATGGTATGAGTTAAGATATAGTGAGTTGCATGGAAAAGGAATGTACGCAAATTGTATCATCCCGATTATTTTTATTGTCAAGGTTTACTTGCTTCATTAGAATTTCAGAGTTCCGATTTTAGAGCTCATAAGGAATTCTTTTCGTGATATATTTGTTCGTCTGTTCCTTCAACTTCAAAAAAAAAGTTAGCGGAAAAAAACGACATATTGAAGCCTCGTTTTATTTTCGTTATTACTGGCCCAAATGTTATAATTTATTATATGAATGATACTGCCTTAAAAAGTAAATAAGACATCGATATTATATCATTAGATTTGAAAGAAATGTCACTGGCCCGAAACAGCAATAACCAGAACATATGGAACTTCCGAAATATGGGCATGTAACGAACAACAAGCTTCCATTTCTGAGCTACAAAAAAGACAGGAAATGGGAAATAAAATCCTATAACCACTAAAAGTTTGAATATTACGAATACTCGTATATTTTTGAGAAAAAAATATCTGTACTCTGACATTATTTATAAAAGTTCGGCACCTATCTCTGCATTTTAGATACAAAGTTTTGAAAAAAAATTTGTGATGGTAAAAAAAATCTTATTCATTTAATATTCATTCGATTCTGATCCGTTTTCAATTACTAGTAAAAATGGGTTTAAAAATCACAGTCAATGGTAGCCGTACATGCAGATTTAGCATTAACACAGTGTTAAGTAACTAGTTTGCAAAGAGAGTCACATTATATATATATTAGGGCACAGAAGAAAATATTAAGTCAATTCTATCGATTATTGCATAATGGTACCGGATACCGGATACCGGATATATCGCTTATAAAAATAATAAAAGTAAGTTCGTTAATCACTAATATGTCTTTGATATTTCCGGCCAAGGAACAAGGAACCGCCTTGAGCGGATATTACGAACGTTATAATACATTTAACATGGGGTATTTTGGTATTACTGCGAGCTACTACAAAAATAGAACATGATTATATAGTTGTCGGTCAATTACAGGATAATTATAGAAACAGTACAGTTGTCGGTCAATTATAGGTAAGATTTACAATGTCACTGAAATATTTAATGAATCTTTCACGCGATTATTTCGGCTATACACAAAATGTTATCTGACACGATGATAGAATTCAATTGGTTTGGCTGGAGTTTTTGATTTTACTTTTTAAAAAAATATAAATTAAATATAGATATTTGATACAGGGGCCAACACATGTACATTAACGAATTGAATTTCTAAAAATCTTATTCTTAATGGCAGACACTACGTGGTTTGAATCATATCAGTGCAAAAATTTCCAAATTCTAGACCCAGTGATTGCAATTGTACTTTGACTTGAGTCAGTCAAGTTATCAGTGTACAATTCTATGTACTATTCTATGTTTGTTTTCATAATCTACTTCATATCTCCATGTAGATATTTTTCAGTAAAAAACTTAGAATTAAACTGAATTGATGATATAGAAACTTTAACATTAACTTTAACATTTTACATTATTTCCGTTAATTTTTGTTCTATTTCTTTATCTACCTGTGATTCTTGTTTGAATAGATAGTGTCAAATATTTTATCCACCTTTGTTACATGATAAGTAAATGTGAAATTAGTGAAAAAAATATACTTGTATTATAATTTTGGAACCAATCATTTTAAAGTATATTAGACTTTTCTGATTATATTCTTTAATTTTTAAGCATTAAGTGGAATAATAAAGATGATTGTGAAAAAATTGTTTTTCACAATCATCAAAACAATGTGTGTTTTGATTAAAAGTCAACAAATTTTAGATATATTTCTTAATAAAGTCGGGCTAACTATTTCAAGTGTCTAGGAACTTATTTAATTTTGCTTTGAAATTAATCTCCTTGGGGGTCACAATGATGCATCTCGTGAAATTTTGAGATACAGAAACTTAAATTGTTTTAAAGAACAATGACTATCCAATATGACTAGAAACGCCGTACTGTCAACTTCATGGTTTGACATACTTGAAAGAGGATAAAAATAAGACTCAACAATATTATTATGACGTAATTAGACCAGTTTTATAAATAACATACTTGTGAATATTTTTATTGATGAATAACAAACTTACGTATATATATATATGTATATATATATATATATATACATAAATATATATATATATATGTATACGACTAATGGAGACACAGACGAATAGAAAAACGATAGAGTGTTCCAAAAATACCTACCAAGCACGAGTAATAATCGCAAAAGTTTTTTTATACATTTAAATAAAATTTTTATATATACGCAGTGTTTCTATTAAACTATTTACAAATATAAATTTTTCTTAAATGTAATATAATGTAAAAATATTTTTAAAAAAGCGATTAATAAATGATATAGAATGATAACAGTAGCCAGAAATATTTTTTTTATAATTTTTGTCTGTCTCTATGTTAATTTGAGCGGCTAAATTTATTGGATGGGTTTTGCGGAATTTTGGTATAATAGTAGTATATAGCCAGGAGAAATGTATAAGAGGTAAGAAAAAGAAAAAATGGTATTTTCCTAAATAAACGCAGACGAAGTCTTAGGCACAGCTAGTGTTAGGTAAATTCAGAAAAGTTGCCTATTAAATCGTTCATTTCAAATAATGTAAACCATTTTTAGTTTTCACTGCAACTCTTTTGTTGCTATATTCATATTCGAATTCTTATTTTACATTTTACACTACTTCATAAAGTCAGAATTTCTGTGTTATTAGTATTTATTTAGGTAAAGAAATGTATGAATATATGTGGAAAAAATTCTTTTATTTATCTCTCATGCATGTCTGCATTAACCTTTTTTTGTTATGCCCCTGTATGTTATCATATCTCATCACACTTCGTAAAAAATGTTTTAATTTAAATTTAAACTTGAAAAATTAAAGTTTATTTTCTCATACAAATTATTAGCAAAGATTGGAAAATCGAGAAATTTGGCGTGGTTGAGTAATCATTGCAAATAGCCCACCTGAAGATGTCGTAATACAACGAAACCTAGGTCGTACTAAAGAACTTAAAGAAAGTAGAAATTATACTACATCACGTGGTTTCATTTAATTGATAATAATGGATTTCTATAAAATTAATGCCAAATATATTCAACACCATATAATTCTAAGCTATGTAAATTTTGGAATAGTTTCATTAACGTTAATATAAGACTGTTTTTATTAAACTCAATAATCCCACCCAGATATCAATACCGAGGTATTTTACTCCCATACGTTGTTCAACCTTAGAGCTTACCGCACTTATTTAACTTTAGGATAATTAACTTGAAGGTATAAAGATTAAGTTACGAAATAGGATACGTGAGTGAAATATTTTGCCGTATTCTGGTTAGTAATAAGCAAATGTTAATTCGGAAGCTGTACTGGCTGAATAAATACTATAGAGTTGAGATTCTTGTTAACGTAACTTGTAAAATGTAATTACATTTAGGTGCGTGTGACGCGAATGTGGATATAAAGTAAGCCTAAGCATGTTACCGCCGACGATTGGTCAATATGTTGTTTTTCTTCTCGTTTTGGGAACGAAATGAGGAAAACCAAATCGGGTTACGGGTAATTTATTAGTTTGCTTAGAAAGTAAAGAAATTCCTAGTTCTCCATTAGATGTAGTTTCCATTCCGTGTTCCCCGAACTATATTGGAAAAGTGTTCCCCCGAACTATATTGGAAAAATGTTCCCCCGAACTATATTGGGTTTTCATTGTTAATCGGTAAGTCTAAAAAACTCACATTGCTTGATAAGTTTATTCAATTAGTTTTTAGTAACGCCTACATATATAACACTGTTTATTTATCACTGATTTTCTAAAGCTTCCATCCATTGGTCGATTGTGATAAAGGATGAATACACGTGGTCAAAATAATGTAATATTTTACAAAAATCAACAAAGACCTCGAAAATGGAATTAGATGTAAAATATATGATATTTCTTAAAGTTAATTTTTATCCTGATTTTTGGGGTCCAGTACTCGATCCTCTTAAGTCTAACGCGGGACGCCAAATTTCTCGTTTTTCCAATATTAGTCACAATTAAAAATGTAGCTCATATTGGGCATGAAAATATATGAAAATAATATCACATGAAAAATTAAAAATTAGCAGCGAAAAATCGTACTGTAATATTATACAGTTGAATGAGACTATAATATTAAAAATTCCTTAATTATACTACTAAAAATTAGAAGGTAAATTAGTTAATGTTTTTCTAAGTTTATTTTAATATTAAATCCAAGTGACTGGGTGTTGATTATGCGAGCTAAAGTAATAGCATTGACGTTTAATTTTTTTTATTATTCACATTTATATATGTTACATGATATGGATAAGAATACTGTATTAGATTAATTAATACTTAAGTAATGTAGAGTACCATTCGTTACTATATCAAATAAGAGCAAATAAATGGAAAAAATTACAAAATTACAGTATTGTGTTTCAAACAGATTTACTATAAAAACTTTAAGGTTATTTTAATTTTACCGTTATTATATTTTTAGTAAAAAATGTTAACATTCCTAATCTCAACAAAATGTTTAGTACGAATAAATCTAATATTTCAAAGAATACATGAACTTAACATTAATTTTTATGTTAAGCCAGGAACTTGGAAACTTCGTGTTAAGCTTCACAAGATTTAAATCTATGTAAAGCATAATTAATCTCAATATTCTACTTTTCAAAAATTACTTTATTATGTATTTAAACATTTAAATACATGAAAATAATCCAAATTTTGCTAGGAAATGTTTATTAGTTTTGGTCAAAAAATCTTATGATTAAAGATACCCAATTGTTAAGAAACTAAATATTAAAACACTAAATTTATTTAATATAAATGTTGGGTTAAACGGAATTAGCTGCTGAACAGTCATTCTTCTACTTTTTTATTTCTAAATGCGTACCAAAAAAAGGTTTAATATTTAAAGTTTAATTTATGGCCTTTATTCTATGTTCAATTGATGTTTCTAACCAACATGCTTATTAGGATAATAATTAAAGACTAATCAGAGAGTCATGACATTTAAATTTATATCTAGACAAGAATAAGAATAAAGGGGCAATACCAGTTTGATTTTATTTTCGATGTTATGAAGTTTGCTTTCTTATGAGATTAAATTAAATATTTTATGTTTCCATGTTCGTTCAAGTTGTTGTAATTGTAAATTAAATTTTTATCAAGCACTAGCTCCGGAAAAGTGTCAAAGATACTTAGCTCCTCGATCGTCCCTGCCATGTATTTTTGACGGCCATCGGTCTCCGCGACGACTGCTCTTCAAACCTCAATAGTAAATTACCTGAAATTTAAAGAAATATATAGACAATTATATAGAACAGAAAACAAAAGGAAATAACGAATTTGATAGTAATGTAGTCGACTGTAATGCATATTTTTTTACCACTCTATTTTTTGTAAACGTGTACGTGTGTGTCTATTACTTGTTGCATAGTTGTGTATATTTTTGTATTATTTTAGTAAGAAATGATATTATTTTTTTTACAATTTAGCAAATATGTGACAAGGGTTCGAAAATGTCACTTTTATTTACGAAATATATTAGTAATAATATTGTATTATGTATATTTCAATCTAAAATTCCATAATAAAGATAAGAAAGTAATTTTCATTATTTAAGATATTTTGTATATTTTTGATATATCCACTTGATGTATGCAAAATTTTGTTATTTCCAAAGAAATTTAAGCCATTTTGCTATTTTGTTTCATTTTTCCATGCAAAATAAAAATATTCATATTAATGTTCAAACATTCTTTTATGTTAGTTTATAGCCGTATATAATATTTTATGTGTATTTACATTCATACATTGGCCAAACTCGTAATTTTTAAACCTTCATTTTTTCCATTTTTTCTAATCTACCTTTTGGACGTTTTTAATTATTTCGTAATCGTGTCGTCTAGTTGACAAAAATTTTCGGAAACAGTTTTTTGCAATAAAATTTCAATCTACCACATTCATCCAAAAGCGTGAATATCTAGAAAAAAGTGAAATACATTGCACTTGAGTTGTTTTTTCTTTAATAAACTTTGGAAGAAACTTCTTTTAAGTTGAGTGTCATAAACATAATAACATTATTATGTATGTTCATAAAAAATTAAGACGACAAAAAACTGCTATCATTCTTTGAAGGTTATATGACGCCCGTGGTCTTAAAACTATCTGACAGTCATAAACATGATTTTTAATTTACCTTTTGCAACCGTTAATGGACTAGATCGAATTTGGTCATATAAATATTATAGCTCTTTGATGAAAGATAATGACTTACTTTTTTGTTATGGGGCACATAGGTGAAATAAAAATGTCTAATTTTTATTAGACTGTTACAACACTAGCGACTTATTTTATTAAGACGCTCACAACACATTAGCAAAGATCTTTGCTAATGGCCCACCTGAAGATGTTGTAATACAACGAAACCTAGGTCGTGGTAAAGAACTTTAAAGAAAGTAGATATAATACTACATCACGTAGTTTCATTTAATTGTGCATTTAATTGTTTACAAGTTTTGTTAAATTTACAAGAAACATCGGTGTTTAAAATAAAATTACCTTATTGGCTAAAATCTTTTAAACTATCATAAAAGGGAGGTTACTTGGCCCGTCCTCGGGATGCTCAGTCTTTCGTAATCTCTTTTATTGTACCTAATAACCTGCAAAACTAGCTACGACAATACATAACGTAAGACAATACATGTTTATGATGGCTTTTCGGTCTATGCAAATATTAGGCGCAGTAGGTTTTTCCGACACCTTTACAAATATGTGGCAGGTAAATGTTGTAATTTTGAAATATTTTAGAGAATACATTTCTTGACATACGGCCCGCCTTGAACGAGTCAAGTTCAATACATGAATTACAAAATATAAAATTGAATTTTGTTACTTAAATTATACATATTTTCAAAATGATTAACTACATTTATCAATCATAAGATATCAGCAAAGGAGATATTATTCTGGATATAGATTCTTTATAAGTTCCTGGTTATGTCTCGACTGTGACAACACGAACTTTGTCATCGTCTCTTGGATGAACGTTTATGATGCGTCCAAGTGGCCAGTGTAAAAGTGGTAAGTTGTCTTCTTTTAGCAAAACTAGCATACCGGTTCTTATTTGATTACATGTTTTACACTGCTATTTGTTCACGACCGTCATTTGATTCAAGTACACCCTTGTAACATCTTTTGCAAAAGTGTTGTTTGATGTACTGTGTATATTGCTAGCTTGACAGTTGATTAATTGCGTGAACTGTCAAATTTAAATCGGGAATACTTGTGAAAGTTTCTCCTATGAGGAAGTGTGTGGGAGTAAGGACTTGAAGGTTATTGTGGTCTTCGGATAAAAGAGTTATGGGTCTTGAATTAAGAATCGACTCGATTTCTACCACGTATGTCTCTAACTCTTGGTAGGTGAACAGTTTTTTACCTATTGTTCGTACAATGGGCAACTTCCCACAGTCCACCGAAATGTGGTGATCTTGAAGGCATGAAGTGCCAATTTGTCCCTTTATTATAAAAAAAAATGATTGTGCTGTCATTATGAATGTCTGAGTGCATTAAGTTTTTAAGCTACCTATTTAGCAGCGCAATCGGTTGCATTATCAGTATATGAATTTTAGCTTTTCCTCGTCTAGCAAATAATTAGCGCAAATTAGCAATGAATGAAAAATCAGCAATGTTTAAGTCGGATACTAATTCAATGTGAACCGTCTTATTTGCAAGACATAAATATGCACGCATAAACTTTTATTTTACCACGGTTTCTATATTTTCTTCTTTAATATGGAATAGCCCACAATAGTCGATTCCAGCATTTAAAAATGGTCTAATTTATGTAATTCTACTGCTCGGAAGATCACCTATAAATTATGGGCAGTCTGTCAGTTTTGCATTAAATCAAGTTATATATTGATGATTTAGTTGCATTTTTAGAGCTAATGGGCCAGTATTACACTCTCACTGCATTCATAAATGCTTGTACTCCGCTGTGTAAATTTATAAACTGTTTTTTGCGTATAAGTAAGTTCGTAACGTTAACGTAAGTAAGTCAGCATTTAATTAAACATTAATCGGAGTCTGCGACTCAATGGCAGACTCATATTTTTTTTTTAAGATCGTTAATGGTACCACATCCACGATATTGCTTGTCCATTTACTCTGATCTTGTCATATCCATTCCGGACTTATTTCCTAGTGATTATTAAAGCGATTATTTCGTAAATATGCCTGCGTATTAATTTATTCCAAAGCAATGGATGATTCAGACCACAAAATACTTCATTGGTTTGACAAAGAGCAGGAAAGACAGTTTCTATGAGTTGTGAGAGAAATAATGCCACACATAGTTCAAACTTAGGTAACGGTATTGTTTTAATGGGGCAATTCGATTTTTTAGCATAATAGATAATCGTCATCCAAGAGGTCCGTATGTCTCCAGGCAATAAATTATATCATCCAGCGTTGCGTTGCCACAATTTTTGCATAAATGATTACCGAGCCTATCAAACCGATTTGATCATAAATCCGCGCAACGTTTGATACGATGTGACGTTTAGTGAATTTTAGATCTGTGTCATCGTTCTCCTTGTATATGATTTTGTCGTAATATATTGATGTCAGCAGGTTCTTCATTTACAGTCCCTAAAATCTCAGAGTTGTTCGATGCCAATTTTCTCAGAAATCTCCCCGTATTCCTCAGCTCAATGAGTTCCTTGTACAAGCACTCATTGAGCTGAGGAATACGGGGAGATTTTGCGTCTTTTATAGTATTTGTTCCTGTCATTACATCGTCTACGTATCACAGTCGAGTTTCAGAATTTCACTGGCCTTTAGAAATCTTGAAGGTTCATCCTCAGTTAATTGGTTGAGTAGGCATCTAGCCGAATGTGTTGCCGATGCACTGCCGAATAAGTTTACCGGGATTGTAAATATTTGTAATTTTTAAATCTTGTCATTTTCATTTTCTTGGCATAAAATTAATTCATAATACATATCTCGTTCATGGAGAAGAATCTGTTTATACATCTTCTCGATGTGGGCTAATAAACTAATTTTATGTATCCAAGACCTAAGTATGATGTCAGCTTGTAGCTTGTAACGACGGCTCCAAATTTTATGCGATCGTTCAAAGAAATTCCTACGTTAGTTTTCGATGAGGCATTATACACGATTTTTACTTTCGTGATTAAGCTCGATTGTTTAATTACGGGATAGTATGGTAGGAAACAATGCTGTTTCCTAATTTTAGATTTCACGTTAATTCATGCGTTTCATGTTTCCTAGTGTGATACCTTCACGCATACCTTCAATATATTGGGTTTTTAATTCTAAATTTTTATTGAGCTTTTTCTCTAATGAATAGAATTTTTTCTCGGCGCTTTTGTACGGTTCACCTAGATTTTTTTATTAAATGGTAGAGGCCCTCACCCATTTTCTCGTTTAGTGGTGAGTTTAAAATGTTTTATTACATGATATTCTTCCTCAGATAAAAATGTTCCGTTTTTTACTTCCTCTATTTCCGAAAATTTTGATATGTTTTTGCGTGGTGGGTTAAACGTTATGATGCATTTTTTGATATTTTTTCATTGTTGCCTACGTTTCCAGAAATTATATGGCATAATTTATTTTTCTACAGACGCGCCTTATGTTCGGGAATTTCTCTATTTCTCTCGTAAAATATTTCGGCGCCGAGTGCCGCATCAATTGGGCTCGGTTCATACACTTTTGGACCAGCAAGTTTTATATTGTGATAGTTATGTTATTTTAGTTAATATTGTGTGAGGTAATTGTTGGTTTAGTTATTATTGAGTGAGGTATTTTGAGAACTCGTTTATTTATATATTCACTTGGTAAATGGTTACAAATTCATGGAAGGAATACAAATTCTACTATTTCAGTGTAATTTTGATTTTTGATTGAATTTCTCTTTTGACTGAATGTTTCATACGATTTTCTAGCTGATTTAAAACTTTTAACGGGAGACCTATATTTTTGATTCGTAATTTTAATCGGTCCGCCAGATTTTTCGATTGCGATCTACTACTAAGTAACACTCGATCTTGAATAATTTCACCGTTCCTTCCTTTTAAATTAATTCACGCCGTCAATAATAAAACCTGCATAGGACCTATGGAGGTCATATACCTTTATGTTTGAGCTTCTCGTAAATTTGTCTATTTCCGAATTAATTTTTTATTTTTGTTGACTGTCGTAGTTATTCTCATTATTGTAGTGTATTAATATATAATGTCTTTTTCCGCATTTATTACATCCTGACCATTTGCATTCCTGATCATTTGCATACTACGATGTCCAAAATTTAAATAATTTACACATGCTTTAACGGCCTTGATTTTCTCAATGGGTTCATTTACTTTCATCCTTTATAATTTTTCACATGCACAAACTTTAAGATTTTCTTTACAAATAATACAGTGACTAATTATTTGTGTAGTTGACAGTGACCAACTTTGTTTTTTTAGTTTATTTCTGTGCTTATGACTGTCATTCTTAATATTTGGTAACGTTCCCCTAAAAATTTCGAAAATCGCACATTTTGGCCTTTTCGCAGCCTTGGAGAGATTTTTGCCATTCTGTGTAGATTTTTTGATCGATTTTTAATGGGAGAATGAAAATTAGTAATTACCCATTGCTCAATGGGTTCGAATGATTTTAAAGATTGTATGTCAGTTAAAACCGTAACCAGAAACTTTCTATTCGACAGGAGATTCCTTAGTCATCGTTGGTAATTGAGTAATGTAAAAACATAATTTTGTATGATTACGAAATAATCATACAAAATAATTTATTATCCAAACGGGCTTTCAGCGATTCCCATACGACTAAATAATTTTCCTCGGATGCTTCTAATGCTTCAATTATGTCTACCGCCTCGCCTCTCAAACTGGACCTTAAACATCGGAATTTTTCTAATTCCGAGAGCCATGATTGATGATGAATGAATCATTTAAAATTTGTACAGATATCTATAAGTTTTTCATAAGAGTCAAATAGTTTTGTATACTCGTAACTTGCCATTTCAATTTATATTTCACTTGATACATGGAATTAAAAAAAATCAATTAACTTTAAAATTCCTATGTCGATATTTTATGTTAAATAAATACTGGTTAGTAAACTTTCAAAAAAGGTTTCTGAAAAAAATTTCTCCGGTATTTTCAGTAATAACTCTAGAAATGTAGTTCCCAAAATTCAAAAATGTTGTATTTATTAATTTGTATATAAATTAATACTTCATTCGATTAGTTCAAACTTTTCCAAAAAAAATTAGTCCAAAAAAATCCAAAACTTTATACGTCTCTTCAAAATTTAGACCGTCAATATTTTTGACTATAAACAATTGAAATATTTGCGGGAAAATGGGCTCTTCCTTCTTTTTATGCTATTCCTAGTTGTTTGCTCTTCTTCTCAGAAACTTTTGGTTTCTGAGAAGAACAGCGGTGATCTATGGGCAGAAGGATAGATGGGGTGACCGTACAAGAGTTTCGCTTATTTTCTTTTTGAAGCACGATGTTCGATAATCCAGAATTTATAATTGACAAAAACGGGTTATATCTTATTTTTTGTGTAATACGCCAAACAGCTTTAATTATAGAATTCTTGATATGGTTTTGTGTTTTTCATAAGTGTCATCAATTTCATTACCTTTATCCCAAGAAGCATTTTCATATAAAAACTCATAAGGATATTGTTTAATAATTGTTCCCTACAATAAATTAAATAGTATTTAATACCACTGTAATTCAAATATTATACTACCAAAGCGGTTTAAAGTTAAACATATTCGATAAATTCTCATTAAAATCTTTGGCTTTTTTCCTTATTTTTAGAATAATTAAATTTTTCTCCATTAATCTTTAAAAATTTCTATAAAGTTGAAGTCTAATGATTAATATAAAACACTACCTAAACACGGCCATGCTTCGCTGGTCTAAGTCTGACATGAAATTAATGGGAATGTAAATAAAAGTATTCTAGCAAAAATAGATTCACCGAGAAAATATTTTAGTGGCTAGGTGAAATGAAAGGACAGGAAGAAAAAAGATGTTTTTCACAGAAAATAATTTGTTATCATAAAGCTAGTGGATTGACTACATTTTTCTTTGTTCGTTTTCTGTGCATAAATATAAAGATCAGGTTATTTACCGACTCTGGAACATGCGATGTATAATTACCCATGAAAGAAGCAATCGTTTTCTGAATTAATACCTTGCGCTTTATTGATAGTCATAGCGAACGCAAGGCGTATTGAATATTAAATTCGTTTAAATTCGAACGAAATGAGTTGTATTCTTGGAAGTTATACATTCTCACCTTTATGAGGTTCAATCAGAATTGTTGCTTCAATTAAATTGTTCATAAAATTTTTAAATACTAATTGCGTGCTATTGCATATCTTTGGCTGATTGATGTTTCGGAGTAATATAATCAGCATTCAAATTTTAAAATTCAGAATATTTGACGGTAATCCGGGAACATTGCGAGAATTAAGAATTCCTTTGGAAAATTCATTACGTCACTTTAGTTCATCACGCAGTCAATGGATTTGCATGCCAACCTTTCAATTATAATTTCGTTTAGGATGACGTTGTTCATATCGTATGTATTTTTAGCCGCTAGAATCGCTTTAGAAAACCTTGTCTGCTAATTCTTCTTTTGAATTCACGATATTGCAGACATTAGATGGAAAGGCGATTTAAAAAAAGTAAAATAAAACAAAAAAAAATAATAGTGAAAATTTTTTTTGTTAAAATTACGTTTATATTCGAATCCATCAATCGTTTATATCAAAATTACAAATCAGTCGATTCACTACTTTTCGAATTTTGCAAGCACAAACATAAGCAGGCGGAATTTTTACCTACAAAGATTAATATTACTAACAAGGTAATTAAAAATGAATTGTAGCATGCACGGAATAGTTTTTTCGAACCAAGTTTAAGGATGTAAAAATATTTAATGAACATCTTTTTTGTGAAATATCATTTTTATATAATTTAGGTAAACTTTCGAATTTCATATTTGAAAATAAATTAATTACCAAAATTATATACAAAGTAATGTTTTATTCATAAGAGTTCCTGCGACAATAATTAATTTCTTTCATCTGCACTTCAAAAAGCAGATAGCTCGGGCATTATAGAATTTTAAAAGTCGAAATGTTTTTAATGTGTAAATTACGCTAAATCTCTTTGACTATAAAGACTTAAGCAAAACTCTCTTCTAACTATCAAATTATAATAACATTCTGTTGATTCTGTACCACCTTCGTCTTCGTTTATCACCATCCTTATCTTCGCTGAATTTAGAGTCCATTCTTTTTCTGGGATATGAACGAGAACTCTTCGGATTTGAGAGTCATAAAATTTTCAAATCAAAATCACATATGACACTGTATATCACATCCAATCTAAAGATATAGTGTTAGTTTAATATTTTTCATGAATACTGAAATGAATTTAGCTTTTCCAGAAAATTTTGGCGTATTGACTGTGTGACAACTATATTTTCAAATAGATATTCTTAGAACTATCTTTCTCATCTAAATTGTAAATTGCTAATCGGGATGAGACGGAAATTTAACTGTTTTATCAGACATATTATCTATTATTATGTACGATGTTGTTAAATTAGTATAGGAAGCAGACTTCCATATGTTCTTGGGGACAAAATATGGTGATTTTAATGAAAAATGTTTTTCGCATTTTATGCCTTTCCCGAGATACATTATTTCAGTCATAATATACTGGTTCATCGTTCTAAAGGGCACGCACACCGGGCATTGCACAATATTATCAAAGCGATATTTTCATTCTATCGCTTTGATAATATTGTGTGGCGCACGATGTACATAGCCGCGATTGAAAAACGATACTATTATTATTTCGTAGAGAGAAAAAATTATTATATTGAAGAAGAATGAAATATTTAAACACAAAGAAAACATTGAAAACAAATTATATTTAATATGGAAAAATAGAGGCCAAAATAAAAAATGTTAGATATTTTTGAGAGATATTAAACAAATCAGTATTATTTTGAAATATTATCTAATTATTTCACGATTTTAGCTCAATATTTTTCGGAATAACGGGGAAAGTATAATTTTTTAGCAATATTTTAACTTTATCCTCAAAGTGAAATGAATTGGTTATCTTAACTATGCATATGAAGATGAGATTTTATGATTTCAAATCACCACGTCATCATGTTTTTCAAAACATCCATATTGTAATTTAAAACAAAATACTTTTTCTTTAAATCAAAAAGTTTTATTTTTTTTCCATTGTCCATAATATCAAATCTGTGCTTTGAAACAGAGAGAAACTCCTTCAAAAGTTTTAAAATCATTAGTAAATTTTATAATTACATAATCTACTCTAACAAAATGTTTATGAATTAATGTATAACTATATACACCTTTTAATTTGTCTTTTTAGGAACAAGAAAATTGTTTTTAGTGGGAAACAAAATTTGAAAATTGTACCATTTTCTTTTACGTTCATATGGTAATCAATTTCAGAGTTTAGTTACTTTTAATAAGTTTCAAATAATTAATTAAAATACACAGGTATTTTATTCAGTAATAAAAGAAAGTTAGTTCCGTAATAAAAGAAAGTGGATGACTAATAAAATAATGCGGACTTGAAATTATTTTTATCAAAAAAGTACTACAAAGAATATACGACTACATAGAATACATTTACTATTTCGATACGATGGTCACACCGCCGTTCTCTCTTTTCCTGTTGCAGACAAAGAAATATTATTGTCTGTGATCTCGAAGTA
This sequence comes from Druceiella hillmani, assembly GCA_039881145.1. Lineage (NCBI taxonomy): Eukaryota > Metazoa > Arthropoda > Insecta > Lepidoptera > Hepialidae > Druceiella > Druceiella hillmani. The sequence goes on from JAYKKI010000034.1 coordinate 7,447,563, forward strand.
AATAAGATTTGACAAATAGAAAATCACAAAACGATTTGTAAAACTGCTACAACTATCTTGAACATGGAGCTTGGAGAACAGCTTTCCTTGCCCTTTTTTTCACTAAGCACGGCTTCGTACTGCATTATTGTCAAGTTGAGCAACTTTCAGGTCTTTTCCGATAATCGTCAACCAAATGAGCTTTCCACGTACGCGTTTCATCGTTAGTTAGTTTAGGGCAAGTTTCATCAAGTGATCGTCCGGTCATCCCTGGGCGTGTCCATACTATCGGAGGCCTTTTTACACTTTATGTATTATCGGGGCTACTTTGAAATTTACTATTGTAAGAAAATATTGATTTCTATTTAAACTAAGTGTAATGAAAAACGCAGGCGAGAGGATATCAACGAGAGGATAAAACGCAGGCGAGAGGTATTCAACGTAATTGCATAGTTTCTATGGAGATTTTCACGTTATATTGATGTGTATTGCAATCTAAAACGCAAGACATATATTCTATTCTTAGCTTCTAGTTTTAGATAATTTTTTTCAATGCCTCTATCCACTAGTTGAAGTTTTGTTAGGGGTCATCCATGTTCGTCTATGAGATCAATACAATATGGTTCGCGTAGAGAATATTCCACGGCCATGATCGTGGCAATGTTTAGTCATATAATCTATAGGAGTTTTGGCAAGAGCATTGGGGATGAGTGTCAAACCCTGTTGCTCTCCAAACTTAGGTTCAAATATTTCGTTAGAGCCTGCAGGACTTAGGTGGATATTTAAAACGATTCTGCTTTTTAGAGTCTTTTCCTATGCATAAATTGTGTTTCGACTTTTTAATCAGTTCATTTACAAAGCATTTAAAAAATTAAGCCGTAATTGTGATGTTTACGTAGTATAGTAAATAATAATATAATTGTTTCATATTAAAGAGATTATAAATAATATTGTGTTAAATTTTCTATAATTCCAAAAATACAGGAAAAACCCATTATACGTTTAAGCTAATACATCTAAATTAAATATTGTTTCATATTTTCAAATGCAACTAGAAAGATGAAATGCAACATCTCTCTGTCGGTCTTTCTGTATGTTCCGTGCAAGTTTTAGCGTAGTGTAGAATTCTAGAGGATCGATTTTGATGCGGTTTCTGCTATCGTGTATGTTAATTTTACTGAAAGTTAAGAAAGAAGCATTAGTGTGGGGTAAAGTTTTCGTAAAGTGCGAGTAAGTAGGAAGTAATATGAATGACGTAGGCAGCGGCAGTCCTGGGTCGTGGAAAGGGAAGTCATTCTATGACTGAAATTTAAGCAAAAGCAAAAGTCAATATGAAATAAAATTTAACCCCAATTAGAAAAAAAGTTGAAACGTCAAGTTATGATAAGAATAAGCGAATAACATTTTAAACAAATCATAAAAGTCTACTAGTCTACTTTGCCGCATTTAAAATTTGTTTAAAAAGCAACTACATGCATTTTTAAGGAAATTGTTTTAATCGTATTTACTCTTTGCAATATATGTTAGTTTTGCATTATTAATATTTCGTTTAGACCAAAAGGCACATAAATTTAAATTATTATTTTGTTTTTTTTGTGTTTGTTTCGATAAAATAATTAATAAAAACATTAGTTTATTTGAAATTTGACACAGTAGGTTAAGTAATTATGTAAAGTATGTACGATTGTAATGAAGAAACTTACACTAGGATTATAAAAAAACATGGATGTATTATTTTCCTTACAGACTTTGGTAGCTTCAAAGATAAAATTATTCCAAACGAAGTTGATGACTTTTTATTGTTTTAATTCAATTCGGTTTTCTTTATTGCAAAAAAATTAATTATTCGTTAAAAAGTAAGGACGGGAACTACAATGAAGTCAAATCATAGTACAAAAGAAGTGACGCGTGCAAATTAAAGACGAGACGACGGTTAACATAAATTGCAGATTTAAATTAATTTGTTCGTGTTTTTATTTCAATCTTTATGCCAAGCTGCTTATTTTTGGCCATGTTTTTGGCGACCTAAATTTAAAGTTTTTGTTGTTAGTTTAATTAATTTGTCAATTAGTTTATATACAATTAATGTAGTAGGAAAGAGTTTGCGTATTAAATGTAAGTTAGAATTTCTTTCGACAAACAAATTAAATAGAAAAATTTAGGTTCGTGAGCGATTGCGAAGCTTATAGGGGAATTAAAGTAAATTGTCAAATTTAAATAAATGCAGCCTATGAGAACAAACATTTAAATAACAATGTAGATTAATACAGAATTTTTTTGGAAAATTCTGGAAAAAATTTAAATTTCTGGGTCAAAATGAGTTCTCGTAATTAATTTGGCAGTTCTAACATCTTCTTAAGAATATAAAATGTGTAATTTATTTATTGAGTATTATTTACGCATCAGTTTTTTAAATTTAATTGCAAAAAAAAAACAAATAGAAAAGTATATAAGAAATGAAACAAATTTTTTCATTGCTTCTAAATAATAAGAATGTTTTTATTTCATTACTTCCCTAAGTGAATTTTGACACAGCGGCAAAACACTGGAGTCTGAATTGACAAATTCGAATCTCGGAACTAATATTTATTCAGGTAAAAATTAAATAAAAAAGACTGTAGTTTAAATTTTGACGTTTAATTTAGAAACGGAAACAAATTAATTTTTTTCCTTTGAATATATTCATGAAATGGGAATATTTTCATTTTGGTAAAATTTTATTAAATTTTTATGAGCCAAATTATGTGTTATTAGCTTATAGTTAATATAATTAAATCTAAATTAGAAGCTTTGACATTTGAGAGGAATTATTCAGAATGTATATTTAGAATATTTGTAAGACGATATAATGTACAAACATTTTAACTTACATATTATCACTTTTATGTTCGCGTCCCATTGAATCCTTTTTCTTTTTATAACGTACTTAACTTCAGTAATTTTCTTACAATTTAATAACATTCCACTTTCCATCTCATTTATCTTTTTGGAAAATGTTCATCGTTTTGTCATAAATATTTTTCCTTTGAATATATGGGGATTTTTTTTTGTAAATTGGAAATAATTTTTCCAATGTTTCTCAAAGATTGTGCATTAAATAATATTTCATTTTAGTTAAATGAATATTTATTTATATTTTTTTCCTTAAGTTGAAATGCAAAAAACTTAAAATAAGATTATTTTCACTCAGAACTGAAGGTCTTTTTTAATTTATGACTCAACTTTATAAAAAGATAATATCTCATTCATATATTTTAATAGGTAATATTACAAATATTAACCAGAATAATACCACAATTAAATGAAACTACCCGAAGACGTTGTAATACAACGAAACCTAGGTCGTAGTAAAGAACTTAATGAAAGTAGAAATAATACTACATCGCGTAGTTTCATTTAATTGTGAATAATTAATTTCTACAAAATTATTCAATAGAAGAATCAATTAGCAATATAGCGCACTCTATCTATATAAAATCAGAAAAATTGTATAAATATTTTAATAATTACTTATCTTGATACATACTGGGCTTTTTTAAAAGTTTTGCTTTAATTATTTCGTAAATATGTATGTCCTATAAAAAATATAGGTTTAACATTTCTTAACAAACAGGAAACAGTAAATTTAAAAATAAAAATATGTAAGGTAAACTCAATTTCTTCTGTTAATACATCTTGTATTCAATTTTTATTATTACGTTTTACTTCACTTCAAAAATATTAACTTATTATAACTTATTCGCCAATAAGTAAAATCGAGAACTACAACGACACACACAGCTTAAAAATATAAAAGACAAATGTATTGAAAATGAGGCGGAATTTAATATTAATTACGGGTCTAATTTCATTTTTAACACTTTTCCGATCTTAATTTCATTTTTTTCACAATTCCAATTTTTATGCAAAGCGATTGCATATAAATTGATTTAAGACTTCACTTTTGAAAAATTTATTCGCTCGTCACACAAAAACGCAAAGGTGCAGATGACAAGAAGTTGAAAGGGAAATGTAACATAGAAATTCAGTTTGAAAATTTGCAATTTGGACTGCTGAGAAACATAAAAAAGCATTAACATTTTGAGTGTGAACAATAATATTGTGGAAAACACGATTAAGAGAGTAAACAAATACTAGCTTGTTGTAATCCCTCCAAAGTTGTCCATATAAACATAAACATTGTAATATATGTTAGTATGTTTGTTAGGTAATAATTCTACGCTACATAAAACTAGTTCATGTTACGATATACGAATAGTTTCATGATACTAGTATGACCATAGATCCTCAGACATCCGTGAAAAGTGTTTTTGGATCTTTGTTATTGAACTACGTCTATATTGCTGCTTCGATTTGCATAAAGTTTAGTACATTAGTAGATTATCTTATAATTTAAATCATTTCTCAAGAAACAAAATAATTTCTGTGGGATAAATCTCGTTAACTCTGCAACAAATAAATAGTATTAAATGGATGAACGTCGCACCAATGTATAATGATGCTTATATATGGTGGAAATTTTGGTTTCTATGTTTGTATTTTCATATTAATCTCTAAATCCAGACGTCCGACTACAATTATTTTTGTTTTCGAAAGTCTATACTTTAACAAAGATTCATATCAAATAATATTCCTATATATATCATCGTATTGCGCTTCATACAGAATAGATCAGAGATCAATCTAACAGAGTTCGAGAACACTGTTTCGATGGTGCAAGCTGGCGAGAAACTGGTTTATTTATTGAATGATTATGAGGAGAAAATGATTTTGGATTTGTCATTGAAACTCTTTAATTAGAAATAAAATTTAAGTGTCTTAAATACACTTCATAAAATTTATTTTTTTTCTACTTGGTAGTTAAGTACTATGTGTTAATCCTTATATTAACGGAAGCCGAAAAAATTTAAATATAAATTTTAGAGGAAAATGGAGGACACGAATGGATCAAAAACCTATTCGATAATAGTCAACTTCAAATTTGAACGTATATTCTCCCTTCTAACATAACTAACTAAAATACAATAAGAGAAATTTTCTAATAGCGTACGTGATTAGAATATTAATTCACATTACGCATAGGCTAAGTTAGGTCTGTGGCTAGACCGACTAAATAACTAAAACCGGGTTAAGATTCTCGTTGTGACAGGCTGCAAATGGGTACTTACAGTTTATGCGTATGTGACTTGAATGTGTATGTATTAAGTTGAGTCAAATGTACTGTTGCCGACATTTGGTCTTATTTTTCTTATTAATTTTTCCATTCTAAATATGAGATGAGGTAATCGTATTTTTACTTTCGTAGTTTGTTTCGCGTTGATTCTTTTTCATTTACAATCATAAATATTTTCCCATTTACAATTATTTTTGGTCCCGATTCTAATTATATTTTATAAAATACAAATATAAGCAGATTCTAAAATGGACTAAATTCGCTATTTCGACTGTAACTTTTAATTAACCATAAACTCAGCTAAGCTAAATAAAAGAGATCATAACTGTTTGGATTTAATTGTTGTTAAATATTTTTTTTGCTCATAAAATTTTGGTAGTTGTTGTGTTTTTAATGTGTCAAGTTATTTTTATTATATCATTTCCAGAATGCATTTAAAAAAATAAAACCGAATAATAGGAAATAAAGCTGGTAACATAGTTTGTAACGATATACGATAAAACACTTCCGACGAAGCTTTTTATATTCTTTCGTTATTTTTGCACTTTGAAATTTCCGTAGATATAACAACAGTTTCTTCCCTGAAGTTTCAAAATTTCTTGGATTTACACTATTTTTTGCTTTACAAAATGAAATAAATTCAGCAGAGAAAAAGAAATGTATTTATTTTATCACATTTAAATATCAAATCTCAAGTCTAATGACCATGTTTTACTTTTTAATATACACCTTCTTCAAGTTATTTAATTTGTGACAATAAAAATGTCCAACTTAATGAATCAGTGATTAAGTAATGTTTATGTAATATTCGTTAGGGTGTTTATAAATCCTTATGCAATGAGATAATTTTCTTAATTAATACATCGCAGTATACAAGAAACAATTTCACAATAACAATGCATATCTGCGTAATGTTGGACTATATATCATTCAAGTGGTCAATATATCATGGACTTACACATATATTATATTTATAATTATGTTTTCTAGAATGAGAAAATGTCTGCCGTGATATGTTCCGCATTTAATCAAACGATGCTAGCGACCATTTCATGTCGATGTAAAATTTTGCAAAATGCAGATTAAAATCACAAAGAAATAATATCTTGAGTAATAATGAAAATGTTATGAAAATTATTTGTTTTAGTTTAGTTAATTAGGGTTCAGAATATATACGCAGACCAACGTTTAAGTTTCGTATATGCGCTAGTAGATATTGTATGCCACTTAAATTACGTATTTTTTTTTATTTTTGGGCGCAGAATTTTTTTCCATTTATCTTTTCATGTCAGCATTACACACGGCGTAACAAAACTGTGCTCCATAGTAATGTTAACCTAAACTGCCTTAACCTTACCTATCCTATATTACAATCTAGCCTAATCTAACCCAATTTAACTCAACCTAACACATCCTAACCCAGTATATCCTATCGCAATCTAATCTAACCTAAGGCAACTTAATTCAATATAACTCAACCCAGCTTCGCCCAATATGATCTAACCCATTTTTATCCAACCGAACCCAATCTAACCTAACCTAACTAAATCGCACCAAAACTAATCTAACATAACTCAATCTTACTCAACATAACGCAACTTAAACTAACATAACCACATGTAATCGAACCCAACCAAACACAATATAACTCGTCTTAACCTAATCCAATGGCACTCAGCATTAAGTCTTCTAACCCAACCAAACCAAATTTCATCACCCCTTTTAACTACTTAACTTACTCAAGCTGCTCGAACAATTGATCATAACAAGCTATGTTTTGGAAACTAGTGAAACGCTTCGTATGTCACACCCTAATGTTTTGTAATGCCTTGTTTGGCAATATACGTTTTATATACAATGAAATTTAAGTTCGTGTCAAATCTACTGTGAGCACGTAGTATGATTAGAAGTAATGAAATCGTCTGATCGTTTGTCAGCTTTGATATATCACATTTGAATAGTTGTATTTAAAGGTAGTATTATAATTATGAATCGAAAACTTCTCCCTTTAGATGAATATAAAATTATTATTTCAGCTTTAGTTTAAACATGTTTATGATGTAACTTATATACTGATATATATATATATATATATATATATATATGCATATATATATAGATATATATATATATATATATATATATATATACATATATATACATATGTATATTAATTAATATATATTCTATAGAAATCATTCCCGTAAGGATCTTTTGAAAAATATTTAATAAAAACATGGCAAAAGACAAGGGAGGATAAATATTGTGAAAATTTATAAATATATGACGAATTATCTTAATACTTTTAGCATTTTCTGATATCTCACAAAAGCCCTAACATACTACTTTTGCACGTATTTAAAATTTATCGGGAAAAAAGGAAAACGAATTTCAATAAGTTGTTCCTATTTCTGTTTTTTTTCATAAAATATTATCTATCAAAACGTTTTATTTTAGTAATATGTCTTTTGAAACTATGTACGTTCAGAAATATTCATAGAAATTGGCAACGTTTTTAGGCATGTCATTAAATTAAAATATGATAAAATACCAGAGAAAATAAAAATTGTTTAGTTATATATGTTAAATGTATGATGTATCTCAATGCTTTCGGTAGTTTTTGAAATGTCACAAAAGCTATACCAGACTATTCCGACATTTAATTGCACTTATCGGGAAAAAAACGAGTTATAATAAATAGTTTTGATTTCTGGTTTTTTTCTTTCTTGGTAAAGCAATATCAATCCAAATGTTTTATTACAGTTATTGGTCCCTAAAAACTATATACGTTAGGAAATATTTAAAATAATAGACAGAGCTTTTAGAAACTGTCGTATTTGTTAAAATTTTCCTATAATAATAAAATGTTTAATTTCAAACTGGCTTCGATTTTCTTCCACAGCAGCGCCTTTAATTATAATTTAATCAATAAGCAGCAAAACAAGTAAAATCTCTGATCTAAAGTGAATAATATTTGTTGAAAATGCGGAAACCACGTTTCATTTTATTAAGCAGTTAGATAATGCATGCGATATATGGTGATTTAATCGTGAACGTTTATTAATTAGTTCTTGAGTAAAGTTTTAAGTTTACATATTCGCTCCAATTCCTCAAAAATCAAGAAAAGTTTATCTGTAATAATTAAAAAAATTACATTGTTTTTAATATTACTCTAAAAGGTTTTCCTCATAAACCTTTTCTTTGTTCAAAGCCAGATAAACTTTAATGGGGCCAATGAATATACTTTGCAATATGATTTAACTTGTAAAATACCGTAAAAATAATTTAAAAACAAACTTTTTTTTCCTCGATGGAGCAATTAAATTCTCCTGTCATTAAGTTAAAATTAAGTAACATTTAAATTAAAGTAGTCATATTTTTAAAAACTCGTAAGAAAGTCAGTACTTAAATTAAACGGTCTATTTCGGCCGCAAAGCACTACTCATTTAGATTTATAAGCGAGTTGTAAAACTGAAATTAACAATAATTCATCGATTGAATTATTTTGTGAGAAAAAAGAAAAAAAGATTTTAAAATTATTTTGACAAACTGGCTTAAATACATTTACGCAGAATCTCCCAAAATAAATCCCTCAATTTTTTAAAACCTACCGCGAGTAATTAATAAAAGCCACAAGACTAATGAATGAACCGCTTCGAAGGAGATTTTATTTGCAAATTTCTCTTGCTTCACCCAAGTACTACAATTATATATTACAGCTAAATTTTACATAATCCCCGTATGTACACATTAGCCACTTGCTGTAAGGGTTTCCGGAAAATTTCATTTCTGTCTTCACATTTCGTGAACTCACATGTTTACTGTTAATTTACTTTTACATAAATTTGTGTATTTTATTATAATGTGACTGAAAACGTTTGGTTATATTTAATTTAACTCGAATCAGGTCTATTTGGATTGTATTTATTAGAGAATTTAAGAAATGTTTACAGATGAATACGGTACAACGTAAGACTTCGCGATTTTTACTGTATATTAACGTTATGTTATGAGAAATTTTCACATACGCTTAATATAATATTGCCGTTTTCCTAATGAGACAGCTTGAATTTGGTTGTGAGTATTTTCCTTACGTCCAAATATTTTTCTGCTACATAGAGGATTTAATAGGCTCACAGAATAGACAATGTTTTTCACTTTAAATCGATAACTAGAGTATTTACTTAAAATATTTCCGAATATGATCGTAGTACTGTATTCATATCGTTTTATATTTGAATTAGGTATTTACGAATATGTTCGTGGTATTTAGTTCATATTGTTTTAAAGATATTTTGAAATAGTTGTAAAAAGGTACGATATTTTAATTTAAAATTGATATTTTAATTTAAATTGCAATTAAAAACTATAAATTTGTAATTAATTTGTTGAAAATTGTAAGAGATTCACTAATTTTGTTTGCAATAGAATTAAGCATAAAAAGCGGTGAATTTTTTTAAATTAATATTTGTACCAGTTGTTTCAATTATCAGATATTAAAAAAAAATTTTAACATACGTTGCATTTATTACATGTAATTTTTGTGATTAATATATTATTACTACTATTTACATGAAATAAATTATTTATGTATGTTGAATGTTACTTTGATGTGGAAATCTCAGTGTACAAGTCCTTCTTATACCTAAGAATGTCATTATTTCAATTATCTTGTTTTTTTCTTATTTTGATACAAAATAAAAATTCTCTTCATCTTTCCATTCTTCTCATTAAATAAAAATTCTCTGTATTCATCGGATTATTTTTTATGGTCTGGCAAAAATGTGCATATATTTACTTATTATACTTTTATTCGTTCAGTATAATGTAAATTATTTTAGTATCATTTTTTTGTTAAAATTTTGACGAAATGTGTATGAGCTGACTATAAAAAGCTCAAGAAAAAAGATCAAAATACATTTGGCTGTTAAAGAACAACTGTGGCCAAATATAGCTTGTACTTAGCGATAAATATATTTTAATGGTAAGTGTGAAGAAGAGAAAACCCGTAGTTTTCTTGTTAATAAGCACATAGGTAATTGGAATGAAAACTTGTGGAAATTAATTATAATCCGTCTTATATATTAAAAATTGGATGTAATGGCTGAGAAAAATTTGCACCTAGGACATTTATTTATTTCTTGAGTTTTCGTCTTCAGTCTCATTTTTTGTGTTTTTGACTAAAATTTTTTTATACATTAAATTTTATTAAAATTGGAAGAAGAAATTGTTATTATCCACTGATTTAATCGACTGTATTATTTTTGCATGGTATTTCTTAAGTACCTAAAAATTTTTAAGAAAAAAAGAGTCTGACTGTGGGACAAGAAATTTAGCAAAGATGTAGTATGATCCTCGGACCATTCACTTTTGATTTTATCTCCGTTTTAAAAATTATTTTTGGCTTCTTCCCCTCCCTTCAAAATAAAACTTCCACATATGTCAATTGTTCAATTTATCTATTCACATACTTGTTCTATCACTTGTTTGCTTACCATCATGTCCTTTGTGGGAACCTATTTCAAAAGTATTACTAAAAGAGCTTTAGTCTTTCTATATCAATTAAAAACTATAACTTTATAATTATTTGTTGAAAATTGTAAGAGATTCACCCATTTTTTTGCAATAAAATTTTCCACTATTACATATCCCTTATTTGGACAGGGAGGTGTCCCTGTTCCTGCTTGTTTGAAAATATTTTCAAAATTCTTTTGTGAATATGACGAATGTGTTTTTGCTTTCTCTTAATATTTCATTTAGTGGAATTTAAATCATTTTTATTTTCTATCGTCTTATATTTTGTATGATAAAAATATATTTTCAGTTTATAAATATTTTAATTAACCTAACCAATATATTGAAAAATATATGGAGTTTTAGTTCTTTTTCAATATGTTTAAAACAGCCGTAGGTCAAATTTCCATAAACTTTGTGAATACGAGTGATAATGAGGACAACAAACTGTAATTAATATTCTCTAAACTTAAAGGTAACGGGAGAAAACTGAAAATACAAATTATTAAAATTATCAACCACCCTTTTCACTCGAAATTCGTAGTATGAAATTCACTGGACAGAACGAAATAATATCCACTTTACATTATACAATATAGTAATAATGGACAAGAAGTACTGTAACAGTCAGGAAATAGCACATGGACCTAATTTTTTTCTTGTTTCGCTTCTAAGTAGTATGTAGAAAATAGATACAAATGAAGACACAATGCTCTCCCTTTTCTATAATATGATAAATCAAATACTCGACGATCAATCATCGATATCTTTAACAGTAAAAGTTGGAGGGATAATGATACAAATGACCAAATGATTAATTTATTACTTTATTTGCGCCATTGGCTGGCATTGTCCGATTTCGACCGTATTTTTCTACGTCAAATAATAAATTCTTATATCTGTCATGTTTTTATTGATTTCAATTAACTTATATATGTCTGGTCGTAAAATCACTATCATTTTCGTAATATCGTCTAGTTATTAAGATTTTTCTTAATTATTTCATTTATTGTTATTGAATTAAATGAATATGGATGTTATTTTATCAACGGTAATTTTACAAATGCACGATTAGTAGCAGTTAGAGAAAAGCTGATATCGACACATTATCTTTTGTGCTTAGGAATAAAACATTAAAGAAATAAGTTTAAAAATAATACAATGTTTAGTGTAGGGGGATACACATTTTAAACATGACGGGAAAGGTATAATCTGTATCCTGAGGAGAAACTATTTGAATACTATTAATAAATATTAGGTTGGCTGGTAAATTTTTAGGCAGAAATTTGAGACTTGAAAGATATTTGAAACTTCTATAAGGTTTTACTGTAGAGTATAAATATAAAATCGATTGACAACAGTCAGCCCCGAAATTTTAAGTGAATTACATAAAAGATAATGGATTTAACTCGATATCAAATACGGATTCTATTACTTCACGAATTTCGTCTGGGTCACGATGCAAAGACTGCCACAAATAATATATGTAATACAATGGATGAGTTCACGGTGTCATATGCGATGGCAACGATTTGGTGCAGAAAGTTCAGGGATGAGGACTACTATCTTGAGGACGAACCCCGTACCGGACGTCTTGTTGAAATGGACATTCAACGATTACGACCCCTAATTGAGGAGGATCTGCGACTGACGACTTGAGAAAAGTTTAAAAATACAGCGTGTGCATACCCCGCGAATTATAATCATGTCACCTTCAGTGTAGAGTTGATACTTTTTAACAATTATTGATATTGAAACATAACTTCAACGGGCTGAATCAGTTAGTAACTGGCGATGAGAAATGGGTTACGTACGTTAACCATACATACAAACGTTAATGGCTGGGTGTCGAAGTAAAAAGAGTTTCGGTATCCAAACGTGAAATAAGTGCCAAAATCACCTGATGTTCAGCTGCTGGTGGAATCTCAAGGATATTATTCATTGTGAGTTGCTTCCAGAGGGATTTACAATCAATTTAGATATTTACCGTGACCAAATTGTCCGATTAGCTAAGAAATTGCCTAGACAGCAGGATCGAGTTTTTTTCTACATTATAATGCTAAACGTACTAAAAAATGTACTCGTGAAAAATTAGAAGAGCTCGGCTGGATTTTACTCCCTGTTTCACCTGTCCGCTAAACATTGCGCCCTCTAATTACCATTTATTCAGGGCTCCAAGTAACCATTTACGTAACAACAATTCGACGCTAAAGAAGATCTCCAAAACGACCTCGCATATTCTTTTAAATCAGAGTCAACAGAATTTTACAAGAAAGGCATTTTATCACTGACAAGATGCTAGAACTAGATGGCGACAAGTAGTAAGTAATAATGGTGCATACTTAAATTATGTTTAGTGTAACATACATTTTTAATAAAAATTGTTGATAGCAACTCGGACTTAAAAACTTATTAACTAACGCAATATATTTTAGCCTCGCATGTAATTGGATTATACATTTAAATATTTAAATACAAAGAGGATCTTTAATATATATTTTAAAAAGTTGTCGTTATATCAGCAAGAGCTTCTAAATAGAAATATTTTACATACACAAGTGAACTTCATAATTTTTGTACTCTTTCCTTACTTATAGATGTCTATCTTAACGTTAAACTCTCGTTTATAATAATTATTACTATTTTATTACTTAAGCCATATTGCCATGGTTAAAGATTTATTTCCACGCTAATAATATTCTGTAATTCACGAAGATATTCGAGACAGCCATCTTTCTATTATTTGTCATTGTTCTAAGCCAACAATGCATGTGTTAAAATTTATCGCTATATAAAATTATAGAAATAAAAACCATAAAAATCATAAAAAACAAAAGTTTATCTCATATCAGACCATAGTACTGCGAAGTCGGAAGTGAAATGATATTTTAGTCGAAATATTAATTTTGACGTAGGCCGAAATAATTCTTCGAGGTTTAATTTTTTTATGTCGAATTGGAATATTCTTTGTTTAGAATCTAGGCTATTTCACATAGAAAAACTATAGGGTTGAATAAAATAGGGAAAATGATTCCAATAAAAATCAGTCTGGAACGAGTAGAACACGTATTACCAGTATTTCGCACGAATTTAAGCACTTATATCTACTAAGTATTTTAATAGAAAATTAAAATTTGTCATATTATTTGCATAAAAATATAGTTCATATTAAAAAATTATGAGACCTAGTAAAATCGTAATAGTTTTTCTATACATTCATCGTTCATGTTGTTCGCATACATTGGTGAAACATACTGATGGTGAAATATTCATATAATCAAGTTTTAAATGCCGGTAAGTTCCCCAAAAAAAAAGAAAATAAGTTCACACACGCCTTGCACTGTTGCTCAATTTCAACTTCTCTAAATCAATACTATTTAGTAAACAAAAACAAATGTGTCGTGATATTAAAACTTTTAACGATAATTTTGATATCAAAACTTTTAACGATGGTTTTGATATCAAAATTAAACTCAATTACCAAAATAGGATAGAGGAAAAGTATTAAAAAAAAAGTTCGTCGTTAAAAGTAATATTATTTTGAAACATTTCTTACCCAGTACTTTTTAATATAAACTTTAATTTACATTTCACATGAAAATAATTATTGATATGGAATTTTCTTTGAACCTTTCTTTGGTTTGAAAATGACATTCTAAAAAATTTTCCCTATTTTTTGCCCTAATGTTTTGATGGGAATCAAACTTAGAAATAATTCTTCTTACAGCATAAGGAATTTACATACTTGATACTTTATAAAACCGTTACCACAACACGATATTAAAACTGAATAAAAGTAAAATAATTCGTAATGCTTGTATCGGTATCGTAAATAACTCTCAAAAGTAAAAGAACTCAAAATGCGTTACAACATTCTTTATATTGCGAAATCTCTTTGATGTATTTATCATATGTGTATTTATATCAAAGAAAATACTTTCCCCCTTTAATAATAAAGACATAAAGCGGAATTTGCATTTCGAGCAAATATTCTCGCGGCACGTACTTCGCTGTAAGTAGCTGGCGTGAATATCTCGCTTTTAATGATTCTTCTTGTTTCAATATGCTACGGTTATAAATATTTTTAAATATTCCATACTACAAACTATTGATATCAAATGAAAGTAAGATTGCCCTGAATTTTAAGTGTCGTAAGTTTTAAAATATGCTCATACGGCATATATATTTATTTAAGAATATATAAGTATAAGAAATTTCTCTTTTATATACTAGGAAATTTATAATGTAAATCTAAAATGATAAAAAAATTGAACAAGAAATAATATATTTGTTTTTATTTTCATAAATAATTGTAAACCAATATTCAGAAATTGCAAAACAAAACTTTAAATAACATTTCTTTAGTATATTAGGAATATATCTCTACATCGGATATAGCAAAAAAAAAATAATTGGTCGCAATATTACATAACGTAATCACATGACAAATTCTAATTTACCAAATAATAAGAAATAAGCCAAATAAACCGTTGGTACTCCGTAAGGATACTTTGTGTTTAAATAAGCAAAAAGATTTTGGATTAGCCCTCGTAACGAACGAACATCTCTGTATCGCTACACAGACATACGACTAAGCACTAGACTGCTGCATTTAAACAATACTTTTCTAAAATCTTATATGATCATTACGTTTATTAAATTTGCCACACAAGATCACTTGTTTTGTTTGCACTTTGGTTCTTTTGTGCTGTATTTTCCTTATATTTTATAATGTACCGATAAATTGTGTGAAAAAGAAATCTAACAAAAAATCATCACAAGATATGCAAGCATTTTTTTTTTATTTAAAATGCAAACTTTCTTATAAAAAGAAATACATATTCTTAAAGAAACAAATAGCAAATCAAAATTGTAGGAGTTCTTCGATAAAAAAATAAAAAGAAAATTAATAGAAAAAAAAAGTTTTCACTTACGTGCCACCTTTTCAGTTTCTTAAAAAGTATAAGAAAACATCCTTCCGGCTAATAAAATTTTTCTGGAAATTACATCAAATTTTCGCAAAATATTTTTAATTACTTTCTGTTTTCGGTATTTGTGAAAGCATTTCTTTTATTGACAGAATACGCCCTCCAAAAAAAGTGAAAGTTTTTCTATAAATTTATAGAATTTCCCACTGAGAAAAATTTATTGTAAAACTAAGGTCGCAATTTTCGTAATTATAAAAATATTAGCGACCCGCCCCAATTTCGTACGGAAAAAATTAAATTGTTGGATTAAGGTTTTTTGTTATGTATTTCTTATTCGGTTTAAGCAATCCTGTTAATCTCTGTATTTTAACAAATAGATAATAACATAGAGCCACATAATGAACTTGCGATATTCCCAAGCCAAGCGTGTCGGTGTCCCATCTTTTCCTCTTTTGCGTTCGCAAGTACAGCCTACCGAAATATCATGAAGTATATTATCATCGTTCGCAATTATTATCGCGTTATTATCATCGTTCGCAAGTACAGCCTACCGAAATATCATGAAGTATATTATCATCGTTCGCAATTATTATCGCGTTATTATCATCGTTCGCAAGTACAGCCTACCGAAATATCATGAAGTATATTATCATCGTTCGCAATTATTATCGCGTTATTATCATCGTTCGCAAGTACAGCCTACCGAAATATCATGAAGTATATTATCATCGTTCGCAATTATTATCGCGTTATTATCATCGTTCGCAAGTACAGCCTACCGAAATATCATGAAGTATATTATCATCGTTCGCAATTATTATCGCGTTATTATCATCGTTCGCAAGTACAGCCTACCGAAATATCATGAAGTATATTATCATCGTTCGCAATTATTATCGCATTATTATCATCGTTCGCAAGTACAGCCTACCGAAATATCATGAAGTATATTATCATCGTTCGCAATTATTATCGCGTTATTATCATCGTTCGCAAGTACAGACTACCGAAATATCAATACATTACAAAACCTTTTAATTTGAACACAATTTAATTTCTCTCAAAATACTGGTCCAAAATTATTAAGCATACGGGAAAATATTTAAATGTAAAGAGACTCATAATACAATAATGCACTGGAACATGATAATATGATATTCCTGCATTTAGGAGAGGTTTTCCCCTCCCTCCTCCGTGTTCTTTCTTCATGCAGGAATACACCGCACCTGACTTCATCTTAACCATATTTCCATTTTGTACCCTTTCCAAAATTTGTACATTCTTCTTAATATAATTTTTTTAATTTCTTTCTAAACTACTGATCTAAATTACAAAGAATAATGTGTCAGTTTTTAGTTATCTAAAATGACTAAAATTATTTCAACATTTATTTCAATGGCGGTTAATAAATCGACTTCATTTTCGCTAATTTTGTTCCATTCACTTTTTTAGCATAATAGCCTTTTCCGAGTCTTATTAACGTAAGAATTTTCCTTAGACTTTCTTAAGATATGCAATTCCAAACAGACGTCACTTGGGTGTCTGTAATATCGTTAGTTACGAAAGCACCCAGACCAGGGGCGTTTTTCCGACTACGTTAACATTATTGACTATGTGTCATATATTAAACAACATAGGCATACACAATACAGCTTGCAGCTAATTTGGAATTCATAAGCTATTACATTGTGAAAGTTGTGTTTCAATTGTTTAGTGAATGTTTTATGTCAAAAGTTTTGATGTGCATCAATAAAAAAACAAACAGTCAAAACTTTCATATATATTAATTAAGTGTGATAATTATAAAAGGTTAATTGTCAAAAATTATTAATGAAAAGAAGTAGAATGTAAATAAGATTGTTTTCTTTTTAATTTCTTCGTGTCACAAATAGTGATTCGGTTCATAAAATTACTCAAACGAAATTAAGAAAATAATGTAGGAAATATTTTGGACAATAGTTGCAATCAAGTTCATCTACAATGGTGAAAACATACCGTTGACAAGAGTTCATATTGCCATAGTATATACGGTTGTTGTTAAAATATAATTAAATTAAATTTTCTATTTAAAATCTATAATTTGTGCTTCCGAATTTCAAATTGTTCATATTTAGACGTCATATTTTTATAACTCTGAGGCGCGTCACAATGTTTCGCCAAATATCATATATTTATTGTTACACCAAATATTCTCAATAGTTTAATTAAAGATATTTGTTGGTTACATTTTGGATTTTGTTATAATTAAAGTTAGTAGATACGGAACGTACAAATTGCTATAAAATCAAAATATACTTTTAACGTTGGAAATAACAGAAAACAAATATGTTAATAATATAATGTAAACAATAAAAAAGCCAAAAAATGTAATTAATATTTATATCATACCATTATTCAATCTCAAATTACGAAGCGACTATAAAATCGTATTCCTGAAGGAATGTATTCCTGGAGCAGAAAAAAGATAAATACCGCGTTGACGAAGGTGAGCGTACAGGTGAAAGTTATGAGATATTCCTGCTCTAGGCAAATAAAATAAACTCTAATTCTGTCGTAAAAAACAAAAGCATACAGTGTCACTGAACCCAGGCTCAATGGGCTGTCTACGTAATTATTGAGTTAGAGGTAATTATAAAATATGAAGAGACGGAATTTTTTGATATTTTGTTCAGCATAATGATGTAATTAACTTTATATGGAGAGCAGCTGACCACATTCTTTTTTCAAACACAACGGACATAGAGTTAAACAAAATCACATGGTTAGGAAAGTTGTTGTGATATGCCTGAAATGATTTTCGTTTCAAATGTAGGTGTTTTAAAGGTTCCTGTATTTTATTTAATACATAATTTTTGAAAGAATCTATACACATGAAAAGAATTATAGTATTTGAAATCTTTAATATATTCGAATTAAAAATTTTAAGAAAAAAGCTCATGTTTTTATAAGAGATAATTTTATCTGTAAATTTAATCTTGTATGATGAAAAAATAATACAAGTACGTTTTCTATTACGATAGAAAATTTATCCACATAACACATATCCCATAACAGTAACGTGTATCTCTAAAATTCTCTTGTTTATTAAATCAAGATATGCAGGACAATAATTATGAATTAAATGTGATTCAATTTCCCTGTAGTTTTTGAAGATTTTCGTCACATTTTTAACTATCAAGAGAGAGTAAAAAGAATAGAATAGGAGAATAGGAAGTTCTTCCTTTTTCAAAATTTTTCAAAACAGTACATACTTTTGTGAAGAAAGCAAACCTTATAATACTCCGTTCCACGATAATATTCCAAGGCGTACCTTGCATAGGCAGTAAACGAATTTAATTTCAATTTTGTTTAACTCACACATGTGTAACGAAAGCCTGTGTCGGATGAAATTTCCAAAAAAAATTGAAAACATAACAAAGTGTGGAGCTATTGACAAAGGACACAAAAATTGGATGGAGGACATAGACATTTATAATTTCGGTTTCGTAGAAAAAACGAGAGCGTGTCCATTCACTCTGTCCAAAAGAAGTAATTTTTTCAAACGAAGCATCTTAACGGCCGGATTAATTGAGAGTTCTCCATAGTTGAAATATGTGAGTGTTAGAACTGTGCTTTTATGAATAGTAATAATTAAATAGAGTGCCCTATGTGTGGGTGTTCGCACGCATATGGAGTTTAGTTGCGGCTTGCCTTACCTTAAAACTGACCAGCATAGCTATGCTCCGCGAATGCCGGGAATGAGGGTGAAGACAACCAATGTTCTCACTATATACGCATTGTGCGTAGTAACGCGCTAACGATATTATGGTATTTTAAATACATTTTTCAGTTATACCTATAACCACATTTTACTCATAAACTCGACAACGCTATATCAATATACAAATTAAAATTGTTATATACGGCAGATAATTCATTAAGATTGATTCAATCATATATGATATTTATGAAATATCGCGTTGAAGTTAATTGGTTCTCTCAATAAAAGTCAGAATCTGATGTGCAAAAAGGTTTTTCAGATTATTATTATGCCACAGTTGTTTAACACATTTCACAGTTGCTTTGATTAAGGAGCTACTACATACCAAATACCTTATGATGATTTAAAATTTAACAATATTATAGAAAATGATCTGTTATAATTGAAGTATTAATAAAGGGAAGGGCCAATTTTCTACGTAACATAAGAGAGGAAAACTATCATTATGTAAAGCCGCTAAGCCCACATCAAGACCAAAGAAAGATATTAACAAATGAATATTAATTAATTACCAGTCATCTTTATTTAATCCATTCAATGTTATGCAATTAAACATTAACTAGACTTCAATATTCTAACACTATGATTTTCTTAAAACACAATGCACTTACTCCTGTTAAAAGATTCTAATTACGATTTTTAAAATATTAACCAGTATTAACAAAACCCTCCATTGTCAGATTATTCAGATTATTTTAAACATGTTCAGTTTAATAACAGTAAAAGAGGCAAAATTTTGGACGATGAATTAAATATTTAAAATACTTGGAATAAATCGAGGAAGAGGCCGATTGTCGTTTTGAGGAAATTTATCTTCAAAAATTATTTAGTTTTATTGCAGAATAATAATAAAGAGTTCACTATTTATAAATTATATTGACGATATCAAACGAATTCCAAGTATATTTTGGGTCACTGCTTATGCAGAACCAGGTTATTAAAAAAATATACAGTTTCGAAGACAGCGGTTTCGTATTTGAAATGATACTCTAACTTAAAAGAAAAATACATGTGTTTATGAGTTCTTAGATTCGTATACAATTCACAGTAGTCCATTAATTACTTTGGCATATTTTATTTAATATTTTTTTCAACAACATTCGATCACATGTCCATCGTTTTTTCCAGGTTTTCAGATACGAACAGACACTACTTTTCTGTAATAAATCTAAGTTTAATAATATGGGTAAATAAATTAAAAATTTACTATAATAATGTAAACAACATTGCTCGATTATTTCTGTATTATTTACATAAATATTACAATTAAAGCAGTTATAATGTATGTTATGTGTTCGATTCAACGACTAATTTTAGGTTTTGAAAAAATACGCCAAAATTTATGACCTGAACATTTTATTTTTTTATTCGAACTTTATATAGTATATTTTTAATTCTTAACAGTTTACCATTTTGCTAAAAACAATATAAAAACAGAGGCCGACAACCTGATGTATATTTTATAAGAGAGTTAACTTGATAAAAACGTTAGATATTAATATAATATCGAGATACGATTCAAGAAGAAAATTATTGAATTAAATACTTTTTCTTAAAAATGTTCTTTTTTTACCAGTTTTAATTATAAATCGTCCTTATCAATTGACAATTCACGACGTATTAAATATCTTTATAATTGGTAATTAAACGAGTTTTAAAAAAAGTATATTAATGTGCACTCTACTATTATTAAATATTAACATATCTACAAAATACGAATTGTATTTTAACACAAATTATATTAATCAATATAATTTAACAAGTTCTTAAAAACATATTGGAGAATGACCCAATATATGATCAGGAATAAAAATATGAGTTTTTTAATGTAAGTACGTAGACAACTTGAAAGAAAGGGTTTACATAGAAGACGAAACAAGAAAGAGAGAGTTACACTTTATCCTGTGAGAAGAATGCGAGGTTCAAGTCGGTACCAATGTATCGTCTTTGAAACTGTTATGAAATAATCATTTTATTTCTTTATTTTTCTTTCTCCTGTCCGAAAAAAATTAAAGCAATTTATACTGCATCTACAGTGTTTCCGCAAAGCATCGCTTTTGTTTATTTCTATAACTGTCTTCTATTTTTATATACAATATTTGGCCTAAGGCATTTAGTAGCTATTTTCTGATTTTGAAAGTAAAAATTGTCATCTTAAACCGGTAGTTGCTTAGTAAAATTACGAAATGTTTGATTGGCTTCAGATTATTGTAATATAGCAAAATGTAGCTTTGAGAGTAATTTATTTTCTGATATAAAAATTAAAAATTATCACTGTTATTTAAGAATATTATAAAATGTTTGGGTAGCTTCATACTATTGTAAAAAGTTGAAACGTAGTTATGCGAGAAATTATGTACAAAAGGTAAAATCAATTTTAAATGAAACTGTACTTCATTTTAGTCATACATCAACCTCAAAGGGGAAATTACGACACTAGTTTCATCATTGTGCTGATGAGGTTATTGTTCATTGATCGGTAGTGGGTAAAGTTTTCATTAGTCAACTTCATATGATGCTTGACTCAATATTGCCACTGCGGCATTTTGTTGGTTTGAGAGAATGGAGTAGTGTATAACACCGATTACTGATAACTATCTAATGTTTGCTTTTCCCAAAGAAGAAAATCAATTGGTTCCGGTGGTCTCCCATTAACTTACTCAGTGTTTTCATCGTATTTATAAATATCGTTTGTTTCAATGACCTGTAATCAACACCTTGTTATAGAATATAATTCGATTAATGTATATAAATGTATTACTTTATTAAACGTAACCAGCTCTCAAGGGAACGAGATTCTCTTTGTATCAGTCGAATTATTTGGTTTGTTTCGTATTCCAAATCTGTTCCACTTGCAGTTAGCAAACATGTGGTAACAAATATCCATATAGACATTCGACATTTATGCCAAATGACTGCAGTCAACCATGCGTTATATTTTAGCAGGATGCAGGTACTTTGACATGAATTCACAAGAATCCTCAAAACTGAACTTCATAAAAATTTATTGGTTTTTAAAAAGAAGTTACGAACGTTTTTGGTTACTTCCTTTTTATTTCTTTCTGAATTTTCTTTAAGCATGCCGTGTTATCGAAAAGGATCTTGTATTCCATATGTCATTAGCGCGCCCACGTAGTGATTATTTTACTAAATTATTAGCTTCTGAAAGATAATTATATTAAATTTTTCAATTTCTTGTCGTATCTAACTGTACAATCGTAGATTCGGACGTTTATCGAGTTCCCACTCTAATTCCAATATTTATGCCGACCGACAATATTTTAACCAATACACATCTTCATTTTCAGCCGTCGTACGTTACGCGATTGATTTATTCTTTCCTCCTACAAAATATGTCGGTACAGCAGACAATAAGGTGAAAGTAATATGAAGACAAGAATTTTATTTGCTATTTACAACTAGTATGGCCCTAGGTCCTTGGTGATTACTGTTTTTGTATCTTCGTTATTGAAGAACGCCTATACTGCTGCTTCGATTTGTATAGAGTTTAGTACGTTAGATTATAAGTTTATTATATAATTCATTCTATTTACCGAAAAAAAAGATACTTCTGTGGTATAAACCTTGTTTATTCTACAGCAAACAAATAATATTAAATGGACGCACGTCACACTTTTGCATAATGACACATATTTAAAAAGGACAAATTGGTTTGTGTTTTTTTTTTCATATTAATCTCTGGATCCAGACACTTCACTTCAATTATTTTTGTATCTGAAAATCTATACTTTCAGAAAGATTCATATCACATAATATTCCTATATATCATTGCATTGCGCTTCATATAGAATAGACCATAGATTAATCTAACGGAAGTCGGAGAACACTGTTTAAACTGTGCAAGGAGGCGAGAGACTGGATTGTTTATTGAAGGATTATGAGAAGAAATTGATTTTGGATTTGCATTGTGACTACTGATAATTTGAAATCAATTCAGGTGTCTTAAATATGCCTAATAAAATGTTCTGTATAATTTTCTATTTAGTAGTTAAGTATTAATGTGTTAATCTTTATAATAACGAAAGCCGAGAAAAATTCATAAATAAATTGAATGGGAACATGGAGAATACGAATTGATGAAAATCCTATTTGATAATAATCATTTGATAATATTCAAATTTTAACGTATTTTCACCCTTATAACATAGCTAACTAAAATACAATAAGAGAAGCTTTTCTAATAGTGTACGTGATTAGAATATTCATTCACATTATGTATAAGCTAAGTTAGGTAGACCGACTAAATAACTAAAGCCGGGTTAAGATTCTCGTCACAAGTTGCAAATGGGTGCTTACGGTTTATGCGTGTGTGACTTGAATATGTATGTATTAATTCGAGTCAAACGTACTTTTGCCGACATTTGATCTTATTTTTCTTATTAATCTGAAATTCTAAAGATGAGACGAGGTAATTGTACTTTTACTTTATTAGTTTATTTTGATATGTTTTTTTTTCATTTACAATAATGAACATTTTCCCATTTACAATTATTTTTGATCTCGATTCTAATTATATTTTATGACATACAAATACAAACAGACTCCGAAATGGATCTGAATGGATGTAAAGTCGCCTATGTTCGCTATAACTTTTAATTAACCCTAGAAAAAATTTAAACGAAGAAAGGATTTTAAAAACAAATTAAATTGAATAATAGAAAATAAAGCTGGCATCATATTTTATAATGGTATATGACAGAATACTTTCAACAAATCTTCTTATATTCCTTCGTTATTTCCACATTATGAATTTTCCACAGATATAAAAAAAGTTTATTGCCTGAAGTTTTAAAATTTATTGAATTCGTTCTATTTTTTATAAGAAACAATTTCTGACAATTTCATCTATGTAGATCTGCATAATTGTGGACTATACACCATTCAAGCCTTTGACTTATACATAATAGGTTTATAATTTTGTTTTGTATAATGAGAAAATGTTTACCATCATATGTTCCACATTTCATCAAACGAGATGCTGTAACATACATGTGGAATGCTAGCGACCATTTCGTATTGGTGTAAAATTTTTCAAAATGTAGATTAAAACAACAAAGAAATTATGTTTTACATAATAATGAAAACGTTATAAAAATTAGTTGTATTAGTTTAAGTAATTAGGCTTCAGCCATATAAATACGGAGACAGACGTCAAATATCATATATGCGCTAGCAGCTTTTGTAGGCGGTTTAATATATATATATTTTTTAATTTTGCAGCAGAATTTTTTTCTATTAATATTTTCATGTCAGCGTTGCACTCGAAACCAAAATAACCATAAAAATTAATAAACGCGCTATCCGTTTTTCAAAACCACCTCAAGAGAAGAAATTTACTGTATATCGAAAATTATTTAAATTGTTTTTATTTCTATGCTGTACTCTACGAATAAGCCAAAAATTACTATGTCCGGTAACAAAACTGTGCTAGTAGCAGTAATGTAAACCTGAACTGACTTAACCTAACCTACCTGACCTATTACAATCCAGCCTAATCTAACCCAAACTGACTCAGCCTTACACATCCGGATCTAAAACAACCTATCGCAATCTGATCCAATCTAAGGCAACCTAATCCAACCTAACCACACCCAGCTTAGCCCAACGTGACCTGACCTTTATTAAGCCAACCAAACCCAATCTAGCCTAACTCTGTCCCACCCAACCTAATCTAACATAACCCATAACCAAATGTAATCGAACCCAACCAAACACAACATAACCCATCTTAACCTAACCCAACGGCACTCAACATTCCGTCTTCTAACCTAAGGTTACCAAATTACGTCATCATTTCTTTTAACTACTTAGCTTACTCAAGTTTCTCGAACAATTGATCACAACACGCCATGTTTTGGAGACTAGTGAAACACTTCTTATGTCACACTCTAATGTCTTGTTTGGCAATAAACATTTGTTTTAAGTTTGTGTCAAATCGACTGTGGACACGTAGTGTGATTAGAAGTAATGAAATAGTTTGGTCATTTCTTAGCTTTGGTATGTCATATGTTACTAAATTGGTGAATAATTATATTTATGAATCAAAAATTTCTGTTTATGTGAATATTAATTCTTAAATTTAAATGTAATTATGACGTACCTTATATGCTGATATATATTTATATATATATATATATATATATATATATATATATATATATATATATATATATATATATATATATATATATATATATATATATATATATATATATATATATATATATATATATATATATATATATATATATATACATACACACTATATGGAAATTATTTTTTGTAAGGATCTCTTGAAAAATATTTAATTAAGATTTATGTATATATGATGAATTATTTTAACGATTTTAGTAGTTTCTGAAATCTTACAAAAGCATTAACAGGCTACTTTTGCTCGTATTTTTATTTAAATAAATAAATTTATATATATAAATAAAATAAATTTATAATATAAATGTAAAATGATAAAAGAAATTGAACAAGAAATAATATAGGTTTGTTTTTCATAAATAATTGTAAACCAATATTCAAAGATTGAGAATCAAATGTTTAAATAACATTTCCTTAGTGTATTAAGAATACATTCTACATCGGATATAGCACAAAAATAATTGGACGCAATACTACATAACGTATTGACATAACAAACTCGAATTTACCAAATAATAAAAAATAAGCCAAATAAGCCGTTGGTGCTGCGCACATACTTTTTCTTCTAAATAAGCAAAAAATGTCATATTTCATTTATGTTTTACAGCAATAATCCACGAGAGTTAATTCCTTATTTTTAGATTTTGGATTCGCCCTCGTAACGAACGAACATCTCTGTACGGTCACACAGACATGCGACTAAGCGATAGACTGCATTGATATTTGTAACTATATATGTCAAAAATTATACAACATAGGCATACACAATATAACTTGTGGTATTCATAAGCTATGACATTATGAAAGTTGCCTTTCAATTCTTTTGTCAAAGATTTTGCGTCGAAAGTTTTGACGTGCATCCTTAAAAAAACCAACAATTAAAACTTTCCCATTTATGAAAAAAGGGTGAAAATAATAAAACGATACTTAACGAAAATTTATAACCGAAAGAAGTACAATGCAAATAAAACTGTTTTTATTAAATTTCTCTTATTCTCAAATAGTGGTTCAGTTTATATATTCACTTAAACGAAATTAAAAAAGTAAAGTCTGAAATATTTTTAAAATTACCTTAATTTTTAGATTTTTAGAGCCACAGCAAAGATGATATTTAACTAAAATAATGAAAAAAAAATTTTTGCATATCGTCGTGCAGTATGAAATTTTGAAACAGAATTTCCTCTCCGAAACAAAGCGAAGAAAAGAAAACAAAACTTGTACGAAAAATTCTTTAGAAGCCTTTTTCCGGTCGTATGTATAATCACAGTGAAATTTCTTACATCCGTCCCACGTTGAGGAAAAACTCTTGATGGTGATATTCTTTTAATCTTTCTTGATCTATTGTTTCACGTTTTATGCTTTTTTAATCCTGGTCTATTTTTTTCCAATTGTCATATAATTTAAGCAAAAGCATATTTCAAACATAACAAATTTAGATATGATATTGTAAGATTTGAATTCTATAGTCGAATTTAATTTTGATAAAAAGAAATTGGCGTATAGTGTCAATTTAAAATAAATGGCGAATTGTTTCAGTGCGTATCCAATAGTCATTAATTTAGGGTTCTTTACAGTAGAAGTCTATGTGCGTTAAACTATTGCTTTTATGGGCAGTAATAACTGAATAGAGTAAACAGTGTGTGGGTGTTCGCACATTTATTGCGTGCAACTGCCACTTGTGTCACCTTAACACTGACTAGTATATACTGGTCTCGCAGTATACCAAACCACGCATTTTTCTTATTAATGCGCTAACGATCCTATATTATTTGAAGTGTAGGTTTATTTGCTATCCTAATTTAGCTACCACAAGATTGCAGTCCTTTGATTACACCTAAAAATATAACAATTTTGTAGCTATAAACTCGAACTCCCTATATTTGTATACAAAGTGATATTGTATTGTACACTGGTTGATTTAATAAGATGGATTCAAACATATTTCACAGATATGAAATATTGCATTACAATTAGTAGGTTTTCATCTCGAAATAAGTCAGAATTGGATGTACGAAATGGTTTTTCAAGTCATGATTATGAAGCTTTTTAATACATTCCTCAATCAAAGGATTTACTATATGCCAAACATTTCATGGTAATTTGAAATATAATAAAATTGTAGAAAATAATCTGTTATGAATATATGACTTATAAAAAAAAGGGGTAAACAAATTACGTATAATTTCAACATTCTATCGAGGTAGTTTTCTAAGAACAAAATGATTTTAATGCCTAATAAAGGATTTTTTTACAATTTTCTAAATATTAACTGCTATTAACAAAATTCTTAATATTTATAAAAACCTCAGATTATGTTAGACAAGTTCAGTCTTGTAACACTAAAAGTGGAATAATTTAAGACGATGAACTAAAATGTTGAAAATACTTGGTATCCATCAGAGAAGAGGTTGAGAATTGTTATGAGGGATATAAAGTCCTTAAAATATCCTTGCTTTTTCTTTGAAATTAATTTCCGAAATTAGTTAGTTCGACTACAAAAAAACAATATATAATACACTGTTTATAAATTACACTGACGGTATCAAAATATATCAAAATACGTTTTGGATCACCGCGCATGCAGACCTGGTCCATTAATAACTTTAACTTAAAAAGGAAAACTTCATCGATTGTGTTTAAGTTCTTATTTGACATTCGTATATTGTAGAGATTCGAAATTCGTTTATAATACAATTTACAGCAATCCATTACTTTAACATCCCTCTCAACACAATTACTATTTTTGTAGTAAATCTAGCTAAAGTAATATGAATAAATAAATATAATATCTACTATCTATGTACAGGAAAAACTTGGTGTATTAATTGTTAAGTGGGAATTATGCTTACTTATTCTGGTATAATTAACTGAAACGTTACATTTAATGTAAATATAGTATATGTTTACATCCGAACCAAACAAATTAAAGTCAGACTTTGGATTTTTTGAGTTGAACAATCACTTTTGGTGAGAATATTTTAGTAATTTTTACTAAAATTATACAATGACTACTTAAATTTCGTCATCCGTATCAAAAAAAAATTGATTTCCTTTTCATGTATGCTTATGGCTAACTCTCAAGTTACCGAAAAAAATTTCAAAGCGTATTTTTAAATTTAATTTTATTTTCTAATCTGTAATTATACAGCTCATTAAATACTTAAAATATAATTTTTTTGTAATGGAAAACTAACTCAAATTATATTTTTCTTGCTTTTAAATTGCTTTCAGTATACTATTTCTTTATTTTATGTTCATAAGTATAAATGTCTTAGATTGGAGCTACATAAACATGTGTCGTATATAAATATATATATATATATATACATATACACATATATATATATATATATATATATATATATATATATATATATATATATATATAGCATATAACATAAAACATTTAACAAAAATTTAATATAATAGTTATATTACTCGAAAGAAATACAATATTTAAATATAAAAAAGAATAAAAAGAAAGAATGAAACACGGCGAATGTTCGGCATGAGCAGGGATACGATGTAAATGAACATCATGAATAGTTCCTCAATGATCGTTAGGGTTTTAGAAGACGCTGCAATGTTGTACATTATCATTATTCGATTTTTAAATTCATAGGAACCTTACTGACATGAATTTCCTTTATCGAATTTGTTACTTGGTATAAACTGGTTTTATAATATGACACCAATAATAAATATTTTATGAATGATCATATTATGTTAAAATAAAGAAAAGAGGTTATATAGGTTTTATCAGGGCCTGTATTACTCCAAAGGTTGGAGTTAATATAATCTAATATAATTCCCACGATTTGCTCCTAACAGGTGGTAAAATGAAACAAATATAATAGGTTGTATTAAAACTTTATGCATTAAAATTTCTCGTAGAAAATTTCTTGTAAAATGGGTATACTTGTTAAAACAATTTAAACTTCGTGATGAAACAATATCCGTGAATAAACCTAGTAATAACGAAACAGAAATTTACTCAACTTTCTCACTTAAATTCCAGACATTGTCGACAAAGGTTTAACGATAATGGCTCTAGTTTTCCCAAAAGTATCGAAAAGTTCATTTCCGTTAATGTTGAATTTAAATTCACACTACTCGTTAACATAGAAAGGTTATTAATACGTAATACATTTAAATTTTCCAGAAAAACAAAAGAAGAATATTTGATATCATGCCTCGTGTTCTAGATAAAATGGTAGTTACATCTGTATTTATGCATATGTACGTGCCAATGGTGTTATATTACAAAAATCCTAACGTGCATTTTTAAAAATTTTCAATAACTGCCAGTTCTTTGATTTTATACATTTTTATAAAATTATCAAACATGAAAACGCCGAAAAGTACGGCATTTGCACAACTGATTTTGATTTCGTATTTTTTATGCTCACGTAATGAGAAATAATTTAACAACGAGGACAAAGTTAAATAAATATTTTTTAAATTTTACGCATAAAATATTACGTATTTTTATTTATTTTTATATGGCGACCGGAACCATTTTAACTAAATATTACATATTCTTATCAAGCAGTATACTTAGAATACTGAGATCTTGTTGGCAGTTCCGTAGTTTTTTCGTGACTAAAAGTTTTTAATAAGATTATTTGGTTCTATATTTATATAAAATTATAGCAAAATTTTAAATGAAATTAAACTTTATTTTGTGGTTATTTTTAGTTCTTTCGACAACAGATGTTACTTTCTTTTATATACCTACAACTTTATCAAGGGATAAAATTTCATTCAGATAAATTATAAATTTTAAGCAATTTAAGGTGTTTAGAGATGCACAAGCAAGTAGAAATGCAACGACGGGTAGAATTTTATCGTGATAGATGCACAAAATTTAGAAGAAATGTAATTTTATGCTGTCGTCAACTTTAAGTTACATTTTTTTAATTCAAGCTATAAATATAGTGTATTTTTATTCTTAATGTACTACCATTCCACTAATACATTTAAAAACAATCAGGTCCATGCGATGTGCAAGATTGTAATACACGGAAATTTTACACGCATAACATATTAAGTGTCTCAGGTTACTCCATCAAAGTTATTATTTTGATTCACTATTGCTACCACTTACAGAGGCCAATTACCTCATGTATATTGTAGGAGAGTGAAGTTCATGGAAATGTTAGATATTAAAATAATTGCTAGATACAATTCAGAATAAAAATTGTTGAATTAAAGCACTTTTTCCTGCTTCAATATGAAATCGCTTTTATCGGGAGACAATTTATGGGCGTAAAAATTCTTCAAAATTAGTTAAACGATTAAAAAAGTAATGATAGTACATTGCTATTATTAAATATAAATATATGTACTAATTATGTATTATATTTTACCATAAATTATATTCAATATAAGTTAACAGGTTCCGATAAACTTATTGAAAAATGACACAAAGCATGAACGGGAATAAAAATATCATTTTTTGAATATAAGTATGTAGATAATATTAAATAAACGGTTTATAATATTGAGAATTCTATATTAGACAATATTAATAATTGGTACATAGAGAAAGAAGCAAGAAGTAGAAAGTTACGCTTTATCCTGTGAGAGAAATGCAAGGTTATCCTTTTTGAAATAAAGGTCATCTTCGTACGAGAACTTAGTTTGTCTGTATATTTACTCGCGAGTCATTCAAATAAGACTACAAGACGACAACCACGCAACATGCGAAGCAAGTGACTGTCGTCACACCGCTGTTAAAATAATAAAATCCTCACTCTGCGGTTACATCTTCTATCAAAAAGACTGGTATTTTAAATGAACATTAACGTATTGATGTCATGTGCACCTAACATTTCCCTCTTATATTTTATGCACCGAGAAAAGTTGGAGAAACATTTATGACAAAATATTGCAGCTAACGTGTTGTAAGATATAGATATATAGATAATAATAATTTATCTTCATTGAGATATTCAAGTTCTATTATTATTACCGGTCTGAACGTAAATCCAATTAAATATCGCTGGATAAATTAAATTTTTTGGTGGGAAATTTGTAAAAAATTATTAAGATAATATTATCTTTAAAATGTCTTTACAAAAAGCGAAATAAAAATCATAACGTAATTAACGTTATTATAATAAATTTAAGAACTAACATATTATTATGTATATTTTGCACTTATTAAACAAAAACAGCAATTTACAGAAGTAACATTTTTCCTCACAGTGACGTTCAGTTTATCCTCAAGGGAAAGTAAATTTGTCTCCAGAAATGTTTATTACAATAATAATATATATTGTAAATTTATTAGCTTATAAACCAGCAATATCTTCACAATATTTTATTCAAAAATGATAAAGAATAATAAAATAAAAATTTCTTGTAACTGATACTTTCTCTGTTTCATGAAATTGATTATTATTAGTTTAATTTATCATAAAGATGTTACAGTGTAGATCGAGTAAAGATGCAGTTCCACCAAACGACAATAATGGGAAATGGTAGTACACTTTTAAGCTATTCTACCGTAAATCTATATTTTCATGGAGCTAATTAGCTAAAGGCTATCCCTAGAACAGTGCTGTGTGGCGAAATCACATAATACTTGGAAGAAACTTTTCATTAAGCAATTGTTTCCAGTGGTTTTAATAAATGTATTTAATTTTTTCACAGTGTTAAATGTGTATTAGTATTTACTGACATTTTATGAAAAAAACGACCTTAAATCTTAATATATTCACTTTGTTAAAGGGAATATAAAACATTTTCAATTAACTCTGACCAATATTTTTTTAATTAAAAAATATAATTATGTATGCGTTTATTTAAAATACAATACTGTAGAAACATTATGACGGTGCATTGAAGTATTTTTATAAATATTCTAATGTTTCGCTCTGTCTTTAAAAATGTAAATGTAAATAGAATTGAAAAAGGTTCGTTCGTTAGCAGTTTGACTTGTGGGTAATTTATACGCCGAGTCATTCAGCGAGATATAGAAAGGTCTATGCTAGGGGTTTCTCTATGAGATATAATCTGTAATGAAGAGATCAATAAGAAATTAAGATCATTGACATGGCTCGTGGGATTCACAGGTTGAAGTGCCGATGAATAGGTCATGTAGCGCGCATAATCGACGACCTCTCGGAAAGGAAGGCTTTCGTATGGCGATCACGTACCGCAAAACGCATAATGAGATAGCCCACTGCTAGGTGGATAAATATTCTGGTAAAAGCAGTTGGAAACCTTTGGATTCAACCAGCATGGAATATGTCTTTATGACAATCTATAGGGGAGACCTATATTCAGCAATTGATGGGTTTCAACAGATGATTATATGGTACATATTGTCACATTATATAAGAGAATGTTGTTCCTTAGACCGGTTTATATTAACTTATTAAAATGCAATTTGCTGTTTTTAATGTTAATTAATTCACCTTGAAGATACTACGAAAATTACGACAAATCTCTTATTTTTTAATTATGATAGTAAGTTATCAGTGATGTAGCAAATATACTACCCGCGAGAATATTTATTACGTCAGTAATTAAGCGTATAATCGACATATTTAAAAATGTGTATTTCTATTACTAAAAAACCACTAGCTATCCATTCACCATTAATAGATATTACGCAGTAACTACAATTATCCACAAAGTCAACAAATACTGAAGGACATTTTCTCTAATACATTGTCCAGATCCATACTCATCAAATACGCATTACCAATTAGTATAATTACAGTTAAGTAACGATAATGACATCATTGAAAAGCGGTAGGCGTAGACGTTGTCGACAAGACATGCGGAGAGGTAATTAGCTAGCCGTTCTACTTCCGCCATTATAATTCTACCCTGCTTGTATTTGTGTAACGTCTGAGGATAACACATATTTTGCTAAGGAACATTCAGGTAATTGGTATCGTGAAACGGCTTTGAGGTACGTATAAGGTCTGCTGTTGTGAAGATATGTTGGTGGAAAATGTTATGAACAAATACTATAGTCTATCTGAGTTATATTTCCTATGTTTGGTAGACCATATGTATGTAATATATATATATATATATATATATATATATATATATATATATATATATATATACATACATACATTCATACATATATTCTATTTAAAATCCCGTTATTGATGACAATACATTTAAACATTTTGACCACGATTGCTTTTTCAGTAATTATAAATAATTTTTGGAGAAACTTTTGGTAGTTTCTGAGGAGTTTTATGATTTTTTTTACCATTACATTCTAAAATAAGTAATTTTGGAATTTTCAAGTCACATTGTTAGTTGATAATCTACCACTACCATTTCCCGTTATTGTCGTTTGGTGGCACTACATCTTTCCTCGATCTACTCTGTAATATATTTATGATAAATTAAACTGATAATAATCAATTTAATGAAAGAGAAAAAGTATCAGTTACAACAAATTTTTATTTTATTATTCTTTATCATTTTTGAATAAAATATTGTGAAGATATTGCTGGTTTATAAGCTAATAAATTTTCAATGTATATTATTATTGTAATCAATATTTCTGGAGACAAATTTAATTTTCTTTGAGGATAAACTGAACAGCATTGTCAGGAAAAATGTTCCTTCTGTATATTAATGTTTTTTGTTTAATAAGTACAAAATGTACATAATAATATGTTAGTTATTCAATTTATTATTATAACGTTAAGTACGTTATAATTATTATTTCTCTTTTTGTAAATAGATTTTAAGGATAATATTTTCTTAATCATTTTTTACAAATTTCCCACAAAAAAATAAAATTTTTCTGGCGATATTTAATTGGATTTACATTCAGACCGGTAATAATAATAGAACTTGAATTTCTCAATGAAGATAAATTATTATTATCTATATTTTTATATCTTACAACACATTAGCTGCAATATTTCGGCGTAAATGTTTCTCCAACTTTTCTCGCTGCAAAAAGTATAAGAGGAAAATGTTATGTGCACATTACTTCAATACTTTAATGTTCATTTAAAGTACCAGTCTTTCTGATAGAAGATATAACCGCAGAGTCAGGATTATATTATTTTGACCGCGGTGTGAAGACAGTCACTTGGTTGTCGTCCTGTAGTCTTATTTGTCATTAATAACGAGTTAATTAATCACGTACACTGGAAATATTCAAATGGCGTGTCTTTTAATTTTACTTTTTAAATCTTGAGGATATGTATTTTAGTCTGTATCATATTCAAAAATAAGGGTTTCAGCTACTTATTACGTTTTATCGTGAAATATTTGCTTGGTAATATCCAGTACCATACATAAATTGTTCTATTATTTAGACTCGAAACGACTGAATACAAAATTCCTGTTTATTTAATTACTCTACTAAATGAGTTTTTTTTATTTCCGGAAGTTTATTTATTTTATCTACATTAACTCTATCATTCCTTAACGTCTATTTCGAACACTTGTTATTGCTTTTTTGTATTTATTAATAAAAAATAATATTAAAAATTAAATATAATGAGACGGAATGTACAAACGTGCTATTGGGGATGAAAACTGATAATTTTCATACGTAAATAAAATTATCTCGAGTTTTTTATTTTTTTATTCACAGTTGACGGTTTCACTACATTTTTGGGATTCCGCAGTGAAATAAGGAATATGCGTCCATTTCTAACCAAATATCTCAATCAACGTATAGCAGGATTGAAAAAAAACGTCAAAATAAAAATACTTTTCATATACGGCGTTATATTTTTACATACGAGGCCAACAATTATTTTTTCGCATATATTATCGAAAGAATAGCACATTTAAAATAAATTAAACTTTTCAGCACAATTATCTATATACTGCTAAAATGCAGTGACATGTTTTTTTGGTTTTCTAAATACGAACTTTATATCTTCTGAGATTACATTAAACGTACTTAGCATAGTGCCCATGTAATTCTTTTTAAATCACTTTTTGTCTAGATACTGCTAAAAATCAGTGCTTTATACTTTTTTGGTTTTCTAAATCCGAACTTCATATCTTCTGAAATCCCACTAAACTCACTTAGCATAGTGCCAAAGTAACGGAAACATTTGCATCTTCAATTTAGTGTCCATTCAGGTCAAGATATTCTTAGGTGGTTTAAAGTACATGCACGTCCTTGGCGTTGCTGGCGTATATATATATATATATATATATATATATATATATATATATATATATATATATTTATATATATATATATATATTTATATAAATATATGTATATATATATATATATATATATATATAAATATATATCTTGATAAATACCTCTTTTGGAATTGATAACACCATTATTTCTATCGCTTATGTATTTTTTACTTGTACTTTTAGTTCCTGATCGGCGCTCATATCACGAATAGCGCTTATAAATGAAGAAAATATTAAAAATGTCGTAAACTAGTATTTATATAAAAGACTTTTTAACAACATATTGCGGTGTGGCCTGTACTTTATTAATGGGTGTGACCATATGAAGAACGGTGAAATTAACGTACTGTTAAACGGCCTCTGTGAGTTTACTGCTACGTATTTATTATTTCTGCTATTATACCTTTAATGGGGAAACAGTTACACCTTAGA
This sequence comes from Druceiella hillmani, assembly GCA_039881145.1. Taxonomy (NCBI): domain Eukaryota; kingdom Metazoa; phylum Arthropoda; class Insecta; order Lepidoptera; family Hepialidae; genus Druceiella; species Druceiella hillmani. The sequence continues at coordinate 7,483,684 of JAYKKI010000034.1, forward strand.
TTGACCTACATTAAATTGTTGAGAACCAAATTGTGTTCAGGATTCCCATAAATAAATTAATTTTAGGCCAATTTGTGATGAAAAATAAATAAGTGGTTAAATGGTTTGGATATGTAAATATTAAAAGAGCAAATAAAAGAGTATGAGTGTATAAACTATAAGTGGGCGACGAAGAAAAATATTGAATACTAAGGAAAAAGTAGCTGAAGGAAACTGAAAAATATTTAATATAAGGTCGTATAGCAAATAATAGAGTATTAATTAATATCAGAAAATGTAACTAAAGTTATACTAATTATATTATAAAGCGACGTGGTATACTATAGCCAAATACATAAATTCAGAACATTTATATACTATTTTTGAAGTAACATATATCATATACAAATTATTAATTCAGAGAATGTTTCGAATGAGTGCTACTGATCCTTTCTTTAAGTGTAATTAATCACTCATTAAATTTGATAATTTATGAATCATTTAAAAAATGCAGATTTTACATTTCTTGTCAGACCAAAATCAACAGCTTTGAAAATAAAATTATGCAAAGTAAAATCAATTCCCTGTTATTGTTTTGTTTTGTAATCAATTTGTTTTGCTTCAAAAAACAAGTTACTCGGTAACAAATATAGTCGAGAAATGTAACGGGTATCGAATCACAGCGAAAATGAAATCAGGAAAATAAATTAAAAACGAGGCGTCCGTTAACAAAAAATTACGAATTTAAATTAATTTTTTAAAATTTTAATTCCAATCAAGGCTAGGAAGAAACACATGTAAAAGCAGTAATATTCAAAGGTATGCAATTATTTTTTAAAAAATTATAAGAACCGACAAATATTTCCAGAGATTATTTTTAAACTCGAACCTTGGTTCATTTGCCAGCTCGTTTGTTAGCTAATAACTCTACAATAAAACAAGCTAATTCAAAATTGGCATATATGTAGTTAGTGTAGCAACGTAGATTCATTCAATTAATGCGTCCCTAAATTGCCTCGTTTTTAATGTTAATATTGTGAAAAATATATTTGGATATTTGTTTATGAACCAGGCCTATAAGGCTAAACCAATTTTCATAAAGTTCAGGACATTAGTATATTTATTATATATGCTGTTTATAACTAGTAAGAGGATACTTTCTCAGGTGTAACCCTCGTTTAATTTAGCTAAAAATATTTAGTAATATAACTTGTCAATAGATAGATGTTTAGCTATATCTATATTAATATGTAATATAGAAAAGTCGATATGTTATTTTTTGTCCACGCTCATCTTTGGAAATTCAAATCCGAGTTAAATTATCTTTGTGTTAAATAGCCCATACTTTGAGGAAGATTACAGACCATATGCCATCACGTTATGATTCGGACAAGCGATACAAAATTAAAGAGGAATTAAGGAATACTGTTTCAATAATGTGTAGAGAGACCAGATTATTTACTAACTTATGAATTCAAATATTTCCACCAGTATAGCCCCGTCTCCGACGATTAATATCGTTTGGCAAACGGAGCGGAAGCGTAAGGGGACAGTTGGAAGGGTGGAGTAGAGCATTATAATTAAGATAATTGTACACGTATTTAACTGCGGGGTACTATTGATATAAAACACCTGTATATTAAACCTATTCCCGTTGTATGCCTAGAGTTCAAAACCTGCATGTAAATTTCTCTATCTTAATTAAAAAATTAAATGGGGAAGTTACGAGTAAATTTAGTAATTTATAACTTCAATCTCACAATGAAACATGAAATATAAATTTATTTTTTATTCCAGTACATTTTGAAACGCTGTTCATAGATGATACAAATTTTTAAAGCCCTCAAATTCGTGTTTACACATATAATGCAACTTCAAATACTGTCACACAAATTGGTGCCACCAACAAGTATTATAATATGTGAACAAATTTTACAATATTAGTTAACATTTACAGTTAATTCCAGCTGGGTTTAGCTTATGAACTCAGATAATTTTTAAGTATTAAATTTTTGATTCCACTAAGTTAAAATATACACGTACTTTAATATCTCGATAGGCGGGATCTAAAATAAATATAATACAAAATTGTAAACATTCATATTAAGAGTTTCAACCGCTCGTCCAATATTTTATTTCCCCGTATTATATTTCTCCCGTACCAAAAAGAAGATAGAACAAGCGCATAATTCATATTTATCAAATGGACTGTAAGATTTGTTTTTAATTAAATTTTACGTCAAGTAATAATTCAAGAAATTATTTATCTTCTTTCAGTCAAATAAACAAGAGATAAAAATATGAAGGTTACGTGCGACTTCGATGTTACAAAGTTTTGTCTTTATAATCATTTACTTTTATATGTACTAAAGAAATTTGCTAAAAACTGATTTCAGTCTTAATGCAAAGTCAAACTGTATCATCAATTATATGCATTGTTTCTGAAATAATTTTTAGACCAGTACTATATTATTTTTTTCTTTCTTTGACTGGAAAATAATAATTCATAAGTGATAAAATCGATTGTAAATTGAAGAATTGTTTTTTTTTATTTTCCAATTTAACATCTTGTTTAATATTTTTATTTTGAATTGTAATTGAGTACATGAATTCCTTGGTAATACTTTTTATTTGAGTATATGTATGATATAGATATTTCTACACACATGTAATATTTAATTACATAACTATCACAAATTAAAGCGACAAAATAAATAAAACAATGTAGGTGAATTTTTAGTCAAAATATTCTCCGAGTTGGTGATTTGGATCAAATAATTCTTACTAATAAAAACTTTGATATCTTGGTCGTAATTTTTAATTGGCCATTCTGAAAATCGGTAATCTGAAATAAAATTAATATCCAAGCACCCCAACCACGCTTGAAAACATGTCACACAAATTGGTGCCACCAACAAGTATTATAATATGTGAACAAATTTTACAATATTAGTTAACATTTACAGTTAATTCCAGCTGGGTTTAGCTTATGAACTCAGATAATTTTTAAGTATTAAATTTTTGATTCCACTAAGTTAAAATATACACGTACTTTAATATCTCGATAGGCGGGATCTAAAATAAATATAATACAAAATTGTAAACATTCATATTAAGAGTTTCAACCGCTCGTCCAATATTTTATTTCCCCGTATTATATTTCTCCCGTACCAAAAAGAAGATAGAACAAGCGCATAATTCATATTTATCAAATGGACTGTAAGATTTGTTTTTAATTAAATTTTACGTCAAGTAATAATTCAAGAAATTATTTATCTTCTTTCAGTCAAATAAACAAGAGATAAAAATATGAAGGTTACGTGCGACTTCGATGTTACAAAGTTTTGTCTTTATAATCATTTACTTTTATATGTACTAAAGAAATTTGCTAAAAACTGATTTCAGTCTTAATGCAAAGTCAAACTGTATCATCAATTATATGCATTGTTTCTGAAATAATTTTTAGACCAGTACTATATTATTTTTTTCTTTCTTTGACTGGAAAATAATAATTCATAAGTGATAAAATCGATTGTAAATTGAAGAATTGTTTTTTTTTATTTTCCAATTTAACATCTTGTTTAATATTTTTATTTTGAATTGTAATTGAGTACATGAATTCCTTGGTAATACTTTTTATTTGAGTATATGTATGATATAGATATTTCTACACACATGTAATATTTAATTACATAACTATCACAAATTAAAGCGACAAAATAAATAAAACAATGTAGGTGAATTTTTAGTCAAAATATTCTCCGAGTTGGTGATTTGGATCAAATAATTCTTACTAATAAAAACTTTGATATCTTGGTCGTAATTTTTAATTGGCCATTCTGAAAATCGGTAATCTGAAATAAAATTAATATCCAAGCACCCCAACCACGCTTGAAAACATGTTGATTTGTAACTTTTTTATTTTAAGTTTATGTCCTTATGAGTCAAACATTATATTTCCGAAACCAGAGAGAAATTCAGATATTAATTTAATAGGAAACAGGAATATACAAATATATAAAAATCATAATTGATTATAAACAATTTAAAATTTTAACGAATTTTTTCACTTCGAAGACAAAACTTAAAATGCAATAAATTAAAATTTTAATTGTGTATGTGATTAAATTATTCAAACGCATTCTATTTATAATAAGCGTGCGTTAAGTCTGATGCTAGATAGAGTAAATAATTAAAGCCGGGTCAAGATTCTCGTTACCGTAAGTTTTTGTGAGTAACTAACAGTTTATACGCATGTGACTTGAATATATGTATATTGAATATATGTATTAAGTCCATTCTATCTCTATAGTCTAGTATTAATAGCATATTTTTAAAATAGGATACGGTAAATATAATTGTACTCTGTTAGCTTAAAGTTTTATTGGTTTAAATTCATTTACTATTTTTGGTTGGATTTGTGAACAGACTATCAAGGTTACATTAACTATAATCTTTAATTAATACTACGTATAATCCAGCTGGAAAAAATGGAACTTTGAAATAAATATTTTTAATATACTTAACTTTGCTACAATTATTTTTGGAATAAATATTTACCGAATGAAACGATGCTGTATGGAGGTAACGAGCTTATTGATTGGAATAGATAACAGGCGTTTTCTTTACTAAATGTGATGAAAAACAAATGTTATAAGTTTGGATCAAATAATGATCAAAACTTATAACATTTTTAAAGTTTTATTTATAATTTATTATTTCTTTATTAATTTATGTGTGTATATATATATATATATATATATATATATATATATATATATATAGCTTAAATTGTTTTTTTTAAATTACATATTTTCAGATTCGAACTAAAAAATATAAATTTTTTGGCATAAATTCAATAGGGTGATTATATAAAATCTCTACTGCTTCTAGTAAAATAAAACTTTTAAAATACCATTGGAAAATCCTTTATCAAAATCATATGTCTCTAATAATATTAGCTTGTAATTCCCAAGCATTTATATGGCGTTTTTTCCACAATTTTCATTGGAAATGTGACTAGTCACATTACTCTGAAAAAAATTGTTGAAATACTTTACTTGGTTTTCCTTTTCATTGTTACAATAAGGCCGTTAAGTCTCAAGTTACTATGAAACTGATTATTAGAACCTAATTGTTGATGTCAAGAAAATTCTAGCCTGTTGTATACGTCGTATATACCAACCTATGCAAGCTCTATAATTCTATAATGGAAGTTTCATGTTTAGAGTTCATGTCTAATTCGGCAGAGTACCGTAGTAATTCCTTCGGGTTTTGAATAATTTATTTTTAGCAGTTAGAGTCTAAGTTCTGATTTTATTTCAATGTGTCTATAAACATTTACACTGAAATACCTTATTAAGATATTTATGGGTACTATCTTCAGTGCCTACTTGCGTAAAATTCCTGATTTGACATTATTTATTTTTTACTGGTTTAATTTTATTAAAACATATTCAATTTATTATGTTAATAAATATTGGATATTAATTCAATAGAAAGGATGTAGTTTTACACTAAATAGTTTTTATTTATCAATTTAACCCACACTTAGCAAGTGTACTACTTCCTGTATCTATTGAATTTTTAAAAATTGTAGCTAAGGATACTGAAGAATATAAATATAAAGCGTGTATCCTTAATGCAGTAATACAGCTCAACTTAATTTGTTCCACGAATTTTACAATTTCTTGTATTTGAAACCATTTTCCGACTACAAAAATAAAATTAGTTTTTCAGAGAAAGGAAATGATGTGCATTTTTTGACGTGTAATATTGCATTATATGTCTAATAACAATGTTGCATTTTTTATTTAACGCCATTCTGAAATTTAATAATTAGTCATTTTGAAAATTTTGACTTAATGAATCGGTGATTAAGTAGCATTCATTAGATTGTCTAAAAACGCGTATGTATTGGAATGTTTTATTGTAATTTTGTTAACTGACACCTTGAAGTTTACAAGAAACTATGGATCAATTTCAGACAATTTTAGCCATACAAACCTGTGTAATGTTGGACGACACAAAATTCAATAAGCATCTGATTTAAACAAATTGTGTATTATATATATATATAAATATTTTCCAATCCGTGACCAAAATTGAAAAGAGAGAAAAAGTTTGTCCTCTTTTCACAGAGACCGGAAAAAAAAATTAAAAAGTTACAAGACCTGTTTTATTTTTAAACAAAACTGGAATGACTGGCCATCCTGACTAACACTTTTTCCGAGATTCGCTAACAATTCATATGCCAGCGTTCAGTGTAATTTTCCGTTCCAGCTGGCGCATGACACTTGACATGGTGCATGGCGTTGACCTTGAATGTTTTTCGTCCGTAATGAAGAATTTGGGACAAGTCTAAAATGTTGTTTCTATTTATTAATCGTTGTTAATGTGTTTCAAAAAGACCCTTATTTTAAGCAAACTTCAATAGATTATTAGTATTCTCTATTTTTACTTTGTGAAATAAGTATACGTTTTGGAATGATATTGCAATTGTTCTTCATTCAGGTTTAACATAGTGCTAAGGAATGTTTTTTTTAGTATCAAAATCAGTAACTTCGCACGGAATACCCATCTTCTCTAAGTTCCCGGCGCTCACTGAACCAATTTCGTCTCTTCTGTGTTTTACGTGTGCAGGTGAGGGGGTAAGTTAAGGGGGTGATTTGCATTTGTCGCTGATACGCGGCTAATTAAAAATGATAGTATGAGTATAAATTCTTTTATTTACTAAGGAAACGTTAGCTAAAGTCAGAAAAAATGATTTTTTGTTATTATATTATTTAGTGGCCGATTTTTAATCACTAATTAATATTTGATCACCGACCAAAATGTAATCTTATATAAATGTGTGTGTGTATTATATATATATATATATATATATATATATATATATATATATATATATATATATATATATGTATAATTAAATATGAAAAAAATTAAAACATGGAGATGGTATAAAGGCGACAATTATATTTTGACACAATAATTATTAAAATGATAGATTAAAACCATCATCTCTCAGCTGTCCTCGCTCTTTACTTCGCATTGGGTCTTAAAAGTATTATGAACGTTATTAGCTACCACGGTATGGAAATTTTGAAAATTTATCTCCTCAAACACTGTGGATGCGCTCAGATTAAAACATTGTAAAGTTCTTTGACGAGAAATGATTAGTTTTTACGATTTTTTTTTCATTTTATTCCGCTAAAATTGTTTTTGTCAGAAAATTGCCTAAGGTGTTGAGTTATTAAATAAACCACTTGATTTTTAAATACATTTAAATCCAGTAGAAAGCTAGTTAGACGTTCGGTTCGTCAAATTGCAAAAAGTTTTAGCAAAATTCTTTTAGTATTTTTTTTTACTCTTAGTGTGGCAAACTTTGTGGAAAAAGCTCTTCATAAATAAAACCTACATTCATGTAAACAGGACTTCAATCGCAACTTACAAGTCAAAATTTCCGCTATAAAATCTGCCAACAGTTGCTAATCTATGAATTGCAATGCGTAAAAATCTTATTATTTCATACAAATGAAGATTTGAAAAACCCGACTGTGTCTGCATCCATTTAAAGTGTTTATGTGAATCAAATATATTTATGTGATCCTTTGTAAATCATTTTAATACTAAACTACTTTCTTGCGAAAATATCATTAAAAAATTCATCTTCATACATTTTAATGCATGGAAGACAAATCTTGGTTAACGATATATAATTAGATTCAGTTGATAATAATCGGATAAACTAGCGGCATCTTCCAGAGGAATTTGTTTTGTTTTAATTTAATCTCCATTATCGTTTTTTTTTCAAAAAAATATACGCTTTTAATACCTTTCAGTTAAAGAATTGATATTTAAACTTTAAGCTGATTAACTCTTTGGTTGCTCCTTGAAGCTTGAAAAAGGGTTAACTCATAATTTATAAACAATTTGATCCTTTAATATGAGATACTCATAATAACTCTACATACTGTAAATTTACATGTCTTTAAAATTAATTAATCACCAATTAAATATCTTTTTGAAATATAAATTTTAATAATAGCTATTAATAAATAAATATTTTTTTTATGCATTTATAGGCATAATATTCAAAACGAACTCTTGGGACCTTGAGTCCTTTTTTCAATGTTACCATCAATTTACAATATTTATCAACCTACTCTTTGGAAAAATATCCAGCAATTCATGAGTATAATCAATAGGACTAAAGCAATGAGCGAAAAAAATCGACCAAATTACATAATAATATTATGTACCCCTGAGACGAGTAAGTTAGAAACGATAGATTTTTTTTAAATTTAATTAATTTCGTCCAATTAAATAAATATTGTCAGACATAATACATATTAAGAATATTCTCATTGATCTCGAAAAGATCTCGATTTCTAAAATATTTATTTGGATTCATTTCATTACGATGCACCATATCATATGAAATACTGAATATTACTTAATATTCTTTTTCTGCTGTTTTATTACATATTAAAATCGATACGATTCTTTGCAAGTGGAATCATTTGCTACTCTATTTTTAAATTGTTCTTTACTAACAGTAAAATAACTGTAATGGATAAGATCAAATATATGTTGAGACATGATCTCCAATAATATTTTACTAATGTTCTGTTTGCCAATCATAGCGTTCCGTGACTCATAGATTTCTACTTTATTAACTTACAGTAAACGTTCTGACAAACAACGATATTCGACGATATAAGATTTTTTTCTTTCCTATGTAGTACTTATACTACGCTAGGCCCCAGGAAGATATAAAATAATAAAGTGTTTGCAACGAGTTCTAGAACTATTAAATATGCTAAATTACGGAAATAATTTTATTAAAATATTTTTTTTATTTTTAATATTTTAGTGCTATAATATAATAAGTTAGGTGTTTAAAATACTTGAAACCCTATTTTTTCAAATTGCCTTAAATTAAATTTCACGATAGCCATCACAAATACTTTTAGCTGTCAACATAAATACTTTTATAACTGTTTTCAGTTCTGTTTATTCACAACTAACTTTTAAACAGCAGAATAGTGACTGGAAATCGACAATGAAACAGAAACACAAAAAAAACAGTATAATATTATGAAGAAAACTAATTATTTAAAGTAACTTTGTTAAATCTAAAGTGCAGCAAAATTTTAAAATGTTACGTGTTTTATAGATGTAGCGGTATTCGTATATCGAGCTTAACAGTACAAAACTTATTTTCTCTAAGATGACGCCTTTAGTTATAATATAAATAACTTTCCAATATTAATCGGTATAACTACCCCTCGGATTCTATTTTTTTAATATGAAGATTTGTTCTAAAAGTTTTACACTTTTCAGATATTTCACTTCGAAATGTTTTAAACATAAATATAATCCTTTATAAAAACATGCTTGCTTTTAAAAGGCACATCAGTTATGACGGAATATGGCCAAATTACTGCTGGTGTAAAATGCTTAGTTGTAGATATCTATTATATCTCTTATTTCTCTCTCTGCTTACACGAATATTAAAATAAATTTTCATGTCTCGAAGTGAGTTATGAACGTTTTAATGTTGTTGAACTCATCTTACCTACTCGTCATCCCTTTTAACTACTTCGCTTACTTAAGCTGCTCGAATGAATGATGGCAACGCGACATGTTTCAGAGACTGCAGTGAAACACTTCGTATGTTACTCTTTAATAATATATTATATGGTGATATGGGTTCCATATCAAAATTGAACAATGAACTTAAAGTTTCTATCAAAACTATTGTCGGCATGCGGCGTGATTGATAATAATAAAATTGTTTCTTCTGTCGGCTCTTATCTATCGCATTTTGTTAAATTGCAATATATTTATGTTTAAAAGTAATGTTAAATTTATGAATTAATAACTTTTATCACAAATAAAAATATGAAGTCATCTATATAAATATGAATTATGTTCTAGTTCAAATACTAGCCTGTTGTAATTCGTGTCCAGATAAGTGTAAATATATATTTTTGCACATTATGGAGAGCATTCCTGTCACAATATTTTGGAAAACACCTAGTGAGTTAGGGTAAAATGAAAGGAAATATAAAAGTTGTAAAAATATATGTACCGTAAATTATAATAATGATTTTAATAGCTTTCAAAATTCCATAAAAATTAGAACAGATTATTCTTGCATTTATTTCTACGCATCATGCGAAAAGAAGGAAAAACGTATTTAAAAGAATTATATTTTTTCTAGGTTTTAAGCAACAGATAGCAGTATGTTTTATTATAGTAATTTGCTTGTTGAAACTATATATTTTTAGAAACATTCAGAAGATCTTGTAAACGTTTTATAAACAATTTCATTTTCAGACAAATATTTCTATAATAAGAACATTTTGTTTTTATTCAAATACACTTTGTCTTTGGTTCTCTTGTAGCATATGCTCATATAAATACGAGTTAACATGTTACGAGAGACATTAATACATTTCGATTATAAAATCTAGTAATCAATGTTTTTTTATATGAATTATTTTTTTCTTCCGATATTACCAATTACTAAAAACGGATAAATCGCTCAATAAATTACTTATCTATTTTTAATATCGAGGCACAATATTGGCTTGGAATAGCTTGTCACTATCCTAATATTATTTTCAAATCTTATGTGAAAACCGGACGGTACCTTTAATTTTTATCAAAGAAAGTGAAAAATTAGGAGTAAAGCATCTCTTAATTAAGATTTGGAATACATATTAAAGAAGACATAAGGAGAGTGGAATATATATCTGATGTTACAAAGAAATTAAACGGGTAATATTATGCCTACTTTTTTGAGAATGTCCACAATTCTTATTAAAAACATATTGTCTGATTAAATGTTTTAAGTTTATAAATAAACACGTTCATTCAGATCAGACAAAAAAATTAAGTGGTATTTAATATTACAGTAGTGAAATTTACATTACATAGTATGTTTCAAAATCAGATAAATTGGAATGAAACATATAGAGGGAATTTCATCGCATTACAGTTGAAGAAAGCAGATACATTTCAAATTTAATGAAACGAGATGCAGCAAACACACAGAGTAGCGAACATTTTATGTTGACTGAAATATTTTACAAACTAGAGATTAAAATCAGGGAGAACCGTTATGACAATCAATTCTTTCAATTAACAAGGTTTATTTAGATAAACACGCGGACGACGTCAAAACTTCGTGACCTTAACAGCTTTGGTACGCAAAGTAATTTACCTGATTTTCTCTGGGTGGATTTTTCTCCAATAATTATGTTTTCATCCGGAAGCTTTATTGAATCGGAAGAAAAATAGCGATAAAAATTTTAAAACCTGCTACCCTATTTCAAATCCCATTCACAGAGTCGTGTATTTACTTTACAGTAAACAGTTTTGTATTCTTTTTTCTAATTTCGTTATTATATTCAATAAATTACCATGCTTGGAAATAAAAGTGTGGTCCATACCAATAGAGACCTGACCTAACTCAATCTAACACACCCTAACCCAGTAAAACTGACACCGAACTAATGTAGTGCAGCATAACCCATCCTAGCTTAACCGAATATAACTCATCCGAGCCTATCCTAACCCAACAGAGTCACAAAAAGATAAATTGACATCAATACATCTTTTCCATATCCTTGTCACAAATAAAACCAAACCAGATTTTAAAATTTGTTTGATGAACAGTTTTCATTAAAAATACGCAGAATCTTCCAAAATATACTCTTTAATTTTTTTAAAAACCAACGGCGAGTGTTGAACAAAAGCCACAAGACTAATTAATGAACCATTTTCAAGACGATTTTATTTGCAAATTTCTCTTGCATTACTCACGTAAAGCATAATTTATTAGAGCCTAATTTTATTTAATTCCTGTATATATCGAGTAACCAATTGCCGTGAGCGTTTCCGGAGAGTTTCATTTCCGTCTTCAGGTTTCGCGAATTCGTATGTTTACTGTTAATTTACTTTCACATATATTCGTGTATGTTATTATTACGTAACTGAAAACGTTCGGTTTTATTTAATTTATCCCGGAGCAGGTATGCGTGAATTGTATTTATTAGAGAAATTGAGTTAATTTAATTAATAAATAGAATGAGAGGTAAGAATTCACGATCAAGTCAGTATGTTACCCTTAAGTTTTGATAAAAGTTATTACATATATTTATGTAATTTTGGCGTTTTCCTAATGAGAGAGTATGGAATATATTACTGATCGTAAGGGTTTCCTCTACGTGGAAATATTTGTCTGCGATATCGATGATTTGATATAGCATTGGTAATATTTTTAACTCTGAATTGAAACCTAAAATATTAATTTCAAATTGTTATTTGCGAGTATGTTCGTAGCATTGTGTTTACATTATATTTAATTCGTAGGCAAAAATGTACAATACGATCGCAATATCAAAATGTATGGTTGTAAATTTTTGAATTTAAAATTTTGCCAGAACAGTATCATAATAATTATTCGCATTTTCCACAATGGTTATTACGTCCATTGTTCCACAATAGGCTAAACGTAGCCTAAGTATTTGCTATAATAATTTTGCAGACAAAACCCGATATCAGTCAATGAAACAGACTTTTCATAAAGAGTAAGTTTCGTTCTTTGTTATTGCAATTTTTGAGATTGACAGAAGTGCGTTTCAGTTTAAAGTTCTCGTTTGGGGTAAAACCTATTTAGTCGTTCGCCTGTATATAAGGTAACTTGCATTTTCGTGTTGGAAGTAAAATAGAAAAGATTCATTGCATTTTTTTACTTTAATTATGGTAAATACTCTTGTTAAGATATCCGTTCACACTTATATGTACAAGGGCAGAGTCGGATATAATTCTGCAAGTGGAAGGCGTTGCCATCGGCGTTGCATTTATCAAATGTCAATTGTTAAGTTTCACCATCCATTAATGCTGAGACTTATACTGATTTTATCTTGAACTTTCATGCACGCATACGAAAATACCCATTATTTCATATAACGCATGAACCTGTAAACATCTTATTATTTTACTTGATAGCTCAAGCTAAATGTGCTAAACTAAATATTTGAAGTACTGATTCGCTTCCACTTAATTTGCTGTTAGTGTTCAATCCACGACTTTAGAATTTATATTCTAAAATATTATAATGATTAACTGCCCACTCAATGTATTTTATTTTGACTGGGCGTTCTAGGTAATTGTAATTGAACAATGTTTCTCTTCACGTTTAAATGTGCAAATTTTTTTTCTTGCGTATTAATTTATATACCGCATTTGCACTGAATTGTAAACGAACCTCCCATCATGAATTGATTTTTATGTATAGAACATGTGTAAAAAGTACACTGCATCTTTTCAGATATTCGTGTGATTAATTTTTGTTAGTCTTTCACCAAAAATGGGCTCGCTATTAATGAAGCACCATATTCGCATATTCAACAAAATTTTTGGTAATGAATTTTCTTATGGCAAGTGACAAGCTTGGAGAATGAGTGCTAGCCCGAAAAAAATGTAAAATTTCGACCGCTACTTTTACACAGTGCGAAAGTGTAAAATTTCGGTCAATACTTTTGCTACAGCATAAGAGTTTGTGTGTTTACAAGTGTATGTAAAATTATTTTTCTGCTGGATTTCTATTGTAAGCCAATCATCTACCCAACCATTTCCATTCAATCCAACTATTTGGTATGTATTTATTTGCATCAAAAATGATATATTATTTCTTTATTATTTATTAAATATTTAAATTTAATTTTAATCATTTAACATTTAATTTAATTATTATCATAAAAAAATAATGATATAATAATAAAAAATTTCACAGATGAGTGGTCCACCATTTTATTTTTCTTGTGGTATAAATTATAACTCTACCAAACCGTTTTTATGCTGACTGTTTATACTAAGATAATTACGTTTAATTTTAAAATAATTAAATTTTTATTTTCTTACTTTAAAATTTAAAGTTTTTAAAATAAAAAAATATTTGAACAAATTTTGGTGTCATCTTTTATTTGCATCGACAAAAGTTTACACATATACCAACAGATACAAAAATGAAATCATCAAAAATGAAAGCAAGTTCTGTTTAATTAACAATTACAATTAACAATATTTTATTATGCTGAAATATGTTTATTCGTGTAAATAATTTATATTTAATACATAATATAAAGGGAGATATATTTAATATATAATATAAAGGGAACTTCGATCCAACCGAGTGTCCCAAGACATCTTATGTTCATTGTTTTTTGTTAAACTTTCACACAAATAGGGCGACGAGCTATTCATAAGGATGAGTTGATTGTAAAAAACTCAGCAAAAACTGATAAAACCACATTTGGCTGTAAATAGGAAATTATATATATATATATATATATATATATATATATATATATATATATATCTTGGTCGATATAACAATCATATGAGGAAGACATGCCATCTCCCAAAAAAAATTTGTTATTAAGAAGTACACGACCATGAATAACTCGCACTTCTTTATTTCCTTTATGAAAATAGGAACTTAGAGAAAATCTTTATTATTATCTTTATAGACTGTTTGATAACCAATGTTTTTAACAAAACTTGTTGTCTTGAGTTTCCTGTCGAGACATTTTGGTATAAATTAAATATCGTTAAAATAATTTCAAAGAAATGAAATGGTTATTACCAATTTTCTAATTCTTTTTTAATATTTTTGCATCAGAACTTCTCTAAGTACGTAATGTTATTCTAGGAATATTAGGTCTGAGATTAAAACAGGAATTTTGATTTTACCCACGAATTCTGGAAATTATTTTGACAAATAAACTTGTGTCATTCGACAATATTGTTACTCGCTTTCCTCTATTCTAAGTAAAATTTTTGCATATGTTATTTATTTTATCTATCCTTTATAGTGTCAAATAAAAAAAGCAAACTTTTTTTAAAACGTGAGAACAAATTAATTGTGAAATTATGGTTTTTAAGGTCAATATGGAATATTCAAAATGAAAGACTTAATTTCAATGCTTTGGCGATTTATTTGCAAAAGAAACGAATGTGGAAAGGAACAATATTGAATATACAGTTAATATACCCGGCTTCAACAGAATTTTTTGATATCAAATTATAAATCCTTATATTTATCATGTTTATAACGATTTCATCTTGTAGATGTATATTTTGTTGGTTAATTCAGATGCAGATTTTCTTTAACCGTTTATATCCTTTTCCCGTTTATACCAAATTGTATGTTCCAATGTTATAAATAAAATTAAATTATGTTCACATTTTAATGTAAACAACGAATTGAAAATAAAAAAAAAATTAATATAGTTTTTTGTATTCCTCTCATTATATACGTCACACTCAACACACGCGCGGTATCGAGGACACAGCCAACCTCTTTTTTAACCGACTTCGAGAAAGAAAGCGTTTCTCAACTCGTCGGATTCTTTTTTTTATATGTGTTAAGCGTGCGATAGCTCATCTGAGAGCGACAGCTCATCCGATCATGAGGTCCGGAAATTAACGATGGAACTCCTTAACGAACATTTATGATTCAAGATATTTTCCACGGGTAGTTGTTACTTTGCAAAATAACTACACCATTAACCAGGTTAGGGTTTGATGATGAGTTCTGGGGATGAACAAGAAACTCCTTAACGGATGGTAATAAATTTAAAGTGATTTAAGATATTTGCTACTGGTAGTTGATACTTTGCAAAATAACTACACTAGTGATCATGTCAGGATCTGATGATGCATTCTGGAGATGAACAGTGAAACTCCTTATTGGATGGTAGTAAATCAAATGCAATGTGATGTATTTAATACCGGTAGTTTTTACTTTACAAAATAACTGCACCATCGACTTGGCCAGTGTGTGATGATGAGTTCTGGAGATGAATAATGTAACTCCTTAACATATGGTAGTATATCGATTGTGATTCAATATGTATTCTATTGGTTAGACTTTCTTTAGTTATTACTTTACAAAATATGATATCGGATTTCGGATATGGAAAACGGAACATCGTAAGTCGTAGTTATTAATTTGCCTCGATTACTGGACTTCGGATATGGAGAACCGACCTCCTCAATGGCTAATAGCTAACCATTGGCAGCTACTACTATCGTTACAGTTTTATGTTTTGTTTACAATCAATTTTAAACAAAGAAGAAATTATCTATACACCAATTTTTTCCTTTGACTTAATAATTAATCTAATATTTTAAGGAAGAAAATGATTATGATGATTAATATTAATATATTAAAGACTAAAATTTCTAAAGTATAATATATCTTTTGAAAAACCGACTTGAAGAAAGGTAGTACTCAAAAGAAAAAATAATTAACTCAAAATAGGTACCTACTTATTTACAATTAAAATCTAGGTTACTAATTTTTGAAGTCGGTACCAGCACTGTTGACCAGCTGTAACAATTTTATAATTTAATTTAATTCATAATGTAAATTTCAAACTTTAACTTCTAATGTACTTACAATACTAAACAAATCCATAAAAAGCGTATTTATGATTTAAAAATTTACATTTATTCATGTTGATCGGCGGTGCTGACGGATTTTAAAAATAAGTAACTTAATTGCAAATAAGTACCTATTTAGACTTAATTATGATAATGTTGTTTGTACTTGCTAAACATTGACAAACATATGCCGTTCATATTGTATATCGAATATATTTCGTTTCACTGGACTACAATAAAACATAACTTAGCTTAAAATATATAGAAATAAAAATAAATATACAACTAAACTCCACAATAAGGAAATCGTTCCTAACCCTCGATTATCCGAACAAGACAGAATATAAAACCTTGTAACAAACTGGATTAATTAAAGATCTGACCTCAATAACCGTAAACTAGGGTAGTTTACGGTTATTGAGGTCAGATGTTGTATGATATGTATGATATGTTGAAATATGTTAATATAAATATTTTATTGGAATACGCGAAGTTTTATTTTGCTTCCCTGTCTTCTTAACTCTATACTTGTTGAATTTAAAAATATTACATACACACACACACACACATATATATATATATATATATATATATATATGTATATATATATATATATACATATATATATATATATATATATATATATATATACATATATATATATATATATATATATATATATATATATATATATATATATATATATATGTATATGTATATAGATGATGGTCGAGATAACTATTAAATGTTCAATTGTTTGTACATAGAACTTAGATATTACTTTTCAATAAATTCGCCTATATTATGTGCAAACAACTTCAGTTGAAACAATACAGTTGAAGTAAATAGTGAAAATTAAGAGAATAAAGAAAAATTATGAAAAACGATAACGTCTATAAAAAATTAAGATAAATTAAATCTAATGTTACCTTCAAAGGCGGAAAATCCTTTCATTTTCACCAACAGAAATATTTTTTTTGTTTTAAATAAATGTAGATTTGCGAATAAAGTACAATAAAATGCGATAAAAGTACAATATTGAATATACTTGGCGTTAATTTTGTAGAAATTCATTATTCACAATTAAATGAAACTACGTGATGTAGTATTATTTCTACTTTCTTTAAGTTCTTCATCACGACCTAGGTTTCGTTGTATTACAACGTCTTCAGGTGGGCTGTTAGATAAGATGCTGTTAGAAAGATAGAAGTTCTTTGCCACAGATGGGCGGTTAGAAAGATAGAATATCTTTGTTAACAGCCCACCTGAATATGTTGTAATACAACGAAACCTAGGTCATGGTAAAGAACTTAAAGAAAGTGAAAATTATACTACATCACGTAGTTTCATTTAATTGTGGATAAAAGAACAAGGTAAAGGAAGAATAGGTCTCGTGGAAATTACTTGAATTTATCGTATCGAATCATGATCTCTTTACACGTATTATTAGAATTCATGATGGTGTAACGAAATCATAACAAATCAACTTTTTAAGTAATTTAAAGTGTTTGATCTACACCAAGAAATCGGTTTCAATAGTGATATAATAATCAAATAAAATAGAAACTCTGATCCTATTTCCATTAAAACAAAATGATGATTAATAAATGATGAATTTTCTTACTAGCAATACGCAAGTTCAGTGCTTGTATAATGTACAAACATAAAGTCTTCCAAAATTTATTTGTCGTCTGATCATTTTTTAGCGACAAATCACAAAATAAACGATAATATCATAACTATAGATACGGGTCTATACATATATCTTCATGGCTACAGTCACTATCGCAGCACGATGTTTAAACTTTACAAAAGTAAAATAATTTCAAACCCTCGTACCGGCTTCGTAAAAAAATATAGACTCAAAGAGCCCAAGATGCGTCGCAATATTCTTTATATTGCGAACATTCTTTGATGAATTTATCACATGTGTATTTATATCAAAGAAAATACTTTTCTCCTTTAAATAATAAAGACATGAAGCGGGATTTGCATTTTGAACCAACATTCTCGCAACACATACACCGCTGTAAGCAGCTGGCGTGAATATCTCACGAATGCATAATTCCTTGTTTCAACGCGTATATTATAAATTTTCCTGTGCCTATTTCCTTAGCAGAGTATTTTCCTGCGTAGATTGAAGCAAATTTTTATATTTTTAACATTTATTAATGTAGCTTTTTGTGCCATAATATATTTGCGTGACATTAAAATGTCTGGCTGCATTTATTATGCGTTAACAAAGGCATCCAAAGATTTTAAAATATAAGCAGCCAAATACGTAAATACGTGTTTTGTGGCTATAAACATCTTTAAAAGTTCCATGCTAGAAGACTGATATCATTTAAGACGGGATTGCTTTAAATCTTAGGTGTTACATGTTTAACTGATTGCTTATATGGTATATATATATATATATATATATATATATATATATATAAATTAATGATCAAGAAGAATGAAGATTGTGAAAAGAATGTTTAAATAATAAATATAATTGAACGTAATATTATATAAAGTAATCAGAAAACAAATTCGGATTTACCAAAATAAAAAAAATGAACCAAATAAGACGTTGGTACCCAGCATATACTTTGTGTTTAAGTAAACAAAAATTGTGTGTTTTATTTATATTCTACAACTTCAGTCAACGAGAGTTAATCCATAATTTTCTTAAATTTTTGAATTTGCTTTTGCAAGGAACGAACATTGCTTTACGGTCGCATAGGCCTGCGATCAAGCGATAGATCGCTGCATTTAGTCTGTACTTCTCTTACGGGTTATTTGGATTAGTACGTCTAGTTTATTTGCCATGAGAAAAAGTCAGTTTTTCGTGAATCTAATGTTTAACGTAACTGCACTTTCCTTACATTTTCTAAGCTTATGGTACATAGGAAGACAAAGAAACGTAACGGGGAAAATTATCACGGGATATTAAAATTGGTTCAGAGATTTAGAAAAATATTACATGAACAGACCAATAGCTCATTCAAGAGACAAAGAGCTAATTCAAAATTTGAGGAAGCTTTTCATCAAAAATTAAAAAAAAAATTGAACTGCATGTTAACTTTTTAATTTCCTAAAATGTGTAAATTAATATTCATTCGACCAATTAAGTAAAGCTATAATAACATTTTCATTATAATTATATAATATTTTAAGAGAATAATTTTTTTACGAGCTATTTTTTTGGTATCTAGAATATATTTTGTTATTGGAATAAAAATTTTTGATATTTTGATTCATACTATAGAGTATATAGAAACAATTTTAAATAAAAATATTCTGTCCCTACTTTATATGGCAACAATTAAGCTACTTAATTAATGTTCTTTATATGTAGTCCCGCCTTTATGAATATAGTCCTGCACCTTTTTTAATTAACGAAGAAGGAATAATAAGTCTCGAAATGACAATGTGATATAACCTCACCAAGGGTACACGTTTCTTTCCCCTGCTACGTTCCCCATATTTATGTGGGAATATATCGCGTCAAACGGCGTCGAAACCGTATTTCAAGTCATGTTTACTTTAATTTTTCTTAAATTACTAATTCGAATTTTGGCAACTTCGCCCTACTGAAAGTATTTAACTTAAAAAAAATTACCGTGGCTTATATAATAAAGCCTTTTCTTTAGATTTTGTTAAGAGTTACCATTTCTCATTTACATTACTCGTGTACCTGTAATAGTTTCATCAGTATTAGTCAGGAAAACGACCACACCAGTGATTTTTTCTCCGACTGCGTTGGCATTAACCATTTCTCAGAAATAATAGAAAATATTTGTTTATTACATAGCTTGCGGCAATCTGGAATCTATAAGGTATTATACCGTGAAAGGTTTATATCAATCAAATTAGTCGTTTTGGCGTGAATCCAAGAAAGTAAACAAAACTTTCTCTTTGTTTTATTAGTGCGATTATTAGAAAATGATGCTTGTCAAAAGTTCCAATACACATAACTTGCTAATTTATAATTTATCCTTACCTAAGTAACGATTTAGTTTATAAAATCATTCAGACAAAACTAAGGTAAAGAAGTAGGAAATATTTCATGAAAGGTCACCAAAGGTACATACATGTATTTCAAATATCTAATTAAATTAAAGGAAATGAAGAGTACTTTTTAGATTTTAAGAATTGGAGCAAAGATGATATTAATTTCAATTAAAGAAAAAAAAAGGTTATCGTGGCACAGTGCAGTATGAAAGTGTTTGGAGCAGAATTTCCTCGCCGAAAGGAAGCGAAGAAATGAGAAAAAAGATTGTGCGAGAAATCCCTTCAAAGCCTTGTCCCGGTCTTATGTCTAATCACAGTGGAATTTCTTTCATCTACGCCATGATGAGGAAAAACTGTTGATGGTGATGAATGGAGTAAAAAAGGGCATGAATTTTCAATTTTCATATTTAAAACGTACTATATGTATTGTGGGATTTCACATTTTATATATTTGGACGTTGTATTGTTCTAACTTTGTGACGTGTCACAATGCTATACTCGAATTCATTTTGTCATTATTTTTTAACATATTCTTGTGAATATTTGATGTTCTTTTGATTAATCTGAAAAATTAATTGATGTTCTTTTTAATAATTGTTTGTTTCTTTTATAATATTTGAATTTTGCGAATGAGAAGGACTCAAGTTGCTACGAAATCAGAATATGCTTTAAAAAATAGCAAATTTGTTTTTTTTAATTATTCTTTGTCGCTAATAGAAAATCAAAACTCATTTGATGTCCAATTGGTCCTATATTTTTTAAACCAATGTATTTTATTAAATTTTATGAAATGACAAAAAAGTGGATCTTAAATTTACAGAGAATATATTGATATTTAAAATGGTCATTTTTTTCTGTTTTTTATTCTTGATTTATCACACGTTTCTTATATGGTATAGAATTTGTATGAACCCATGAAAAAACTATTTTTCACACAGAGAACAGAAATCTGTTAGTAGCTCTAATAGATTAAAATAACATTTATCATAATCCGAATCATTTCATAAACTATGTTGTTAGTTATATTGCAAATTGATAAATGAAACTAAATGATGGTAGTATAGAAATGAGCAATGTTTTAATCAATAAAGAACTTCCAGGCTGAAGGGAATAAAAATGATGTATTTATTTACCTAACGCCCCATTTGTAAATTAATCCAAAACGCTGGATATTGCAAGTAGCATAAGACAAATTATTTTAAAATTTTAATTTAAACAATCAAATTAAAAACATGATCAATCTCAGCACTTTGCAGGTTTTTTGACATATTTCGATGATATGGCCATCAACTTTGAGGCGATCGCCTATAATTACACCGAGATCCTACATGAAAACCCATTCAAACGTATTGATTATCTCACAAACGCGCATGTAAGTGAAAGTAGGCCATCATTGACACATTAAATTATAGATCATTAGATTTTCTTTAGATTCCATCGGTATATTGAGTTGATATTACGTTTGAACTATTTATTTCCATATTCGTTATCTGCATCTTTATTAAATTTTAAATCGTCTAATCTTAGTTTTTCCTTCTTATTCATTAGTAAATATGGTAAACAAAATTCAACTCTTAAGTACTACCCTGGTGATTCCGGTTTAATAAATATAAAATCGGGATTGGAAATTTTCAAATTAAACTTATTATTTACGGGAGGAAAAGCGATTCGGGAAAACTTTAATAGAGTGGAAGATGCATCTGCCTTCTACATAGCTACTAGGAGAATTTCATTTTCAACTTGATCAAATGCGTTTTGACATCAAAATGGGCTGCATTTAATTGGCTTCGATCTAACCCTTCAGCCACATAGTCCACAAAATTAGTGAAACTAGTGACAGGAATATGAGAGCAGTGCTGATACTCCTTCGGTTGGAATTGGATTTACAAACGGAGAAGGCGATGCAGAACGGTGTATCATTTTTGATTACAGATAGCACTGCAATAAATGAACAATTATTTACATTGCACGTAAAACCAGACTTGAGAAAAGGAGTCAACGAAAAAAATTATTAAATAAACAGGTAAATTTTAGACATCGGTGAACGGATTATTATAAATGTAAGTAAACGTAATGAAGATATTTTGCAAGTTTTGCTCATGTAGGGAGATGAGCTGTGAGGACTTAGACCATATTTTAGCTTCGGCTTCACCACACTTCACCATAGAGATATATAATAGAGATGCGTGATAATCATTAGCCATCCACGCGGTCGTTATAAATTCATGTATCGGCTTATTACTAATAAAACGCTGATTTGAGATACGCAGCAACAGCGTCCGAATAAGAGCTTCAATAGCACGTTATAGTTACATGAATACATCTGTTTGAATGCTTATATCTTACGAACATCTGAGGTTTTTTATTGTGGTGGTTTAAAACGGTATAAGTTATTTTATGACTTAACCACGTTAGCAAACTGAAGAGGAGCGAAATATTCCAAAATAATATTTTTGCATGACTTAGGGTGTGATATGCTTCGGGCAATATTAGTTACCAATAAAGATCATATTTAAGGTTATTATTAAATGTATAAAAGTAACACACAAATTTTCAAAGAATCTCTACTCATATTTCGAATTGTAGCAAACACAAGCTTGAATATATTAAAAAGCAAAATGAATGACGGCGTTGTAATTAACAGATTCTCATACCTAGAATAAAATCATAACCTCAGTATTAATTAACTCTTTAAGAACGCAACTATTGCACGGCAAGCACCTCATAATGATTAAAAACGTGAAATTGTGAAATACTATCTATTGTATCCGCACATTTTTTGAGAAAAAAGGTTCAGTGATCTATGTAAGAGATATACTAATCGTCTATACAATATTGGATATATTTGGCGCTAATTTTATAGAAATTCATTATCACTTAATTTTTAATTACAACTAAACGTTACTAAATTATATAGTATTATTTATAATTTATTTAAATTCTTAATCACAACCTAGGTTTCGCTGTATGTATCTTTGCAAATTCTCCACTTGAAGATATTAATACAACGAAACCTATATCGTAGTTACGAATTTAAATAAAAACATAATGCAGTTTCATTTAGTTGTAATTAAAAATTAAGGTTCTATTGTTGAAAACAGGTGAATAATTTCATTGACTAGACATTGAGTAACTAGAAAACGATTTTGACATCTTGTCGGTGTACTTTTCCATGAGCAAAATGGATTTAGACCCTAATAAAAGATTCTGCTTACGATTTTCTAAACTTAATTAAATATAATTAAAAAAAGCTTCAATTATATTTAATTAAGTTTATTCCTAAATATAATTAAAAAAAGCTTCAATTGCTGTTGGTATGGATAATGTAAAACATGCCCAGTCTAATATTATTAAAGGGGGCAACTGGAAGGGAAATAAGAATATTAAAAAGAAGCGAAGTCGGTCGAGAAATACCTAAAGCGTTATCTTCATGGGAAAAAAGACCTTAAAACCCCTAGTTTCTCTATAAAATTTACTTACGTAGTAGGATCGATTACAGAAAAATAACACAAAATTCAATATTTACAAATTACACCGATGTTATAAAAAAAATATTCTGGATCACCTCTAATGCAAAGCTGGAATTTTAAGAAAATATACAGTTTCAAAGATCTTTTTTTGTGTTTTAAACGAGATACTTAATTTATTACGTATAAGTTTATATATGGATTCTTACATATTACAATTTACAACAATCCATTACATATTAAATTTAACTTTTCTTTCATCAACATTCTATCATTTATCTATTACTTTTTCCATTTTCAAATTCAAAAAAACACTATTGTTGATAATAAATGTAAATGTAATAATAAATACAAGTAAATATAAAATGTATTACGTTAGTGTTAACAATATTGCCGGAGTATTTCAGTAAACTAAACGTTGTGTTAGTATAATCATAAAAAAATCATATATTCGATTAAAAAACTTAATGTTGGACTAGTATAAGAATATTGTAGGAATAAACACTTCTAGCAAATATATCTCAGTAGAATATGAAATATTTACAACAAACAAATTATTATATTGAAACGAGATTGTAAAATGGTGGGTCAATACATCTTATAATCAGAACGCTAAATAATTCTAATGATTTCCTCATAAGTGTAAATGTGTTAATGATTTAAAAACATTAAAAGTGGCGGAATGGAAAATTGCAATTATATTTTTCTTATAAATATATTTCTATTTTGTATTCCATAATTTGAAAGATTATTAAAATAATTGAATATAATTTAATTTTATATATATATATATATATATATATATATATATATATTTTAACCTTTTATATTATCAGATACGTTTCGAAGTGGGGTATTTTTAATAATTTTGTTTATCCATATACATATTCAGTAAAGAAAATAAATAGGTCGCATAAAAACTTTGTTTTAACATTACATTTTATCATAATAACATGCATAAATTATATTTTTCAATGTCATAATGTCCGTGAGGAAGAAATAATTTTTAATCGAACAATAAAAATGATTCCATTAAAAAAAAATTATTATATAATTACATCGATAAATATATATCTGACCAACGTATTTAAAGAAATTTTTTCCAAAATTTTCGTAACTTCGTCATATTCAATATAAACCCACCTTCCATTTAAAACACCTTACTTGAACTTTTAAAAACTTTTCATTACATTAGAATTCACAAGGTTTCATTGTAAATAATATAAATGATTTTAATGTAATAAAGATAGTCGTCCAATGTAATAAAGATAAATCACCAGGATATGAGCTTCTCTGTATTTAAATATATATTTAATGGCGTCATATACAAAAAGCCAAGCTTTCAAAAGAAAATACAGACTTTACTGAGTTTTCCTCTCAAAGTATCGGTACTAATTTATATAACTTTATTTTAAACATACGAAATTGGTGTGTATTTTTTATATTTATAAGTAAATAGCGAATTACACACATATTTTAAAAACTAATTGTTGTGATACACAACGCTTCAAGAAACAAAAATTTACATCTGAAATTAAATCACGATCATAATAATTCACAGTTATTTCTTACAGGGTAGACTATACTTACAACATCGTGTCACGACATGAAAATATATGAAAATAAATTAGATAAAATACATATAATTTAAATAACATTTTCCATAAAAGCCGTTTTTTGTTAGTTAGTAGATATTTTATGATTCCACATTCGTAAAAATAATTTTGCTCCTCAGTTAATTAAATACTTATTTACCTATAGTTCTGAATACATTGGAAGTGATCGATGAAATTTGACCATGTACAGTATATAGTCACTGAAAAATTAAAAAAAATTGTAGATTCAAATACTGAAATCCAGTAAAAGCAGATATATTAAATTTGGAATTAATATACCAGACGAATATTAGGTAAAGGTTTTAATTCTTATTTAAATAAAACTGAGGATCAAAATGTTCTAGTATACGATGTGCAAGTACGTAGGATAGTAATGTAGGACTTGCTCTGCGCACTGCTATGGGCTACGATAAAATAAAAAAGAAAAAGTATATAGTTCTATTTCGTTCATTGCTTGAAATTTTATAAAATATATATCAGCATACTACCAAAAACTAAAGAATAAAATAAACTATTCGATACTCAAGAATTGTTTATACAATTTTATTTAATATTTCACGCTGCTCTTCATCATTATTAATTTTTTTTAAACTTTATTTTTGAATTGGCTTTGTATATTTTATCAGTGAAAGAAACATAGCATTTTAGATGATTACAAATTCGTTTTTCCGTGTGTTCAGTGAAATAATTAATAACTCTTTTAACATACATTAGAAGTAATTATTGTTTTCCATATATGTGTACATTTTTTCCATAACCACTTCAAGACTAAAGTTAATCAAACGACCAAAGCGACTACCTGCTTCACAAAAATAAAAAATATTCTTGTGACAATTTATATCTGTCTTCCCTAGCGATAAAGTCATCGCCAATTCACTAAAGTTTTGTTTTGTAACTACAATCGCAGAATTTTTAAAAGAGTTTGTTGAACTGACGAAAAGATGCGGTACCTGAATCTAGATTCTTTTATTTTACTTTTTCATTTGTTTCATCAACGTAAATAAAATATCATTTTGTGAAATTAATCCATGGTTCGAGGTATTGTAACCGGGAATTTAAATCTTCCCTTTCGAAATGAAAACGGAAGTGCTGCTCTACCGAACGTAGTTTCTGCAACATTCGATGAGAACTTAAATGAAAGTAGCATTTCGCATGCATTCTATTCAAATAATGACTCTAATTTAAGCGAAAATTTTATTAAAAATTAAAAAAAAATGCTTTTCTTTGCAATTATAACAAATCAATAACAGCCTTGACCGTGAAAAATTGTTATTGTGCTATTATTGTTTCGCTGCTGAAACTTCTTCACGACCAAATTATTATTTATATGCCAACATTATTATATATATATTTAATTCCAGTAAATGATATCTTTATGTATTACTCTGAATAAAGACTTATGATATATTGTGTTCAAAATTTCGTTTAATTAAAGGAAGCAACCCTGCATGTAATAAATACACATTTTGTTGGTAACATTTTCCGCCAACATGTCTTCACAATATCAGACTTAAAACACGCCTGAAAGCCGTTTTTTATGAGGCCAATTACCTGCGCATTACTTGCCAAGATCTGCACCACCCTTAGACATTACACAAATACAGGCAGGTTTGTATTCTCTCACATCAACATCGTCTACTCGCGCCACTTTTCAATGAAATATTATTACCGTTATTTCGCTATAATTAGGCTAATTAGCAATGCGTTCTTTATATTTATATATTTATACAATCCTTTTGAGAAAAATACTTTCAGTATCTTTTGAACTTTATGGAAAATCCTAGTTAATTGCGCAATATCAATAACGGTGAATGGCTCGCTCGTTGTTAATTGGTAGATGAGAGATACATTCCCAAATGCGCGGCTTGTTCGGTTCATCATTGCTATAGTTAATATTCCTTTGTGAAACATTTTTATAATATCAATAATAGATACCACGATTATTAAAATAATTTACGCACATTTTTGAAAATAACTTATTAAGTTTTATGTCATTAACAAACTTTGATTCATATATTCTTTCATCGAAACGATATTTTTCCGAATTTTTGGAATATTGAAGTTGAATTGACCCAAAAGTACTGCAAGCCGTATTTCATTGAGTTAAATACTAATTTAAACTAGTCCACCCTGATATTTTCTTTTACATAATGTACGTATGGTAACATATGTAGCGTATGGTCTTCTCTTGGAAAATATCCATTGTTTAATTTAGGTACCATATTTGTAAATGCAAGTCTCATGGTGCTTGTAGCCAAAGCTTCCCGCGGCTTTTACTACACAATTTGCCAACCTACAGGTAACCATTCCATTTTGCATCTTCCGGTAGGTAGTCGCCATATGAGAATTTTTCTATACCAACAGTAGTCAGTTATACATGCTCCGTAGACTGAAGTGCCTATTCATAGGCACTTCAGTCTACGGATCTTACGAAGTATGTCGATGACCTGAATTTTTCTAGTGATCTCTTCATTACGGATAATATCTTGTAGAGAAAGCTTTTCTCATAACTCACTAAATGAATCAATATATAAATTATCCTTAAGAGCCAGATATATGCCAGGTAAGATATCAGAGAAAGTGTGGCTACCTCAAGATGAGAGGATGCGGCGCGGCGTTAGTCGAGTACAGATTGTTATAAAAAGTTATATAGGACTGTAATTCGTAATTCTCTAGTATGTATCGTACAACGTTTATGTACATAGGTCTCGAAAAGGCGTTTTCAAACAAAATTACCATAAATTATTTTAAAAGCTATCCACGAAGAGATGCATGTATATTTAGTAAGTTTTTCCTTTACATATTTCACTGGTACTTTTTATTTATTTACAAGAATATATGGAATAAAACGCCTTTGTTGTATCATCATCATGTTGTAAATAGAAACTTAATGATATTGATATGTTGCTAATAGAAACATTTATGATATATATAAACGTACCGTGCGGCGTTAGTCGCGTATTCGTATAAGAAAATGGTAACGAAGTCCTGTTTGTATATGGAATATTATTTGAAATAAGGTATGATCGCCTAATAAGGCCCACTTTTTGCATAATGGTTGCAAAATCAGGGAATTGCGTAATACATGAAAACTACCATCAGTATGGAAGACATTGTTTAATTATGGCTTTAATATTAGTGCCATGTTACGTATTGAGGTATAGACCACAAGACTATGTTTATTAAGTAAAATTAAAGCTTATAATTATTATTCACCAAATAAAAATTTAGTATTGGTTTAAATTTCAATTAAAATTTTTAGCACAATAATTTATCATTTAGAGAAATCATCACATTTTCTTGCGTTTTTGTCTTAATAAAGTCTGTACACAACTATGTATATTAAGTAAAATTAAAGTTTATTATTGTTATCCGTCTAACAATGATTTATAAATATTAGTTTAAAAATGAATTCAAATTCCTAATAAAAATAAGTTTGCAGAAAATAGGTTACGGGTATTATTAGATCGATTAAAAGGAAAATTGCCATATAATAAAAAAAACGTTATAAAATGAAAATGTAACTTATTTCTCGTTTCCAGTAAATAATAAGAAAAAAATAAGCTAAGAATTAACTATTTTCTTAATTTATTTATTGTACATAATCTGTAATGTGAATCAGTGATTCAATTTTAATAATGATTTTTCGAAGGTTTTATTCGCAGTATTATGACAACACCTAAACAAACGTTGGTAATAAAGAAACCAAATTGGCTCTTTGGCATTTAAAAAAAATTATATAAAAATACCTTAATATATAACTAAAAAAAACACAGATTAAATTAGAATTTTAAAAGTGTGGAAAACAATAAGGGTAAATCGACACTCATTTTTCAACACAAAAATCAACGAATTTTTCCATGTAAATTCTTATGCACCCTGAGGACACGTGAAATATCCGTCTTATCTGTCTTTTTATATTTTTCATAATTACAAGCTTGACATTCTATGTGTTCTATCCAGCAAACCTCGGTAATACTACACTTCACCTTTTGTTTTCTTTTTGATATTATTGCTGATTTTCTTTCCTTTGCATAGTTTCTAAATTTTGTAGCTGCTCTGACTTTTTCGTCATATTATTAGTAAGTTTCAGCTTCTTCCTTTTTTTTAGTTCTTTAAATATTTTTAGCTTTTCTTTAAGAGCATTAAACAAAATTATGGTATTCCATCAGCCAACATGATACAAAGATTGCGTTTTGGTTTAGAATTAACAATTTAAAAATTTGGAATTCGAGTTAGTTCTTGGAAAAGTACTTTTACAGTTAATGTCCCAGAATTTTCTTGTAATTTTTGTAAAGGGAATTTCTCTTCAGAATCGAATATTTATTTTCTTGGTTGCTTATATAGATTTACGTCTCCTTTGTGACAAGGATATAAATTTTCTAAGTTTTTGATGCTAAAGAAGAGGTATAAGTATCAGTAATTCAGGCACGTTGTTGGTAATGTTTTGAGAGAGCATACTTTGCATGCTAGAAATATTGCTGGTACCAAAGTATTTATTCAATAGTCGTAGTAAGGCTTAAGCTTTCTTATGATACGACAAATGAGCTTTATTAGGACATTTTAAAATTATACAAGTAGTAAAACTAATTTGGCATATAGTGTAACAATAAGTCGGCTATATGTATCAACTGCGTACATAAAAGTTTAAAAATAAATAAATACGTACAAATTATCAAAATCATAATCAAACCCATCAGTTTGAGGACGTGAGACTAATACATTGAAACTGCATATTTGAGCTTAAACCCAAAGATTCTAACTTTCATAGGAACTTAGATCAGGGTATTGTCATCTCTACTCATAATCAGACTCTCGAATTTGTTTCATCTTTAGTGAGAATGATCCAAAATTCTTAATGTAAATATTTCTATCAATTCTTCTACCACAAAAAAATGTTATGCCATATAACTTACACCATGTCTTATTAAATTGCAAGAGCACTAAATGTAAAATGTTATTTTTTTATCGACAAGCGGAATATATTATGAAGCACATATTATGAAATGTAATGTCAAATAGTAAACATTAGTAGTAAGTAGATTAATTAAATCAAATTAAGTAGATTAATTACCCGTTTTGAGTCCAAATAATTTATTCACAAGTATTCAATATTATTGGACAGATATTTCACGAAAAAGCATGAAATATAAGTAAATCCCTTAGTTTTAAAGTTGAACAGATTCAAGTATACATCTTCAAGATTCCAAAATAAAAATTAAGAGACACGCCATTCAAATATTTACAATCTACACATTTAATTAAGTCGGTACTAATCGCAAACACGACTAACAGCCACGAGATAACAACCACGCAACATGCAAAGCAAGTGACAGCCGCTCCACCGCGGTTAATATAATATAATCCTGACTGCAGCTGCATCTGTTACCAAAAAGGCTAGTTTTGTGAATGAACGTTAACGTAATTGGAATAGTGTACATGTAATATTTTCTCCTTATATTTTCCGCAGTGAGGAAATGTTGGAGGAAAATTTATGCAAAAATATTTCAGTTAACCTGTTGTATTTATTTTACTAAAAGGTGTGTTAATGAAATTTCGTGTATAAACGAGTTTATATCAAAAGATGCTTACAGCTACTAAGAAATTTAGTTTTCGACTTTTTATGAAAAACGATAACCAGTGAGGGTAATAAATTAGACTATATATTTACAGTTGGTTTTTCGTTGTGTGCAACTTCCGTTTTAATATAAGTAACGTATAAACAATGTTTTCAATGGTGATCGAAAAGTTTATAAGAATGTAGCTTCTAAAAGTTTGCATGCTTTATTTCAGCAAATGTAAGAAATAATTACGAATAAGTCATAAGTACGTTAATTAATTCGAGTAATAATATTATTAACAGCCTATTCTCGTATCCTCAGAGAAAAGTCTTTGTTTCAATAATAATGTATCCTTAAAATGGGTTAGTTTTCAGATGGACATTATTTGTCCAACATTTTTTCCAAGAAACTATAAGGAATATTCAAATTAACATCTGTTGTGACGGACATTATATCTGTTTCTTTAAATAGATATTCGTAGTTATTAGCATAATTTATTATATACATGTTGCAGAGTAGATAGTATAAGAATCAATGACACAAAACGATAAAAACAGTGAATAATAGTGCGGTTTAACACTATTCCACAGTAAAGGTCAATATGGAATAGCTTAAAACTGCATGTTAAAAGTAAAATGCAAAATATTTGTTAGCAGTTGGATTTAAGAAGCCTTTGTATCCAAATTAAACATTTTCCATTTGAAATTTTACGTACTAATTATTATTTTTTCTTAGAAAGTAAAGTGGATTATATGCCGAATAGAATCCAATCATTAAAAAACTTATAGATAAAACTTTCTTGGATAAAATTTATTGCTGAAATAACCTCTGTTTTCGTAATAGATTTAATCTACTTATTATATGAGTTTCACTCTCCACAATTAAATGAAACTACGTGATGTAGTATTATTTCTACTTTCTTTAAGTTCTTTACCACGACCTAGGTTTCGTTGTATTACATCATCAGATGGGATGATATTATCAAAGATTCACTCTTTTTTTATTTCCATAAATTTATTTATTTTATAAATGTTAACTATTTGACATTACTTTTCATAATATATGTTTTAGCATTTGTTAATGCTTTATTTCTGCTTGCCCCTTCATATGCCTTACATATAGAATCCTAATGTATAGTAATATATATAATCCTATATAGAATCCTAATATATAGTAATAAATCCTAATGTATAGTAATAATCATTTTGATGAATTATTTTTAAGTCAAAATAATCAGAAATGTTTGTGATTATTTTGACATATTCGATTCTACACTGTTTGACCGTATATAATACACCGATACTGTCCTCAATGAAGGTGCGATTTTTTACTTAGGTGTGAGATTTTCTTATATAGTTTTGTATAATTCTGTGAATTATCGGGTCGCTTTGTATCCGCGACCTTTATCCAAAAACAATACCAATGAATCTCCTTGTTGTATACATATAATTGGTGAAAACCGGAATTTGTTATCTCAAGTGGTTTAGAAATTACGGCGCGATAAAAATTTCAAGAAAAACTGTCTTCATGAATCCTTACATATTTCCTTATGTACGTCTTACCGCCAAGTAAAGTTTTTATCAATAACTTTACCTGGCATAATAGGTAAATAACGAGTTCAGCCATTCGAACGTCGCAAATCAATTATATCTTACGTATAAGTAATAAAAGTGACAATGCGTATAATAATAAGTGATAAAAGATGCCATGTTGCCACTAACTTCTCGCATACGAGAGCGTATTTGTGGTCAAAGTCAATAATTAATTTAGTCGATTGCAAAATCTCTCTGTGTTCAGTTGTGTTGCGTCACCGTACTCCGTTGTCAAAGTTCATGACAGGTTAAACGAGATGTTTGGCATCTCGTTTAAATGTTGTATCCAATATAGATCCATGAAAAAACAGATTATGTCGTTGTAAGAGGGTAAAATGGAAAGTTGATAAAATAATTTTTTGGTGTTATAAATGAACATTTCACAATCTTAACCCCACGTAATGTCATCAAGTGCAAACTTAATAATGACAAATTCAATTGATATATGTGCTTTGTGTGTTCGTGCGCGTGTGCATATGTGTGTGTGTGTGTGTGTGTGTATTCCGTTTATTTATTTTTAACACTTTTAGCCACAAAATCCTACATTGAAGGAAAATAATAAATTTGAAAATATCTTAATTATTTTTCTTTATCAAATTGCCATTTTATATGATGTACTTTGTGGTTTAAAATTACATGTGGAAATCAAGCCCTACTAAAATTTATTAATTTTCTAGGCGTAATTTTTATTTATATTACCTGGTAAATAAAGGTAAATCTTGATAATATTTAAACGTAAATCTAATGTCATTCAAAACTCTGTATTTTGTTTAAAAGGGCATTCTAAGTAGCCGAAAATATGAGAAAAGTAAAAGTGTGCAGTTATCATTGAGGACATTTCCCCCTGTCAATTACGAAATTTCTTTATAATTTTTTTTCAACGTAAAACAAATTTTAACACATCTTTCAGTAAATCTGCACAACAACCAATCTGTACAGAAAAAAGGTTATGAAATATTATCATTAAGTTAATGCCTTTGACGTGAAAAAAAATTCATTTGCACTATTATTTTACTTACAATAACAAAATGTGAAATCATTCCCCTTCAGAGAGATATTTCTGATAACGTTATTACTCTAAACAGAAGTTTTTTACAATTTTTACAATTAGAGAGTACCTGTTTGATAATTTTTTTAAATTTTTTGGCACCATGTCAAGTTTTTAAAGACTCGCGTTATTCGCAACAAAATCAATTTCTGTCAAAACCTATGTTAAAAAGTGTAATTTTAAACATCCAATAAAATTAGCCTACGTTTCCAAAAAGAGGTTCTAAATAAAACTCAAAGTTTTGAATGAGAAAAACTCATTAATTTAACACCAACAACTTAAAATAATGAGAAGTAAAAAGTTATTAAAGAAAGGCTGGCTATTTTTAATCGACTTCAAAAAAGGAAGATGTTCTCAATTTGCCGGAATAACTCTTTTTACTTATGTTCAGCGATAATTCTTTACCAAGTGGATTTTAGAGGTAGCCCCATGTAAATATTTTTAAAATCTGATGGTGAGGTTCGGAAATAAACAATGGAACTGCTTAAAAACTGGCAGTAAATCAACCATAATTCAAGATATTTACTACAGGTAGTTGTTGCTTAGCAAAATAACTACACCACTTACCAGTTCAGGTCTGATGATGAGTTCTGAAGATGAACAATGAAATTCCTTAACGGATGTTAATAAATCAATCTGATTAAAGATATTTGCTACTGTAAGCTGTTACTTTGCACAATAATCACACCATCGACCAGGTCAGGGTCTGATGATGTATTCTGGAGATAAAAAATGGAAGCCCTTAACGGATAGTTGTAAATTAAACGTGATTAAAGATATTTACTGCTTGTAGTTATTACTTTGGAAAATAATTACACCATCAACCAAGCCAGAATCTGATGATCTGTTCTAGTGATGAACAAAGGAACTCATCTAGGATGGAAGAAAATAAAACGTGATTCAAGAAATTTTCTACTGTTAACTTTCACTTTGCAAAATAACTACACCATCGGCCAGATGAGGGTTTGACGATGAGTTCTGGAGACGAACAATGTAGCTTCTTAACGGATGGTAGTAAATCAACCGTGATTCAAAATATTTGCTATTGATATTTGTTATTTTACCAAATCTGGTATTCCACTTTACTACTTTTGATAATTGTTACTTTACCAGATTTGGATATCGAATATGGAGAACGGAACTCCTCAACGGTTAACAGTTAACCACCGACGGTTGCTATAATCGCTTAGCTTCTTTGTGTTGTTGATAACTTATTTTAGAGAAAGAGGAAATTATCTATGTACTAGTTTTTGCCCGTGGCTTTTAATAATTAAAAAGTATTCTAAGAAAGAAAATATTTGAATGTTTGGTATAGTGTGACGATTTATCTATTAATCCCTAAAAATTTTAAATAAAATATTTTTTTTAAACCGACTTAAAAAGTAGGTACTAAAAAGTAAAAAATGAGTAACTCACAATAGGTACCTGCTTATTGGCAATAATTAACTTGGTTATTTATTTTTGTAGTCTAAGCCAGCACCGCCGATCAACTTAAACAAATGCAAAATTGTATATTATTAACACGCCTTTACTAAATTATTTCCTTTTATGAGTATATTAGAAGTTATGGTTTTAAATTTATATTATAAATTGGATAAAATTATAAAGTTGCTCGACAGTGCTGGCATCGACTCAAATATAAGTAACTTTTTTATTTATTGTCAATAAGCAGGTACATATTGTGATTTAATTATTTATTAATTTTTATTACCTAATTGTTGGAAGGCAGTTTTTAAAAAAAATATTTTATTACACAAAAAACAGGTGCAATTACACAAAAAACAGGTTACACAAAAAACATGTGTTGATTTACTGCCAGTTTTTAAGCAGTTCTTGCTATAAAAGTAGATGCTTTTTATAAAAAATTGCGGGTTTTGTCGAAAATTATTATTTCCTGTTATCGTATGTAGTGGATGTGGGGTACGCGGGGTGAAAAATTAATTAAATATAGAGAAGCTGTCAACTGCAATATATTAATTTAGATAAATTATTGGAAGTAACATCGGTAGCACCTTAACAATTGAGAGGCACACTTTCATCAGAATAAGTTTTAATGTTCATAATTACTTACCATTTTAACAATTATATTATTTTTAACTTACGTATATCTTATGCCTTTTGTTGATCTTTCTTTTTATTGCTTTAATTTTAGTTAAGCAAAAAATAATTTTAAAATTAAAACCTACCTACTATGTTAAATTCGTTAGTTATGTGAACTGATTTATTTCCCTGTGAACCATAAGCTGTTCAGAAGAAACACAAACTATAAATGATATTTTGAATACACAATCATAATATAAGTTTGAAATTATTTATAAAGAAACGAATAGAGGAATTATTATTTCTATGAAAAATTATAAGAAGAATAATATAACATTGACAAAAATCCGTGAATTAAATGATTATGAATTGAGCATATTCAATCTTGCAAATAATACCAACTTCGTCAAAGTTAATATAATTTAAGATTAACTTTCAAGAATACTTACTCACACTTCTAATTAAAATCAATTATATATGTATCATAGTTTAATAATTAACACTAAATTATAATATGTATTTCTTCGCATATTCTGTTTATTTATTTAATTATATAAGAAGCAAATGTTACTGTAGCTATAGGACTATTGCCATAGTAATACTTGCGATAAACATATTACTTGCCGCGTTGTAATACTAAAGAGACCATAGCTTTTTGATATTTTCACTCATGTGAAAATAGTTTGCCAAGTAGTTAGTAAGAGCCACCCATATCGTGACGACTGATACTTTTTCTAAGTTTGTTTAGCGACCTAGCTTAGTTGTGTCACATTAAAAATGTGTAAA
The DNA here is from genome assembly GCA_039881145.1 of Druceiella hillmani. Classification (NCBI taxonomy): domain Eukaryota; kingdom Metazoa; phylum Arthropoda; class Insecta; order Lepidoptera; family Hepialidae; genus Druceiella; species Druceiella hillmani. The sequence continues at coordinate 7,520,239 of JAYKKI010000034.1, forward strand.
TCTTAAGAAAACAAATACCCACGTTATACGACCGGCAGGAGAACCTGCCGAGAGTTAATAATGAGAAAATCAGCAATCTCAAAGTTTATTCGAACACACTAAACTGTCGATGGAAAGACGTCCATTGACTTTCACGCCTTTAACCTTGCATTTAGTTTTGTGTAGGCGTTAATGCAAAAATTAAAAACAAGTGGACTATGATCACTTATTCAATAGTTTTGAATGAAAATTTATTGAGTACATTACTATACATTTATTAAATTATAGTTTTAATCTGAATACAGGAAAGAAAATAATTCTAGATAACTAATAATAATTGAAAATTATTAATTAACATGAACGATTGATGAAATTAAATTCATGTGAGGTGGCTCATACGTTCTTTTGTTCTTTGATTCATGGACGTTATATCAATATATATTTCTTTCTCGTCTTAATGATAATAAATACAACAATAGGAACTCAATCTGTACTTCCTTAACAGTTTTTAAGTAATAAAAATACATACAAATATAGAAAAAATAATACCAGACCGACGTATAAAAAACTTTCTGATATATTCAGTAATTCATGTTGTTTTTAAACATCATGGAATATAAATTTTCAATTCGCTTTTTATTTATTTTTGAAACTCGTTTCCAGCAAAGCCTTATTCAGTTTTATTTAATACATATCTACATTTTCTTCATTTGAGAAGGAATATTATTTAGGTAGGAACGTAAACACTATTTAATTACTTCTCCACATGTGCAAGCGGGGTACCTCCTAGTTTTCAGTTATGATTTATTATTAGTGTTGTTTAGCAGCCGTCGTGTTAATCATTAATGTTTGCTCAATAAATTACACAACACACGTAAACCATGAGGTATGTTTGTTCGTTGCGTCCCATGTAGCAGCGTTGTTGGATAAAGTGTAGTGATTGTTGTTTGTCTCCTAATCTGTTAATAATTATTGAAACAGATTATTAGTGTAATGCTGGAGCTCGGTTACGAGAATTTAATTAAACGTTTGCTAATTATCTTAAATTCATATTGGTTTAAAACAAAGTATAATTTGTCATACTTAGATTTATGACACTATTTAGTAAATAATGTAGTCGAATAAGTTGTTACTGATCGTATTTATTCGTTAAAAAAAATAATTTGGAATTTTTGAGTTTTTCTGAAAACTTTTCGAATTCGGACATTTTCTTCGAGCTGGCTATATTTTTGTAAAATAAAATTTGGTGGCATATTTTGGTTTTAGTATATCGATAACTCCGACGGGTAGATACCATTTTTTGTAGACATAATTTTTACCTTGATAGTTCATTAAATTGTTGAACACATATATTACTGAAATGTGCAAATAAAATAGAATATTTTGTAGTTTCTTGTAAAATAATTTGCTACCTGTATAATATTTTGAAATCAAATAATCTGAATTTGAAATAGTTATTTTCTAATTTTTGCTCATTTTCTAATCAAAAATTTGAAAATAAAAATTAATTTCATTGTATTAAATAAAGTTTGAGACGTAACTAAATGTCCTTCAAAACAGACGTGGTTAATAAGAAGAAATTTCTGAGCAGAGGCGAAAATGTTTGACAATTTTCTTTTCATAGGAAAAGTTATATAATGTAAATAAATATTTTTAAGATGTATTTTGCGAACATCTGAAACATCTTAATCTATGGGTCTATATACACTAACAACTGAATTTCTTACTTTTGCCAACTACTTACACTATATTCTATTATTCATAAGGTTTACGTTACGGGAATTCTGAGAGTACAGTCGTTTCATATAGACATATTTTCGTTAAAATATACTCGTCCTACCTGTAATTAAGTGGATGGATTTCTAAATTTTGCGATGAAAATTGCTTCTTTCTGAATAAATTAACATTTCATAAATCTTTCCTATTCCATGTTGATACATTATGCTTTTATTTATATAGACATGACGAAATATTAAATACACAACAATAATATTTCTGAGTAGCGTATTTTATTTAGAATTATGGCAAGACCATCTGTCTTTTGTGAATTTATAATTAGCAAATATATGCCATTATAAAAGTTACTTACTAATAACTTTAAGGTTAACTTGACGTTTTTTAAAAGTTGAAACTTTAATTTTTGACATTATTTCAAGTTTGAAAAGCTTTTAAATATTTTGACATTATTCCTAAATATTATATTTTTGTACTAAAATAATATTTAATGGATCACTTAAGGTTACTTTAATAATATGAAAAATAGTCGATTTAATAATTTTTTTCAAAAGTTGGGTACTTTTCTCGAACTATTACTGTAAAATTAGGTCCTTTAATAATCTTAAGATGTCATTTGGATTATATTTTATTAGAAACTAATTTATTTAAATACATGTGAATCTAATTTTGATAAAGTTCATCTTGTAACTGATGCAAGTATTCAAGAAAAATGTTACTTTTAAATTTTTGTTATCAAGACGAAAATAACCCAGGCATCTTCGCCGGCCAGTTCTCGTCCAACTCCCATGTATGTGAGACATTTTATACCATTCCAGAGCCTAAATGTGTAATTGGATTCATCATATCTTCTCGTGTAATATAGGATATATGACGTCACTGAAATTGTAACAAGCTGTTGGCAATTTTTTTTTATTTAAAAGGAATTTATTGCCTAGTGTACATATCACAGGCGTAAATATGGTAAATTACAAAAAGGATGAAATTAGATTCACTATTTTAGCTATCCAGTAAAGTTTAGATAATGTATAAGTTTCTTATAATTTATGTCTTTTTTATAATTATGGAAGGAAACCTATTTATTATTGATATCTTTAACAACATATTAAAAATTATCTCAGGCAAAATGGCAAAAAAATTACTTTTGGTTCAAAAATATTTTTTTTATTTGGGTTAATTTGAAGAATTAAAAGGTATGTAGATTTAGTTTATGTGGTATATTTTACGTCTTTCTAAGGGTATTTATTAGTCACTAGTTTCAATGAAAATATAACTTAATTTTCTTTCTCTAAACAGTGGTCATTTTTCGTCTCTATTATAACTAGTCATCATTCATTTGTCAGAAGCCCATGAGACGCACGAAAGTATTTTTGTCGAAATCTTCATATTTATGTATGATGCAAGGTAACGATAACGAGATTAGTAACGTAGATAAATCCATTATGATTGGAAACACCTATAGCTACGCATAAACTGAATAACGACAGCTTTTGCATCACTGGCAAGATATACGTCTAACGGCTAATGGCACCCGCCGTGAAACGTCACTAATTGTTTAATAAGAATTGAAAAAAGCAGCATTTATCTAACGGCACTTTAAAGTTTCAGGCTTTGACTTATTTATAATTTTATTATCTGCTTTTTAAAAAGTCGATATTCTTAATTTTTTTTAATTTTTTTGTTTGTATTTACTTTCAGGAAGGTTAAAATTCATTAATGGTACGTAAATATTTCATTTGCTTAGGCCAATCTTTTCCGTGAATAAATTATTAATAATTGATATAAAATATTGGAAAACATAACTTTCATTTATTTTAATTATATCTATCCCAATGTTAATGTCGCAAATATGTCACAGATGTAGATGTACAGAATATATTTAGGTCATTACAAAACAGTAACCATATATGTGACTGTTGCTCTGGAATCTGTATTTTACTGAGGGAAATCAAGTGAAAGCAACAAGTAGAAATGTTTATTATCCTAAACTGTTTTGTATTGACACGTCACTGTTCAATATTTTTTGGTTTAAATGATAATTTTCCCACCTTTTATAGTGATAATTCATAAACACATTTAAATATTGAGGAATTTTTATATTTTTTCTCGACGGTTTCAAATGTGCTACCTTACTGAATTTTTAAAGGAGCATTTGATATACTTCAACTAAAGTTTCAAAAAAATATGTTCCTTTTAATGTACTTTAGCAGAGTAAAATGTGTGAAAAGCAGTTATCCATCAATTAGTAAATATTCCTTTCTGAAACTGTAATTTTCTACATATCGTAAGAACATTTTTTACGTGTTTCGGTTTTTTACCCAGGAGTAAAGAACTTCGATGAATTCTTATTTTTTTATTAAACGTGGAAGAAATCCTCATTTAGAATCATAACTTAATGATCATCCACTTGGCATTTAGGCTTTTAATTAAGAAAATAAAAATCGTTTAACTCAAAGCACAATAGACTATTTACCACGGATGCAACATTTGTTATTGATGCAAATTTACTCAGTTGGCACAAACATAGATCCAGCAAGCCAACATAATAGTTAATCATAGCCACAGAACATGCTGAACCTCTTTGGACAACGCCTGCGGTCGTATAATTAGTTAGCCTCTGTGCTGCTGCCTGGATAATGTAGAACTTGGAAGTCTCCGTGCACCGTTATGTACTACTATGTTGCAGCTTTTGCAAACGAATATTTGTCTAGGATTGTGTGAAAATGTATGTTGACTGTAAACTTGACCCTTTTGTTGTGTGAGAGAATTTCATTTAAATTCCTCAAAAAATATGACTTTATTACGAAAGTTCTCTCTTGAAGTAAAAGTTTATTTTTGAAATGGACATTTTTGAGGTTGTTAATGAAAAACTATTTTATTTTCGTCATGCTCAGTTTAGTTTATTTAAATTAATAGTCTTGTAACAAGTGTTAGATATATGTAGTAACTAAATCAGCTAATTGGCTTGAGTATTGGACTTAAATTAGAAAATATGCTTTTCTGGAATATGTATCGCCCCTTAATTATGTGTCTAACTAAAATAGTAGAGGAGTTGGTTCCTACCAAATTGTGAAATGCATTTATATAAGTGGGGTAATGCGATTTTTCTCTCAAAATGTACATATATTTAATAAACAATACCAAAAGAAGATAGTTTATTTTGGGTATTAAATTTACGTCAATGAGAAATAACTAATAACAATAAAACCACATTTCACCATCGTGTTAGATGATTCGTATTATACCCTCATATAAACATTGCTCTGATTTAAAAGTACAGAAATATTTTTTTCCCACGAATTTATGTCTCTTTTCAAGGTATCTATTAAGTTTATTAGGATGAATTTTAGTCATGTCTTATCCTTAAATGGTATAATTGAACACAATATTGAAACCACTTCAATAAGTTTAAGATTTACTTAAAAAATATCTTCCCATTTTATTTAGTAAATCTGTTTTTTGCCAATACGTCCGTATGTCTTAACATATGCAATAAAATTGTGTTTTGCCTTATTTTCTTAATTTTTGTCTACGTCACCTTAGAAGCATTATCCACAAGTATATTCTTTTCGAAAGTGAATGTTAGGTGATAATTTTAACAATTTTCTTTATTTCAGTCGATTCCTAGACCTTTTTGCGAAAACCCTTCTTTACTATAGTTCAGTTGTGGCCTGAAGTTCAGACTTTTGAGGATTGGGGCGTATTTATACAGTTTATATTTATCGGTCCCATTTTTATAAGAACTAATTTTGTTGTATACATTCGCCTAGCAATGCAATAATTTTAAATATTTTTGTTGGATTTAGATAGTATTATGTTTGCCAATTTTGGTTTATTTTCATTGTTGCATAACATGGCAGCTCACATTAAACAATTATAGATAATATATATAATGCATATACGGACACTTTCGTCTCATGATATTACAATAAACTTAAAATACTGAAATTGATTATTGCGCTAAATGTAACTGAAAATAACACTTATATTTTTAATCTAAACAGAAAGAATCAAGAAACTAAGTTCATACGTTCTTTTCCACATCTTATTTGTAAGTGAATTACAATCGCCAATTATTTGTACTTATATTATAAAATACTTGGGGGATGGACTGAAAATTTAGAGCTCAGGGTAGACTCAGGTAAATTTCAGAAAATAAAAAGAAATGTAACTAAATAAAGAAGTTTATAACTTACGTGAGCAATTATTGAAAAAAATGTACAAATACTAAAAGATGGGTTAAAAATGTTTTTGCATGATATGTGATACATGGTAAATTTTGAAAAGATTAGATACTTGATTAAAAATGGTTACTGATTCATAAGAAAGAATAATTATTATTGTGGTATAAATTGGTAGTTGTTACGTTATGATCGTCCTAGAAGTTTTTGAGATAATTATTAAAGAGTTGAATTGCGGAAAATAACGAATTCATTCACTAAAAATATTTTCAGCAGGATTTTGGTTTCAGCTGCTTGAATAGCAGTTTCATTTATTTTATGAGATTGATCAACTGCATTATTGATACATGGACATATAGGAACCGAACAACGCGTATGATAAAAATTCGTTTAAGCTCTAAAAAGGCACAGCAGTCATTCCTGTATTTATTTTTATATAATTTATTTGATCAATATAGTCATCTAACATTACTAATAGAATATAAAAATATAAATCAAACTTAGTCATATGACATATGCAGCTAAATAAATGATTTGTGGAAAATTAAAATTTGCTAAAATAACAAAATATTCAATCGTTTTAAATATCATATGTATACATATATTGAAAAAAATCCTAATTTAGAAAAATCGAAACGTATTTAATCCAAAATACAATAATAATAAATAAAGCAATAAATGTATGTCTGTATTATGTTTTAAACTGTTTTTTTTGAAATATCATACAGCGTTCCTTACAGGACTAATTATATTGTTACACATCTTCAAATTCTGCTACTCATTTTAATGAAATATACCAATTAATAACTTGTCTAATACAAGTTTTGTAGATTTATTGAAATAAATCAAATGGCACTCAATTTACTTTTAGGTGCATAAATATACGTTAAAACATAACAATACACAAAATTATACTGAAGATCGATCAAAATGAGCGACGTTAAAGTTTCTGCAAATTGTAACGCGTCGTGAATTTATATGTCAAGATCTTGAAATAAATTATATGTGAAAGAAAAAATTTAATTAGTAATGATTGTTACGAATTGTTCCTTTTAATATTCGAATACATATATATATATATACATATATATATATATATATATATATATATATATATATATATAATTATGGGGATTAATTTTACTGCGTAAATTTGAGATTTTCTAAGAAAATTTACCAATTTGGACCCTTTGTGCCATTATCGAGGTAAGAAAAGGCAGAGAGTATTATATGTATAAAAACTTTTATCCTCATACATTAATTATATTTTATTTACATTTATTTTGTTAATATGAAACGTCTATGTATAGATAGATATTTCGTATCGACATGAGGGTAAAATATTACTTAACAAAATAAATCTAATTTTTATTCTTCTATCGTTATTAAATTTCTCTAAATTTTTGTATTAATTGTTTACAAGGTTTTTACTTGTGTTCAAGTCTGTCGATGTTCATATTTTTTACTTTTTTTTTTAAGTGCATGTAACTAATTTCTTGATATGGATTTCCGATTTTATGAGCTTAAATTATCGTCTTTAAAGTGTTTTTAGGTAAGAACTTTGGAAATAACAAATAATATTGACAAACTGTGTATTTCTTTCATATTACCTAATATTATATCGTGTCAAACAATACAATATGATGGTGAATATAGTACAAAAGACGATAGGAATGGATAAATTTAAATTTTCAAACTCAGTATTGAATTAAGACAGGCAAAGTGATATAATCTAATTGAACCTTTCCGCACGAACAATGCTGTGAGTTCAGTTTGTTGTTTTATGAATGTAAAGTGTTTAATATTTGAATATTACATAAAATATACAAAATCTGCAAATTATATTTAAGCTTCTGAAACAAACTGGTAAGTGCTATACAGCACTAAAAGCATGGATGCATACCAAATGCGAGTTAATATCTGGCGCCATCTATTATCAATTTTGAATAAGTGTATTCGTTGCGACTATATTTTATCAACTTCTTAAATGTTTTCTTTGCAAAAAGTTAAATAAAGTATACTAGTAATTTCCATTCAAATGGCTTAAAATTTTCATCACATACGCAGCCAAAATTTGAAGCATTTTTTCTTCTCTTCAAATTTAATTCAAAGTTTAGATAATATTTTTACAATGTTATTTCAATAATAATTCAGTAATATATGAATCTCATTATTTAAAAGAAATCTTACGGCCTTTTATGTATTGATTCAATGGTTTTGTCGTCGTAAACCTGTAACGTATATATCCTTAAATTACAATATGATGAAAGCTTTCATATTGCTAAATTCGTCATAAAAAATCTTATTATATTTAACAAAGATAAAATTAATAAAATTATGTATCTCCTAAATAAAAATAAAGATAAACCTGAACACAAAATTTAAAAAGTCCTAAGGGAAGTCACTCCACTAATATTTTCTTTGCAATTTGATTAACTTACATATTATGGAATAAGATTCATCGTCCAAAATATTTTTATGACCTAATTATGGAGGTTTTACAATTAATAAATATATCATATGAGTAGGCGCGGAAAATAGTAGATAAATGAAGGATGATGTACCAAAAAATCTGGGCTCGGACTGACGTAATATTTAAAATCTCATATCATCTGCATACCTTCCCGACTTTGTAAAATTTTTATCTCTTTTTCAATCTCTCTGAATGTAATATGTTCATTGTATAAAAGAAAATGTATCAGAGGATGCATTTTCATGTTGTACGAAACGAATATATTTAAAAGGTCTTCTGTGAAGGAGGTGTGGCGGTGAAGAGTGATTTTAAATCCTGCCCACTAGTGATAACATTTTTCATTAAAATATGGAGAAAAAATATACTATCATTTTAATTTCAAAACAAAATATTGACCACTCTTTTTGTTGTACTTCAATATATATATATATATATATATATATATATATATATATATATATATATATATATATATATACATTTCTTCTCTTTTTAAATTTTCTCCTCTCTTTTTTAACAAAAATACAATGGTGGACGAAACCATAACGTAAAACAGAGTAAATGAAGTGCGATCTAAAGAAGAAAAAGGAAAACATATGTCAGACGATAAATTTTTAAGAAATCTAGAAAGAATCAATCCCAATATGCGCACTGGTAGGGACTTGGCCATCGCATCAGTTAATGTGGCAAGTAACAACTCGAAATTACCTCATCACCTACCTGCGCGAAGCTTCTTCACGGTCTGTTTTTACTGCTACTTTCATGAATCTGCTGTTCTGTTTTATTATGTAAAAACAAATATCAATTCAATAAATCGGGTTTATGGGAAAGATCATAGAATGAAATTTCCCAACGTATATTTACGTTTCCACGTTTTGGAGAAATAGTGTATGTCAGAAAAATGAATATTTTTAGTCGAGGCAAACGTAAAAGCATCCTGAAACGTAAAAAATGTTTCCAACTTACGTTGGGACGAGAATTTAGATGTATGCTTTTGAATAATTTAGTGGTAGTCTTTGTATTTGTAGAATGGGGAATGAAAATTCGGTCAAAGCCTTTGCGTTTATTTTGTGAAAATATAGCTCTAAAAGGTACAAACATCAGGGTGTGGCTGCATCAGAGACACGGCAGTGTATTTTACGTGAAAACCTATACGTTAATGGGTAATGTTTTTTTACGTTTCCGGCACTGCTTCACCCATCCTGTGGTATTTCACGAGTATGACTGGATTACTCTTGGAAAACTCTTTCCAACGGTGTACGATTTCTATATTTTGTTTTGGCTTTATTAAGTTTTATTCATTTATAACTTTACCATTATACAAATTCACCACAAGCATTCCACCCTAATATTTTATACATGTAATTGATAAATCTTGACGAAAGCTGTCGAATCAAAGAAGTGTCCTAGCTTCTCCGAGTCAAAATTTATACTAAACGGAAATTATGTGATGTGGCGAAACGACCTTAAAATGGTGGCGTGTCCCTCTCCACCGCGCGCAATGCATCACAGTTCCCACTCAAAGTAACTAATAATTTGTTCCTTTGACTATCGAATGGCGTAATTGAATTTTGGATGTAGATGACAGTTACGTAGTTGTAATCCCAAATTATATACTCCGATTTTTTTAACATCAAATTTTCTTAATTGACTTCCATTATGAAAACAAACTTAAAGACGTTTTCACGTCAAAAAATAAGCCCTCAAAAATATTCTTTAAGCATTTTAAAATTTTCATATATTTTATTTTCGACTCTTCAGAATAGGAAAATTAAAATGATAGGAAATTTGGGGTGTTATTAAGTGGAAATTGTTTTTTTGTCAAACTGAATAACAAAGTTTTTTTCGTGATAGAATATTAGTAGTATATATTAAAGATTTATAACTTAATTTTTAAGTAAGTCACTAAATCTATTGTACTTTATAATGTCTGTAATATACACAAACTGTAAATAATATTAGAACTAGTAGATACTGCATAAATTATTAAGTGATAATAATTTATAACTTATCAACATATATTAATAATCAGTAAGTCAAAACTTTCCAGAAAGTAACATAAAAAAAATTCTGACATTCTACGACCGCTATTAAATACATTTAGTCATTTTCAAACGGTTGTAAATTTTTAACTAGAAAAGCATGATCTTATTAAACTCGAGTTTTAATTTCGTAAAATCATTGGATCTATATACGTATAAAATAAAAAAGTAAAAACAGTTTGCCACGACTTCCACAAATACTAAATATGCTAAAATTCATAAATAATTTTATAAAGAAATTTTTATTTTTCCAGTGCTACTTTATATTTTCTTTTAATTGCCTTGAACAAAATTCCACTTTAAATACACAATAAGTATTTGTATGTCTGTCTTCTGTTCTTTTTATTCACAACATACATTTAAACTGCAGAATATTTACTAGAAATTGACAATGAAAGGTAAACCATCAAAAAACCTGTAAAATATGAATGTGGAGCAAAATAATTATTCAAATTTGTATATTAACTATTATAGTATGTAGCTAATTTTCTCTAGGATGACGCCGTTAGTTATAATGTAAAAAAATCGATATGTAATAATGTAAACAATACAAATCGTTATAACAATTTCTTTGGTTCTAATTTTACAATGTGGACATTAGTACTAAAAGTGCCATACTTTTGAGCTGTTTCACTCCAGATTTTTTTATAAATATATGTAAACCTTATGAAAACATGCTTCCTTATAAAGAAACACATCAGTTATAACGGAATAAGGCCACACTAGTGCTGGAGTAAAATGCTTAGTTATAGATATCTATCATAACACCTATTTTTCTCTCTATTTGTATAAATTTTAAAATAAATTAACATATCTCGAAGACAGTTATGGGTTTTTTAACTTTGTCGAGTTGGTCTTACCTACGCGTCATCCCTTTTAACTACTTCCTTTACTTAAGCTGTTCGAATAAATAATCGCAACGCGACATGTTTTAGAGACTGCAGTGAAACACTGTGTATGTCTCTTTAATAATATTGAACTTTAAGTTTCTGTCAAATATATTATTGGCACGTGGTGTGATTGATAATAATAAAATTGTGTATTCTGTCGGCTCTGAAATATCACGTTTTGTTAAGTTGCGATATATTTATATTCAAAGGGAGTATTTTAGTGCAAAAATAATAACTGTTATCTTCAGAGGAATAAGGAATTATCAATTCAGTTCTGGTTCGAATATGAGTATTTTAATTTATGTGCAGATATGCGTAAATAGACGTCGTTTGAAAACTATGGAGAGCATTCTTGTCACAACATTTTGGAAAATTACGTAACCAACGTAGGAAAAAAGTTAAAATAACGTAGGAAATAAAAACGAAAATAACAGTCATGTAAATATACAGATGTATGATAAATTACCTTTATTTCCAGGTTTTAAAATACTGCAATCAATATGTTTTATTTTAATAATTTTTTTGCTGAAACTGTGCATTTTTAGAAATGTGTACAGTTGCTATAATAACAACACTTTTTATTTTATTCAAACTCTTTGTCTTTAGTTTTCTCATAGCTCATATAAAAACGAGTAATCATTCACAATTAAATGAAAGTACGTGGTGTAGTATTATTTCTACTTTCTTTAATTTCTTTACCACGACCTAGGTTTCGTTGTATTACATCTTCAGGTGGGATATTAGCAAATATTAACTATTAGGAACAACCAACAGTATTTATATGTTTCAAACACAATAGCGGAAGAATGGTTTGTGTAGATTTTTCCATTGTTTGTTAGTGAGTTTATTGCAGGGGTACAGTGTAGGTTTTATAATATTACCGAGAGTTATACAATATACCAGTATTTTAGTGACGGTAATAAATTCAATTTTTGTTATTATGTGAGGTTATACAATGCAAACTTTACGTTGTATGTATTAAAATTAAATGGAAGTTATTATCAGTAATATATTTATACAAAAGCAAGGGTATTTGAAAGTAAGGACAAGGTAATACACTAATTCTACATATCTTATTATCGGTAATATATTTATACAAAAGCAAGGGTATTTGAAAGTAAGGACAAGGTAATATAATAATTCTACATATCTCCGGTTTTGTATATTCATATATTTATTTAGTTATTTCTTTTAATTTTCTTGTTCTTATTATATATACTTATATTTATATGTGTATTAGTGATGAAACAATTTGCAGGGTACTGTAGTATCAATTTTGTATATTTATATTATATCTAGAAGATATTAAGAATGGGTGATGATATTATATTTAGTTGTTCATTTAATATATTGACCTTGATATCTTTATTATGTTTGTTTATTCCTAATGTTTCTAGGATATTAAGTTTATTACGTTTTGTATTTATTTGTAATATATAGGCGGCATTATCAGTATCGGGGTGATGGTTATTTTTAATGAAATGTGTAGCAAAGTGAGATGTGTCTGGTTTATTATTTCGCCAGCTGGCAATGTGTTCTTTATATCTTGTATTAAAATCTCTTCCTGTTTGACCTATGTATACACTATTTCAGTCGTTACATTTAAGTTTATAGATACCACTATTTTTATGTTGATTTATTTTTTCTTTATTATTAATAAGGGTTTTACCCAAGTTATTTAAGGTACTATACGTACATGTTATATTATTTATATTTTTATTATTAGTTAAGAGTTTTCCTAATTTGAGTGATACATTGCCTATGTATGGGATAGATTTATAGTAAATATTATTATTATTTGTTACGACCGGGTATATTTCTTGTATTAATATTTTTCTTAATTTATTATGGTACAGTTTTGTGACAATTGATGGGTCATAATCAATATTTGTAGCGATTTTTTTTATAGTTTTTATTTCTTTACGTAGATTAGGTTTTTCTAGAGGGATGGTTAAAGCTCTGTGAATCATGGAATGGAAGGCTGCTAACTTATGGGACAAAGGGTGTTGAGATTGACCATTAATTATGGAGTTTGTAAATGTGTCTTTTCTAAATATACTAAATTTATGTTGATTATTATTGTCTTCTATTTTTATATCTAAAAAATTAAGCTTATTATCGGATTCTACTTCTAAAGTGAATTTGATATTATTGTGTAGAGAGTTAGCAAAGTTAACAAACTGATCTAACTGTCGCTGTGTACCTTTCCAGCAGATAAGGATGTCGTCAACGTATCTATAATAGTATAATATATTGGTCGCTAATTTACTGTTTAAGAGGCTGGTTTCTAGATGGTTCATAAATAACTCGGCTAAAAGGGGACTGAGGGGGGAGCCCATTGCAAGGCCATTGACTTGTGGAAAAAAATGTTTATCGAATAGGAAATAATTTTGGTCTATTATTTCTTATAAACATAAATTTAGTATATTTAGAAAAGACACATTTACAGACTCCATAATTAATGGTCAATCTCAACACCCTTGGTCCCATAAGTTAGCAGCCTTCCATTCTATGATTCACAGAGCTTTAACCATCTCTCTAGAAAAACCGAATCTACGTAAAGAAATAAAAACTATAAAACAAATCGCTACAAATATTAATTATGACCCATCAATTGTCACAAAACTGTACCATAATAAATTAAGAAAAATACTAATACAAGAAATATACCCTGTCGTACCAAAATATAAATAATATTTACTGTAAATCTATCCCATACATAGGTAATGTGTCACACAAATTAGGAAAACTCTTAACTAATAATAAAAATATAAATAATATAACATGTACGTATAGTACCTTAAATAACTTGAGTAAAACCCTTAGTAATAATAAAGAAAAAATAGATAAACATAAAAAGAGTGATATCTATAAACTTAAATGTAACGACTGTAATAGTGTATACATAGGTCAAACAGGAAGAGATTTTAATACAAGATATAAAGAACACATTGCCAGCTGGCGAAATAATAAGCCAGACACATCTCACTTTGCTACACATCTCATTGAAAATAACCAACACCCCCATACTGACATTGCCCCCTATATATTACAAATAAATACAAAAGGTAATAAACTTAATATACTAGAAACATTAGGAATAAACAGACATAAAAAAGATATCAAGGTCAATATATTAAATGAACAACTAAATATAATATCATCACCCATTCTTAATATCTTCTAGATATAATATAAATATACAACATTGATACTACAGTACCCTGGAAATTGTTTCAGCACTAATAAACATATAAATATAAGTATACATAATAAAAACAAAAAAATTAAAAGAAATAAATAAATAAATATATGAATACACAAAACCGGAGATATGTAGAATTATTGTACTACCTTGTCCTTACTTTCAAATACCCTTGCTTTTGTATAAATATATTACCGATAATAAGATATGTAGAATTAGTGTATTACCTTGTCCTTACTTTCAAATACCCTTGCTTTTGTATAAATATATTACCGATAATAATTTCCATTTAATTGTATTACATACACCGTAAAGTTTGCATTGTATAACCTCACATAATAACAACAATTGAATTTATTACCCTCACTAAAATACTGGTATATTGTATAACTCTCGGTAATATAATAAAACCTACACTGTGCCCCTGCAATAAACTCACTAACATAAGCAATGGAAAAATCCGCACAAACCAGGCTTCCGCTATTGTGTTCGAAACATATAAATACTGTTGGTTGTTCCTAATAGTTAATATTTGCTAATATGCCACCTGAAGATGTTGTAATACAACGAAACCTAGGCCGTGGTAAAGAAATTAGAGAAAGTAGAAATAATACTACATCACGTAGTTTCATTTAATTGTGAATAATGAATTTCTACAAAATTAAAGCCAAATATATTCAATACGAGTAATCATATTATAATATACATCAATAACTTTTGATTGTAAAGTCTACTAGTCACTGTTATTTTATATGAATTAGTGTTTAATTCCGATACTATCAATTATGGGTCCTTATCTCTCATTCTATTTATAAGTAATATTAAGTCAATGGCTGAACAATTTGCATACTTATTTTTAATATTGAGATACAGTCTTCGTTTGAAATAAGTTTTCCGTTGCTGTTATTATTTTCCAACCTTATCGGAAAACCGGACGACATCTTTAATTATTATCAATAAGATTAAAAAGTTAAGCGTAAAGCATCTCTCAATTAAAAGATGGAATATAATTTTGAAAAGGCAGAAGGAGGTGGAATAGACATCAGATTTAATAAATAAATTAAATAGGCCACATTATGCCTACCTTTTAGAAAACCGTGAATGTTTGTTTAATACAGGTTCTCTGTTGATTAAATATTTTAAGTTTATAAATAAATACATTTATTCGCATCAATAAAATAAAAATACTTTGTATTAATTATCAGACTGTATCAGTAATGTAAATTTTAATGATTTACATTATATAGTTTTTTTTTTAATGAGGTGAATTGCAATGGATATTCGTATAATATTTAAAAATAAATCCTTCTTTTTTCATGGAAGCTTTTCAATACTAGTCCTAACCAAATACAAATTTAAGAAGTTAGAAATTCAGAAACATACCACGAAATTCTTATTTAAATTTTACACCTTATTTTGACCGCAAATTACTATTTCTTTAGATTCACAAGCGAGTCGTATAACCTTCATGAATAACAAATACTTGTAAGTTTTAATATTCAATATGTCTAATGACAATATTGCAGTTCAGTACGCAATCCTTCAATTTAGTAATTAGTAACCATAATAATTTCTAGCTTGATTAATCAGTAATTAATTAATATTGATTAGGTTGCCGAAACACACATATGTAATGGAATATTTGTTATTTTTCCGTTAATTTGTACCTCAAAGTCTACACAAAACTATTGTTCAATTTTAGACAATTTTATGTAAACAAACCTGTATAATCTTGGAGGACACACCATTGAACAGATATATTTCAAACTAGAGATTAAAACCTTGGAGAATTAATACCTTGTTATAAAAATGAAACCGCCCTGAAAAGCAGTTCTTTTAATTAACACGGTTCATTTAGATAAACACGCGGACGGACGTCAAACTTCGTGAACTTAACTAGCTTTGGTACGCGAAGTAACCTTTTGATTTTATTTTATATTGTGGGCGAATTTTTTCTTCTATATTTTTTTTTATTGTTTTTTTACCCCAAAGTTTTATGCGAAAAAAAGCTAAAAGCGGAAGAAAACAGCGATAAAAATTTATAAACATGCTACCTGGGTCCAAATTCCATTCAAAGAGATGTGTATTGTTTTTACAGCAAACAGTTTTATATTTCTTTTTTTTATTTCACTATTGTTTTCCATAAATTACCACGTTTCGTAATATAATTCTGCTCCAGATCATGTAAACCTGACCTAAAATTATTTAATTTAACCTAACCCAATATAACTGAATCTGACAAACCCAAATCCAGTAAAACCTATTCCAAACTAATGTAACCCAAATAAATCTAAACCGGCATAACCCATCCGAACCTAATCGAATGTCATTCATCCTAGCTTATTCTAACTCAAAAGGATCACAAGCGAATTGCATAACTTAAATTAACAACAATTTGTCTTTTCAATACTCTTGTGATTTAATAAAAACCACGAGAGTAATTAATGAACCACTTCCAAGACGATTTTATTTGCAAATTCCTCTTGCTTTACTCACGTAAAGTATTAAAATTAAATATTACAGCTAAATTTTATAATTCCTGTATATACCCGTTAACCAATTGCCGTGAGCATTTCCGGAGAATTTCATTTCCGTCTTAATGTTTCGCGAACTCACATGTTTACAGTTAATTTACTTTAACATATATCTGTGTATTTTATTATAATTTAACTGAAAACGTTCGGTTTTATTTAATTTAATACGGAGCAGGTGTGTGTAGATTGTATTCATTAGAGAAATTGGTTTAATTTTACTAATAAATGGAATGAGAGGTAAAGATTCAAATCACGGCAATATGTTAATGTATTGTTATGATAAAAGTTTATATATATATATATATATATATATATATATATATATATATATATGTGTGTGTGTGTGTGTGTAACTTTGGCATTTTCCTAACGAGAAAGCACGGAATATTATTGATCGTCAGGGCTTTCCATCCATAGAAATATTTGTCGACAATACAGAGGTTTTAATCATCGGTAATATTTTTAATTCTGAATTGGAACCCACAATCCTAATTTTAATTAAATTAAATTTAATTTTAATTATTTTAAATTAAATTGATATTTGCGAGTATGTTCGTAGTATTGTGTTTATAATATTTTCAAATTATTTTTAATTCGCAGGTTAAAATGTCCGATACGATCACAATATTACAATATAGGGCTGTAACCCTATCTTAATAATTATTCGTACGTTCCACAGTGATCATTAATCACATTGTTCCACAATAGGAAAAAAGTAGACCAAGTGTTTGCTATTATCATTCTGCCGACAAAAACCGATATCAGTGAATGAAGCAGATTACTGATAAAGAGAAGTTTTTATTCTCTATTATCGTAATTTTGAGACAGACACAAAATGTGTATCAGTTTAAAGCTCTCGTCCGTAAAACCAATTCTCTAGTAAAACCAATTCAGACATTCATGTCCATATAAAGTAACTTATATTTTCATGTTAGAATAAACAAAAAAGATTCGTTCCATTTTTTTACTTTAATTATAGTAAAGACTATTCTTTCACATATATCCATGGGCATAGATGGATATAATTCTGCAAGCGGAAACGTTGCCAATGGCCTTGCATTTTATCAAATGTTAATTTAATATATTTAGCGTTAATTTTGTAAAAATTCATTATTCACAATTAAATGAACTACGTGGTGTAGTATTATTTCTACTTTATTTAAATTCTTTACCACGACCTAAGGTTTGTTGTATTACAACATCTTCAGGTGGACAATTAGCAAAGATGTATAAAAAGAAACATGTATGAAAAGTTCACTGCTTTTTTCTGGTATTCATCTGATTAATTTTTGCTAGTGTATCAAAAATGTACATACTATTAGAAAAACATAATACACGCTTGCTCAAAAGGACTTTAGGTACGAGGTGACTATAAAAATCTCAACAAAAAGTGATCAAACCTCATTTAGTTTTGATTCAAAATATATAGCCAAACATAGCTTTATCAATAATTGTTAATGTAAAGAAGACAAACCGTCTCACAAAAAAATACTTTGATCCACATCAGCTCAACAGTTTCCTTATTAAGAAGCACAAAACAGTGAATTACTTGCACTTTTCCTTCCTCTATTAAGATAGAAATTTAGAGAAATTCGTTATGGTTATTTTTACAGATTAAATGTTTTAACTAATATTTTTCCTTAAATACACAAAGTTACACAAGAAATATTAGATTTGATATGGAAACCAGGAACTTTGTAAAGGTGTACTAAGTAAAATATCCACCACTATGTAATATTATGCACGTACTACCTATCTCTTGATATTTTGACTACATCACCGGTATTCTCAGCATTATTCTCTTGGCGTATTAATTTTTTTACAAGTAAACCGCTTAAACTTCAAAACTTGAAACCTATTATAATAACCTCAACAACCTTAATTTTATAATTAGTTTGTTCTCGCGTTTTAAAAATAAGTCTGTTTTTAATTTCTTTTTTCTAACGGAATAATGTATAAAAGTGGTGAGAAACTTAAGTGTTCTAGACCATCATATATAATTTATTTTAACATCAAGCCAAAGAAAATTTTGTTTTCCCTTTCTCCAGATTTTAGAAACATTTACATACTTTGGACTCGTGAAAAATATCTATTTGCTTCTTTTGCTAATTAATTAAGTGAAAAATACAATCATGTTACTTTCAAATACAAATTAGTCCTACGCACTTTGAAACTCTTTAATTACTAACTTCAACACAATTAAAAGAAATATAAAAACTTCCTTTTAATTTTAAAGCGACTAAAATAGCTATAAATCAAATGACCAATAATTGAAAGAAATATAGGCAATAATGAGGCAAATAATTGTTATTAATAATGATACATTTATGTAATAATTATTATATAACACCGTAACTACTAGAAAACTGCACATTGACGTAAAATTTCTCTTCAATTGCATCGAAATAGAAAACTTAGGTTTAGGGAGATAGTAACCAAATGAAGGCATAATGCCCTCGCTTTTCGATAATGTGAAAAGTCAAATGTAAGACTATCAACAATGAATGCCGTTGACGGTAATAGTCGGATGGATAATGATATAAATGACCAATTGATTTATTTTTTACTAAATTTGCGTCATTATCTGGCATTGTTCGGTTTCGACGGAGTTTTTCGATATCAAATGATAAATACTGTTTCTCATTTTTATATAGATTTCATTTCACTTACATTTATTTTGATGTTTAAATAGTTATTATTTTTGTAGTACCATCTAGTTTGCGAGAGTTTATATTGAATAATGCATTTATTAAGTTTGGATTAAATAAATATCGATTTTATTTTCATTTATACTTAATGGAAATCTCATATCAACAAACGTTCTTATCTTCTTCAGAAGATTAAGAGTAAAATGAATACCACAGAAATGAAGTAAAAAATGCTAGACCATTTAGAGTGGTAGGAAAAAAATGAGAACTATTGAAATTGGTATATGTCGTTTATTTTCTTTGTCATAATATATTTATAAGATGATGATTATTTACTGTGTTAATGCTATTTTACCCGAAAATAAATGGCGCATGACGATTACTAGATCTACTATGGACAAGTTAAGGAAGATAGGGAAGAACCGGAACTTTATCAAAACTGTGAAAATGTAAGCCATTCCGAATTTATTTTTCAGAGGCGGGAATGCTACGTAAAATCTAGTGGAAGAATACATACGCCCTGAAAATGTGGTCATCTAATAGAATACTCAGAGTATCTCAGACTAATGGCCGTACTAATGCTTTCATATGCCAAGAACACGATATTAATTAGCGCTTATCCAGTATGGTATAAAATCCCCTCATAATATATTTCGCTCATATATCGCGGTATGGTGACTATAGTATTGGTCCTTTGGTGGTACATGGTAAATAAAAAAATAGTAGATCATTTGAAAGAGCACTCACGAGACAAACAGATGAAATTAAGGCTGCATATTCGAGTGCACCCGGAGACATGCTGCCAGAGGGAAATAGTGACATAACCTAAAACGCGTCACTCATCTGCAACACACTGGAAACTGTGATTACGACCATTCTGTCACGAGTGTACCGATTATAACAAGAACAGTTTTATTACTAGACCTACTTGTTTAAACATAGCTCATTATTTTCCTGCGTACACACCACTAGCTTGGATATAACAATAATTTTATATCTACTCCGGTATTCACTTTTTACTGTTGTAGCTTAATGTGTTGTGATCTGTCGTAACCATGGATGTATGAATTTAATAATAGTATATACGCCCATACTTCAGGTGTAGCAAGTTTGTAGATTTTCACAACATTTTTATAAGCAAGCGTCACTCGTATTCATATTTTAACTTCAGTCGAGTTGAGACAAAACGCTTTCTCTTTGTAAAATATATCTGTGTTCGTTCGAAAATGTATAGTTTTCCGCAGAAAAGTGCAAAAATTATACTGAAATAACCTTTAAAATAATGACACTTGTCACAAGTAAATACATTTTCTTTTAATTTTTTATAATTTAATTTTCGTAAATAAATAACCGCCATTTCAAAGGAATGAAACGTTTACTGACGTACTCTGTTATTGAAACCTTAAGGGATCAATATTATTTATAATTTTAAACTTATAAAATATTGCATGGCTTAGTATTTTCTAAAATATTTCGATAATATAAATTGTTTATTTATTTTATCGACACATACAATCATATTGTAATTGCAAACTTTGATACCGTGGTTTTTCAACGTTCTGAAGATATTTTTTTAATTTCTTTAATTTAATTACTGGAAACCACTCAGTTCAATCTTGATTAAACATTTTGGCAAGAATTATAAATTATTATATTTTAGTGAATTTACCTTTCAATAAAAATATAACTCAAAGACAATTGTTTGTTACTTAGTACCATAATTCTTTATATGCAAATTATTGCTTAAAATATATAAAATATCGATAATTACTCAACCAAAGTGACTGGTTTTTAATTTATATTTTCGTGTACTTCAGCAAAAATCGTCTCTCAGTTAGAATTAACTGCCAAATTTCATGTCAGATTAAATGCGAATACTCTTCAAATTTAATGTACCTTTTGGGAATTCGCTTAAAATCAGGAACCCAAATAGTCTCATTATGTTTGAATGTGTCAATTTTCGAATGTTGAGATGAAATTTAGCGTAGTATAGAAAGGGTGTGCATAACATTTTTTTACACACGCTTCTGTACAGAAAAAAAGATATATCCCGTCCTACCGTCTTTTGAATATTACTATTTTGTTATAATTTTGACTCGTCATTCCCTTTTTTCTCCCTGCAATTAAATTTTCTTTCTTATAATATAACAATTATAATGATATTTCCATATTTTCTGAGTTATTTTATGACATATTTTCTTAAATTACTTTTACGATTACTGCAATTCTTATATTTGTTACAATGTGCCCAATTTATTATTTTGATATCTTCCAAAATAATAGTACTTGAAGAAACATGAATAAATATTTAAAGATCAATTACTAATAATTTGTCACCAACAAAGACAAAATCGTTTACTGGCAACATTGCACACCTCGCTGCTTTGTGATAAGTGAAAAAGATTCAAATAAGTTTTTACTATGCAGTTACTTCGTTAAATGTATACTACTGAGGTGTGTACGATACAGCTTATATTTACGTAATATAACACGGCATGTACAATAATTTTTATCAATAGCCTCTAAATTGATATCTGAATATATATATATATATATATATATATATATATATGCTTCATTATTGCGTTGTGACTTTGTCATTTCGTATAAATAAATATTTGCCTGTACTATTTAAGTGGCTTCATTTTTTAACAATACTGTAGTCACGGATTAATTATAGCGTTATTAACTCCATACAATAAAGGAAATACTTTTACCTAAATATTAGAACTCTATAAGTGCCTGTCAAAGTATTGTATATTTTATATTAACTCTGTAAGCATTTTATAGTATTTAATCTTAGCGATTGTTTTAAAAGCTACACAGGAAAACTTTGGTGTATAGAAAGTAAAATATTAAACTTCGTGATAGTATAATTGAAAGCGTCTGAAAATTATATTTCATTTAAGAAAATCTGTGCAGGGAGTTTAGTAAAGAAACGAATATTTTATTAAAAATGTTAATAATATAGATATGGTCAGAAATACTGCTATTAAAAATGTTTAAAAATGAACTCTTTTTATACTTAAATTTGGTTTGTTGTTTTAAAAGGTGGCAAAGTTAAACAGACGAAATTAATGGGAAATATACTTTTATTTTTATTAACGACAGTTAACAAATTGTCTCTTTTTTCACGGCAAAATTTAAATAAACTCACTCTTTTCGATATTGAGGTATTTTTGAATCCTTTTAATTTGATTCTCTTGAAATGTTCATTTTTCAAAAAAATAATTTGAATAAGCTTCATTAGATTTTTAAGGTATTTAAACCATACAAAATAGCACAATATGGATCATTATCTTCTAAAATATTTACCGAGT
This sequence comes from Druceiella hillmani, assembly GCA_039881145.1. Taxonomy (NCBI): domain Eukaryota; kingdom Metazoa; phylum Arthropoda; class Insecta; order Lepidoptera; family Hepialidae; genus Druceiella; species Druceiella hillmani. The sequence goes on from JAYKKI010000034.1 coordinate 7,543,245, forward strand.
TAATTTCGAAATATAAATTGATTTATCATTTCAATACTAAAGTTGAATTAATGGATAATTTCCCGATAAAATTATGAGGTCGCGTATCTAATTCTCATATTTTTTTTTTAAAATGGGGAATGTAATTGAAGAAAGCCGTTAAAAATATTCTCTAGCAAGTTCCATCACTAAACGAAATGGAATGTATCTGTTGGTTATTAATATCTATTAAGTGCCCTTCACTTTTTTATTTTGTATGTATCCGATCTTATCGATATTACAAAATTATAAAGAAAAATAAAAGTTCCACATTCCATTTTTCGATTATCGAGTCGTCTTCTAACCTAACCTAACCTATTTTACAGTTTATATCGGTCGGTGTAGTTATTAAAGAATAGTAATGATGACATCAAACTTTGCCGCCAACATGCATGAACTGTTTGCCTTAGAGAATTGGTTAATTTTGAAGGGTATGGACAAGTGCGTAAAAAGAAAACACAATGTCAGCCAGGACGCAACCGCAGTTACAAAGGACGCAAGGTCAAAGCCAAATTATTACTCACAACAAAATATGCCATTGTACGTGTATATAAATGGAATACAATTTTCGAGTGAGTTATGTTTGAAATTGATAAATATGTTCGACGACACAAGATTTTTGAAGAGGATTACTTTGCTTCGGCATCTAATTTCAATAAAACTGGAAACGTGCAACTCCGTGACAAATGAAATCACGCAAGTTTTGGAAATAGTGAAAAGGGTTAATAGCGCAGAATTCATCTTTACCGGTGAGAATTAATGGTTAGAGAAAAGGCTTAGTTTTAAACGGATCTTAGTTTTAAACGGATCACTAGATCGTTTCATGCCATGGTAATGGCTATCGAATATTCGATTATTACATTAACCTTGGATGTCCTTAAATCAAAATTGATTGATATAGAGGGTACATCAGATACAATTGAACCCGATAGATAATTTGGGTATCCCATAAAAAAATGGCAGAAAAACTCATTGTTGGTCATACTGGTGGTGGCGCTAGTAATAGCAAATATGGAGGGTCAACATCCTTTAAAAGGTGTGATAAAATGAAAACGTCAAATACAAAATTAGTGACATGTTACAAGTGTTAAAAAAGTGAACTTTGCCCCAATCAGTTTTTACCAGTTAGATAAAAACTACGACGAGCACAAAAACACTAATGCATTTGAAATGGTGTTCCTAAACGAAAGACATGGTAAATACAACTGGTACGTTGATTTTGGTACAAGTGCCAATAGTGACAGAACGTAGACAACAAAATAATTAAAATTAAAGAACAAAAAATTCAGTTTTTCGTAGGCTATAGTTCATGGGAGCTGGTCGATGGTCCGAAAACTGGTACAGTCGTAAAGTGTAAATGGATATTAAAAAAAATGTCATTATTGATACCGTCGATTACCGTGCTCTTAGTTAACGGATTCTTACAAAACGAGGATATTGATTTCTCTAATATTTTTTCCCCTGTGATTGCACATGACATTGCAGTGGCTTGCATTACCTGTGTAGCTTAATTTTGATTTTACACATCTTGATATGATTACCGATTTCTTAAATGGGTCAAATAATCAATAACTGGTCAATTCAAACTTTTAAACTTTTTTTTTTATTTCAAACTTTTTTAAAGTACTTAAATTAAAACTTAGTAAAATGGTGAAAGGTAAAAGTACTAAATGTTAATGGCTTAAAACCGTCTTCAAGAGCCTCGTACGAGAATATAGAGAATTGCTTAGAGAATATAGTTTATACAAGATTTAAAAATGAGGCGTGTATGTTGATTGTAGGAAACACGTTTTTTTATTTTAGCCGTAGAGAATGAAAATTTGTGTACAATTTTCGACAAGTTTTTGTAAAAAAAAATTAAATTATTTGTGAAATATTTTATTTTTTATAGCAAATCGCACTCTTTTTAATGAAAAATGAGTGCGATCACTTTTTTTACGAGATTCTGCAGATATGATACATTTAAATTAAGTAGAAGTTTGATTTATTTTCACGATTTTCCGCGATATTGTATTCAAAAGTACATACACACAAACAGACGATACATACATTTAAACAGACGATAATAGGAGTAGTATAAATTATTATATCGGAACCTCACTTACTAAATTGGATACTCTATTATTTAAGTGATGATATTATGGTGGAAAAAAGTCTTGTCAAGGATTTTCACGACTTTTTTCCTCTCACCTCTTCATTTGTTTTACCCGCGATTTAGGTTTCCGTATAAAATATATTTAGTACCCTTTCTATAGATTGTTACCTCAACGGTTATAAGAGTCTCTTCTCTAAGCAATCATTTGTGAATAAATTCTCTCAGTTTAAGTGATTTTAAATAAATTATTTTAAAAATTACAATGTTTGGTTTTCACAAATGGATAAACAAAATTATTTTCAAAACAAAGCCTACGTTTTACTACGTCTAGAAGTAAATAATGTTATGTTAGAAATACTTATAATAATATTTTCCGCCAAAAATTTCCTTGAAGACACGGAAATGTTCGAACAGCTATCATAACAAACAAGCTAATTTTAATTAGTTTGTGTATGTTTAATTTTTTCCACACACTGGCATGAATCACTTACCTTTAACATATTAGGGTAATGATACGTGTATTATGTTTCATTATACACGCACTATTACATCTACAATATTAATAACACAGTTTAGTATAAATCGTTATTAGAAACAAAGCCCATTGTTCTAAAAATAAATATTAACCATTAATTTATGTTTCATATTAATATGTCTTTCAAAATAAATTCTATTATAAAAACTAGAAAATACATTCATGGTGCGCCCCTTTATTTATTTAATTTTACCATATTTCGCGTTCACTAAAATTTGTTGCTTTATTTCGTTATTAATTTAATGAAGTGTGTTTTATCATCGTACTAACGTGGCCATGAAGAAACAATCGTCAAAAACATGGCTTACATTCTAATTTATCAGCAGTCATTCATATATAATATAAATGACCGCTGAATATTCCATTTTAATCATTCACATGACGACGTTTTATTTTTAAGGATAGCGTGTTCAAAAAGTTTGCGGTATATTTTTATATATATATATATATATATATATATATATATATATATATATATATATATATATTTATAGACACACACACACACATACATATAAGGTAATAATGCTTACACGGTTCAGCTAGATGGCTTTGCAATTATTTATTATTCGTTGGGCAACGTTCTTTACATTGTAGTGTAACCTCCGGCTGGCATGCGTGTGAGGGAGGATGGTATTATGCCGCTCATTCTCGCTGATTCGCTGTAACGAATGCACGCAATTAACACATTTTGGTGTTATCTAGTTCGGAAAAGACAATATTTTAGTAATTTATGTGATAATAGCGTATATAAATAAACTTTGCGAATAAGTATAAGGGAAATTCAAAAATTCACATGAAGATTTTCTTTAACCATTTATATATTTTAAAACCAATTATATAATATCACCATCCGATACTAAATTATATGTTCTAGTGACACAAATTAAAGTTGAGAAAGACATAATGTTGGTATTTTATATCGAATATATAAACTGTTTTACAGGAGTACAACAAAACATAATTTAGATAAAACATTTAGAAAAACAAGAAAGCTAAAACTAAAAACCACTATCAAAAATTCGTTTCTGACCTTCAATAATTCTAACACGAAAAAATACCAATTCTCGTAACAGACTGGACTACTTAAAGGTCAGTCGTGGTATATCAATTGAATATGTTAATGTGGGTACAATATTTTAATTCTAATTCTTTTTAAATTTTAATTCTTTTTAAATCTATATACGTTAAACTTAAAAAAAATAAATACATACTCTCATATCCATGTTCGCCGAGATCATTCCCTAATGCTAATTTTTTTGTATACAGAACTCGGATAATTTTTTTAATAAAACTCGTATATTTTAGGTAGTTATATAGTTTAAGAAAATAGTGAAAAATATTCGAAAAATAAATATTCTAAAAATTATCAACGTCTACGAACAATTAAAGTAGATAAAATTAAAAATAATTTTCAGAAGTAAAGTTTCTTTAATTATCATTAATAGAAATATGTATTTATTTATTTACATAGATTTCCGAACGAGATAAAAGAACAAGGTAAAAGCGCGAATACGTCTCATGTAGATGACTTGAATTTATTGCCCATCAATTTTTTATACCTATTACTACAATTTATGATGGTGTAACGAAATGACAATAGATATACTTTTTACGAAATTTAGAGCCTTTGATCCATACCGGTAAGTGGGTTTCAATGGTAATAAATTAATAAAAAACAACTCTGAATAGGATTATGAAAAAATGTCATATTGACAAGTGTTCATATTGCCATAGCATATTGAAAATATCTAATTAAACCACAGAATACTACTTTTTAGATTTTAAGAACTGGAGCAAGGATAAAAATATTTAAAATTAGAGAAAAAAAAAGCTTAAAAAACTCTGAATCCTCTTTTGTATCATATAAAATGCAAGGCACATGATATTTCGAAATAATTGATGTTGGTACTACCATTAGTATATAGTGAATTTTCTTACCATCAAATGTTAATTCAGTGCTTGTATAATGTACAAAAATAATGTTGTAACGATAATTATTAATAAAATAAAATTTACCATAAGTATACATATGGGCCAATACATCTACATACATAGCTACAATCACTATTGTGTTAAAACTGAATAAAACTGAAATAATTTACAATGCTCATACCGGTATCGTAAACAAATATAGACCTAAAGAAACTAAAGTGAGGCGTAACATTCTTCATATTGCGAAAACCCTTTGACGAATTTATCACATGGGTATTTATGTCAAAGAAAATACTTTTCCCCCTTACATAATAAAGACATAAAGCGGGATTTGCATCTTAAGCCAACATTCTCGCAACAGATACACCGCTGTAAGTAGCTGGCGTGAACATCTCACGTATGCATAATTCCGTGTATCAGCGCGTGTATTTTTTATTTTCCTGCGCCTGTTTCCTTGGCAGTAGGAGCATGTTCCTGCGTAGGTTGAAGCGAATTCTCATATTCTTCATATTTATGAATGTAGCTTTGCGTGACGTAAAATATTTGCGTGACTTAAAAATATCTGGCTGCATTTGTTAATGCATATTAAATAGTGAGTTAATAAAGGCAGCCAAACATTTTAAAAAAATAAGCAGCTAAGTATGTATATTCCACTTTATTCAATGTTTTGCGACTATAACCATTTTTAAAGTTTCTACGTTATAAACATTTAATAACATTTTAAACGGGATTGGTTTTAATTTTTGTGTATTATAGATTTAACTGTCTTCTGGTCAGTATTTACATAATGTAAGTATGCAGTATATATAAATGGTCAGTATATATATAAAATATATATATATATATATATATATATATGTATTATATATATATAAATATATATATATATATGTATTATATATATATAAATATATATATATATACATGTATACATATATATATATATATTTATTAATATTTTTTTTAAGTAAATTGATACACAATATTTCAAATTTATATATTTATAAAATTTATAGTGCAAATAGAAAATCAATAAAACAAATTTTAAAACAAGTAAATTTTTCTTTCTTATTTCATAAATAATTTTAGGTCAACAACTTTGAAGACGGTGAAACGAATGTTTAAATAAAATTTCCTTGGTGCGTTAAAACTACACTTGTAGATCTGTTAAAGCAAAAAAAAATAATTGGATCTAATATTAGACGTAATTCGATAACAGACTCAAATTTACCGAATAATAAAAAATAGGCCAATAAGCCATTATTACCTCGTACATATTTTGGTTTTAATAAGCAAAAATTGTATGTTTTATTTATGTTTTACAAGAGCAGACAACGAGAGTTAATCCCCAATTTTCTTAAATTTTTGAATTTGCTTTTGTAACGAACGAACATCGTTGTACGGTCGCACAAGTCTTCGATCAAGCGAAAGATCGCTGCATATAAATTGCATTTTTGACGTGTTATTTGTGTTTGTACGTCTGGTTTATTTGCCATGACAAAATATCAGTTGTTCGTGAATTTTATTATTTTTCATTTTGAATTGAATGTTATTTTGGCTCTTATACAGGCTGTCCAGTGGCAGATTTCAATGTTTGAAAAATTGTACAAAAAAACTACACCTCTAATACAAAGTAGGTTTATTTTAACTTTATAACAACAAATGCGGATTTCATTTTTTAAAAACCACGTTTTCCAAATGGCGGCCATCGAGTCTGACACACTCTTCGAGTCTAGCGCGCATGTTTTCAAAAAAGCGTTTGCAGAGCGATTGGGGTATCCTATTGACTTCGGCTCGAATATTTTCTTTAAGTTGTGTCACAGTGCTTGGATTTTAAGTATCTCCATAAGAAAAAGTCACATGGGCTTAAATCGGGTGACCTAGATGGCCACGGTACGGTACCGTTTCGGGATATTTTTTTTTCTGGAAATAACTGCCGCACTGCATTCATGGACACATTAGCAGTGTGAGCTGTAGCCTCGTGCTGCTGGAATCATGTGTTTTGGTTGAAGAATGGACTATTCTGTAGTTCTACTATGAAAAAGTCATTTAACATCTGGGCATATCTTTCTGAATTCACAGTTACAGTTTGGCCACGTTGATTTTCACAGAAATAAGGCCCTATGATTGCAGATGCAGACATGGCACACCAGACTGTTACTTTAGGCTTATGTAAAGGCTCTTGATGCATTTGTCTTGGATTATGGACATCCCAGTAACGCAAGTTCTGCTTATTCACATATCCTCCAATGTGAAAGTGAGCTTCGTCACTAAAGAATATGTTGCCCATCCGGGTAGCAGTACGAAATCTCAACAACATCACCTCCGCGTAAGTTTTTCTTAATTCAAAGTCAGAATCGTGTAAATCTTGAACAATTTGAATTTTATATGAATGGAGCTTGAGCTTTATTTGCATTATTACCTGTAAAGTTGATTTCGGAATTCCCAATATCGATGAACGTGTACGCAGTGATAAACGGGAATTTTCAACGACAGAAACCATAACACTCTCGACATTTTCATCCGTGGCTACCAATAGTGTAGGTCCTGGCCTGGGCCTATTTAATGTTGATCCTGTAGCTATGAACCTTGCTACCCATGACTGAATGAGGTTGATCGATGGTCCATCACGTAATCGACGAATACTGTAACGATTATTAAATCGACGGCGTGCTACAGACAGCAAAAATTCACTCGAAATGTACGCCTCGACGGCAAAAGCGCGGTGCTCTCCACTCCACTGTTCCATGGCTACTAAAACATCTGCACCACTTGCGCTTCTAACGACGCCTCCCACGCCCCTTTTATGTGTTACGTTCAGAAACTATGTTTGTTCAAACTTTGAAACCTGTATAATAACTTATGTTTTAATTTTCTTATATTTTCCAACCTTATGGTAAATAGTAAGACAAAGGAACATAGCGGGGAAGATCTTCACATGGTATTAAAGTTGGTTTAGATATCTTCAAAAATATTGTACGGACAGATTAATAGCTAGTTCAAGAGACAAGTAGCTAATTTAATATTAAAGGAGTCTTTCATCAAAAACCGAAAAAAAAATATTGAAGGGATGGCTATAAATAGAGTGTATAATTGCTTTTTAATTCCTTAAAATGTTTAAACTAATGTTCCATCGGCTATTTAAATAACGCTCTAATAAACCTTTAATTAAATTATATAATATTTTAAGGAAATATGTGTAATTACTCTATTACAAGCTATTTTTTGGTATCTTAGAGGTATTTATCTATTGAAAGAACAAACATTTTGAAAAAAATCCAAAATGCTCTTGAGAAAGTATATAAATTTCTTAAAGTAAAAATATTTCTCGTAAAGACATTTTCAAATTAAAGGCACAATTTTCCATAATTATGAAATTCAAGCGACTCTATTCACATGGATCCAATTAAGTTTTTCGGTTAAGTTTTTTGATACTTTTATTTTCGTTAATGAAAATAGTCCTGTGAATGGTGCGTCATTTTTATATCAATCCAATTGGCAGTTTTGAAGTGAATCCATGAAAACCAACAAAAATTTCTCTTTCATATTTTGTGTGATTGTAATTGGAAAAGGATGCGTGTCAAAAATTAAAATACACAAAAATTGATAATTTATCATTTATATTTTTTCAAGTAATAATTACGTCGTAAAATAATTCAGATAAAATTAAGGAAAACAAGTAGGAAATATTTTACGAATTAATTACAATCCAGGTCGCCTAGGATTAAGAAAAAATGTAATATTGACAAGGGTTCATATTGCCATAGTATATATGCGTATTGCAAATTTCTTATTAAACCACAGGAAATGAATACTACTTTTCAGATTTTAAGAACTAGAGCAAAGATAATATTAATTTAAATAAAAAGAAAAACGCTTACCGTGGCACAGTGCAGTATGAAAGTTTTTGGAGCAAAACCTCCTCGCCGAAACGAAGCGTAGAAAAGAGAACAATGATTGTACGAGGAATCCCTTCAAAGCCTTTTCTCGGCCTTGTGTCTAATCACAGTGGAATTTCTTTCATCCACGCTACGACGAGGAAAAACTGTTGATGGTGATGGATGTCGGAAAAAAGGGCATAAATTTTCAATTTTCATATTTAAAACGTGTTATTTGTACTGTGAAATTTTACATCGTATTTGGACGTTCTATTTTTGTAACTTTGATGCGTAGGACTTAACTCAAATTGATTTTCTTATTATTTGTTTAGTATATTATTGTGAATATTTATGGTGTAAATTTAGTTTTTATATTCATTTAATTTAGTGGATAAGAAGAAGATAAATTGCTATAAACTAGGGATATGCTTTCAACAAAAAATAGAATATGTAATTTATTTTTTTATATTATTGCATGATTCTATATTACTAACAGGAAGCCAAAACACATCCCATATCCAATGGGTTAGGTAGGTTTCTAATCTATATATTGAATTAAATAATATAAGACGAAAAAGGTGAACCTTAAAATTGCGGAAAATATATTGATATTTTAAATGGTTGTTTTTTTTCCTGTCCTTTAATTTTCAATTATCACACATTAATTATATGTTATAAAATTTGACTGTAGCCATGAAATGATATTTACCTATTTTTCACACAGAGAATAGAAAACTGTTAGTGGTGCTGATAGATTAAAACGATATTTATTATAATTCAAAGCATTTCATCAATTCTATTGTTAGTTATATTATGAACTGATAAATGAATATAACTAACGGTAGTATAAAAGCGGGCATTGTATTAAACAATAAAGAGCTGGAGAGCTGAAAATAATGAAAATGATTTATTTATTTATTTTTAATTATATACCCAAAACGCTAGATATTGTTAGTAGCATAAGAAACATTATTATAAAATTATAACTGAAGCAATAAAAATAAGAGAAACAGGAATTAAGACGAGGTTATGATCAATTTCAAAACTTTGTAGGTTTTCTGACATATTTGATCGACATGACCATAATTTGTGAGGCGGCCGCCTATAATTACACCGATATGCTGCATGAAAATCCTTTCACATGTTTTAACTAGATCAAAATTTCAAAGGAGACATATAAGTGAAAGTAATTCATCACTGGCATTCAATTATTGATAATTATTTAGTTTCAACTGCTTATTTCCATATTCGTTATCTGCATCTTATTTAAATTTTAAATAAATTAATCTTCATATTTTTTCCTTTTTATCTATTAGCAATAATGGTAAACAAAATTGAACTTTAATTACTGTCTTGGCGATTAAGATTTAATAAATATAAGATCGGGATTGAAATGTTTAAATTAAACTTATTATTTACGGGAGGACATATCTGCCCTCAACAAATTTACTAGAAAAATTTCATTTTCAATTTGTTCAAATAGGTTTTGACATCAAAATAAGCTAAATCTACTTGGATTCGATCTAATTCATTAGTCAGATATCCCGAAAATTAGTGAAACTAGTGACGGGAGGAGGGGAACAGTGCTGGCACTCCTTTATTTGGAATTCAATTTATAAACACTTAAGGTGATGCAGAAAAGTGTCTCAGTTTTGAATGTAGATAGCACTGTTATATATGTATAATTTTTTACATTGGACCTAAAACCAGACTTGAGAAAAGTAGTCAATGAGAAGAATTTATCGAATAGATGAGTAAGTAGTAGACAATGGTGAACGATTTATTATAAATATAAGTAATCTTTATGAAGACCTTCCTACCTCAGTGCCTCAAGATATTTTCTTTACTAATGTATGTCTTTATTAAGCTTGTTACTAAAAGTTGCACTATTGAAAGTAATACACAAATTTTGAAATGAACTTCACTCATATTACAAGTTGTTAATTAAGCTTGCAAGTAACAAATTCGTGATTGAATATGTTGAAATGCGAAATGGAAAGCAAATATTAAATTAAATCTTGGCTCACCTACGCAGTTTTGGTAATTCCCTTTTTTTGTTGAGAATGTAATTTCCCTATTTGAAGGCAATTTTACGCCTTTATGAAGGTAAAGTAATACAAATAAATTTTTCACACAAATTTCAAATATACAGGGAAAAATAACTGTCCTGTACTGGTTTTGTTATAGTATTATATGGATGTGAATATATATGAATTAAACGTGAATTAATATTCGTGCCATATTTCTTGGAGATTTTTGTTTTTTGAGGAATTGAACAGTCAAGTCCTTTGTTATTTCATTTCTTTAAAACCAAGCACTGACTAATGTAAAGAATGCAAACTGGATCACAAGCGCTTCTACAATTATATTTCAAGACGGTACCATGCAAAGCAGTAAACGAATATCATTTCAATTTTGCTTAACTCATGTCAGAAAAGCGCATCATGGAAGTCTGTGCTCAATGAGATTTAAATAAAACTCCGAAACATATTAATATAGAGAATTATCGACAAATGAGATGAAAATTGAGTGGTGGGTACCGACATTATTTACTTTTGTTTCATAGGAAATTTAAGGCTACATTCATTCCACTCTGTACGAAAAAGGTAACTTTTTAAACACTTCGAAAATATAATTAGTGTTCCAATTAAAAATTATATATTAGCGATCTTATTATCGGCTTAGAAAATAAAGATACATTTTTATTCTATAAAATTAAGATGTATTCGTTTATAGGTAAAAAACAAATAAGTCTATTGCTCTAATTCAAAAGCTCGTAGAAGAGATCACAGAAAAGTTTAAATAGAAATGATATATTTCACCTAATGGTTTTAGTAAACGTGAAAATATATTTTTTAGAGCAGACTGCTTTTTATAAAATTACTTTTGAAGACCAGTTTGTGCTGTACATTAGTGTACATTTTTGGAGTATATTAAATGAACTGGCTGGTCTTATATTTTATATTCATTATGTCATGTATTGTGTTTGTGACATAGTGTCGAAATAGGACTATATTTTTATTCAATTTATTTTTGCTTTGTATTAAACCTATGTATTCAGAAACTGTTATAATTCAATTAAAATTATCTACTACTATGGTTACCAATCGTTTAGGCCTGTCAAGCATTCATTGGAATATATCGTCTCTATAATATTGAAAAGGTGGAAAAAATTGTATGCGGTTGGTTTTAGATCCATCTTTTCCATTTTTATTACACAGGAAAAAATATAATCTCGTAATGCTAGACTATGACCTGCAAAATATTTACTTGTATTGGTCAACTAATTTAATAATGAGCACTATTGGATTTTCTCGAATTTGTTTTTATATTAAACCATTAATTTTAGTTTATCTGTTTATCAATTTGTTTGTAGCATATAAATAATCTTTTTTTCTATTTACGTATTTTAAATCTCGACATACTATTTTCGGTTTTTATGTAATTTAAGCTAAAGCATCCACCTTAAACTTAAACACATTAGATGGGGTATAATATTACAATATTTTGATTAATGAGAAATTGGTATATAATATCAATTTAGGATGAATTTAGTGTACTACAGAAATTAAAGTTTGAATACCGTAAATACAGTGCTCAGTCTGTCAGTATTCGCAAGCATATAAGGTACAACTCCGGCCCTCTTTAACTTAAAACAAATTCCTTTAGCTATGCTCCGTTAATGTCAGGAGTGGAGGTGGAGGCAACCAATATTCTTCCAGTATTATATATATTATGACATATTAAATGAAGGTTTACTTGCTATACTAACGTAGCTACTGCAAGTTTCTATTTCTTCGATTACACCTATAAATGTAGCCACTTGTTCCACCTGTAAAATAAACCCTTTTATTTTTCTTCTTCTTCAATGGCTTGATAGCTCAGGTTTGGCACCTGCCTTCCGCAGAATCAACTCCCAAGCTTTCCCAAGCTTTCATGACATGTGGTTAAAACATAAAGGGAATATATATGAGTTTCTAAATGTAAGTAAATAGATAAAGTTAAAGAAAGGGTTTACTAAGAGGGTGAATAAGGAACTAGAGAGCTAAAATTTATCCTGAGAGAAGAATGCAAGGTTCAAGCTGGTACCGACGTATACTCCTTGAAATAGGGGAGGTCCTCTTATTGGAATTTTGTTTGTCCGTGTTAATTCACCTGCAAGTCGTTAAAAAAAATATTGCGTTTTTGATAAACAATGCGAATATAATTAATTTATTCGTAAAATAAAACTTTACCTTTGGAAATGTTAAATATATCTTTACAATGTTTTTTTGTGACGAAATTATAATACGATTTCATCAATTTACCTTATGTCCGAGATAGATTTGAGCAATTTATATTCCATCGACAAATTGGACGTGGCTTTAGATTGTTTCTATAACCTTTTTATTCCTTATGAGTCCTTTTAAAAATGTTCAGATTTATTACTTTTATGTACAATATCTGGCTTAGTGGAGTAATTAATTTCTGATATTAAACGCAAAAATCTCACTGTTGCTTGGAAATATTACGGAATGTTTGCTTAGCTCAACGTCAAAAATAGCTTCTGGAGAAATTACATGCGAAAGGTAAAAAGAATTAAAAATTAAATTGTGCGTCATTTTAATCACACATCAGTCTCAAAGGTCAATTACCACAAACATGACATCATTTTTTTCCGAGAGCCTTTTGTTCTTATGCCGGTAGTAGCCAAAGTCTTCATCAATTACTTTCGAACGGTATTAAAATTACGATGATTCTTGCCTCAACGTATCTACGGCGACCATTTTAATTGCACACAGATTACTGAATACAAAACTTGCTTTTCCCTAACAAGAACATCATTTCGACCAGATCTTTTAAATTACTTATGTCGGTGTTTTTATAGTATTTTTAAAATATTAATGGTTTCAATAATAGCTGTAATCGACACCTTGTGATTGAATATTATCCGAGTGATATGTGTTTATATATATATATATATATATATATATATATATATATATATATATATATATATATATATATAACATGTGGATTTGACTATACGCTTAAAACTATTCTTGTAGATAAACTATTGAAATGTGTTAAATTATTTTTGATATGGAACATCTTATGGTTATACGGTACATCAGTGTTAATTTAATGTCGAACGGTTAAATCCACATTAGGGTTACGTGCTTGATGGATTTTAACATATGAAGTGTCGTTAGATTCATCTTGTGTGTGACCAAGTGTTAACAAAAATTACAAAATATTGTTGTAAACATTTAAATAGACCGCCACAAAATATATTTTATTGTAAAAATTCAAATATGCCACCAAAAATATGTTTTATAAAAAAATAAAATATTTGGTTAGTGATTTTCCTCGGACTGCAATATTTTATAATATTTCACTAATATTTACAATATATTATATTTAATTATTTGCTTATGTAGATATCGAATAAAAAACATTGCAAGAAGTTTGAGCAATGTAGATTGTACTATGCGTTCGACATTGCTTAAACTAAATTTTATAAATTACAAAACTTGACTTCCTCTCTTCAGTTCTTTATTTTTTGCGGATTCGTATTTTTTAATATTTTATATTATCAGTTATGTATTTCCAATTGTTTTTTTTAAATACTTTTTTTATCCACTTAAATATTATTTAAAGAAAACATATAGATTGTTTAAAAAAAAACTTTTATCATTTCATTTTTACTTTTCAAAATTATAATTTCTATTAGTAAGAAATGATTGTTAATGGTACAATCCAAATTATTGCATTAATAAAATTTAACTTTATAATTTCATTGTAAAATGCACACTTGACAAACGTAATTGAAGAAATTTTTCTTACAATTATCATAACATCGTTATTTTCAATGTAAACCCACATTCCATTTAAAAAACTCACTTTAGCTTTAAAAATTTTTTCCTTACATTCGAATTCACAAGGTTTCAACATAAATATTACCATGCTTGTAATGTAATAAAAATAGTCGTCAGATGTAATAAATGTAAGTCGTCAGAATATGAGCTTCTCTAGATCTAAATGTACCTTTAGTGCCACCATATATCAAAAGCCAAGCTTTCAAACGGAGACGTAGACTATATTAAGTTTTTTTCTCCAGATGTCCGTAATAATTTACGTAGTTTATTTTAAACAAAAAAAACTGACATGCATTTTTTTTTAATTTATGAATAAGTAACGTTTTACATTTCTTTTAAAAACTAATTGTTTTAATTAATACGCTCGAAGAACAAAAATTTACGTCTGCATTTAATTCTCGATCATAAATAAAAAATGCCCTAACAAATGTATTATTTAATATTATATCACATTAAATAATGTAATAATATGCAGGTAAACTAGTTATCACCTGTAGTAAATATTTAGCTACAAATTACTTTTACTTTAGAATTAATTAAAGTAGAAAATGTTAAGTATATATTGTAATGTTTACTGGTACAAATCATCTATGGATCAAAGTTTAGACTTAGAAAATACACAGGTGTTTCCTGCAGATAATAATGTTCTAAATCACACATGTTTAAATGAAACACAGCATTTAAAAAGTTTCTAATTAAAACGTTCATAGAATTTTTAAATTAATTTACGCTATGGGGCACGAAGGAAATATAATCGTAAATTCCACTAGGTTTCGTAGTATAAAAGTCAACTAATTATAATTTAATCACAAACTAATGTTTAAATTTATACTTACATGAATAGTGATACGAAAATGCTGCATAACGTTAATTGGGTATTTGATTAAATTGTTTTTATTTCATTAATCATAATTTCAGGGACAAGCTGATGAAGAGTGAAATTTTTTTTAAATAATCTTAAAAGTTGACCGAGTTATAAAAGTTTAAATTTAACCTTAAGTCAAGGACCGCAATACTGTGTTGTGAGGTCATTTTTAATATTGCACATTATATTCTACAAGAGGAAAAGATACAGGGATATAACCAACCCTATCCATATCTTCAAATTTATAAGCCTATAACTGGCCTATTTTTGAAATAATTTTTGAATTTTTTTCAAGACTGGTTTTAAATTAACTTATATTTCACAATATTGTACGAAAAATATCAAAATTTAGAATGAGTCAACTACCGTATTGCCTCTTTGGAATTATAATACTTAAAAGACCTTATCATGAAATGGAAATTATAGGAAAATAGATTAGATCAAATAATTATATTAGGAAAAAAACATTTTCCATAAAGGATGCTTTTTATTACTCAGTAAATATTTTAATATTCTAAATTCTTAAAAATAAAGTTGCTCCTAAATTTAGTAAATACCTATTAAGTTCTAAATATACTGGAAATTATCAATGAGCTTTGTTCATCCGTACGTATCGTCACTGTAAAAATCAAAGAATTTTGGAGGTTTATATCTTAAAATCCAATAAAACAAGATATTTACAATTTTCAATTAATATACCAAAAGAATATTAAGCCAAGGTTTCAGTTAATATTAAGATAAGACAGAGGGTCAAAATTAGCTCGAAATGGTTCGTGTTCTGGTGTAACATGGGACTTGGTCTGCGCGCTGCTATGCGTTTCGATGATAAAAAAAGACAAAATATAGTTCTACCTAGAATATCGCTTGAAATTTAAAATATGAAATAAACATCAGCATACTGTCAAAAATATAATGAAGAAAGTAAAATAGCAACTATTTGATATTGTTATCGAAGCCATGAACACTACAAAAAAAACAATATTTGTATGTAGTAATTGACGAAATTTCAACTTTTTCTCATTGTATATTTTTATTAATATATTTTATTATATGTATCACTTTTGATTACCCTGTTCTAAATGCAAATATTAAATTATTGCAAGTGACGTGTTCAAATTTACTCGACTGTTTAATCTGGAGAAATCTCCAAAAAAATCTGAAAATGGATCAAAACTACGAATGTGAAATACATACAGAATATGTTAAAATTTTCTTGAGATGAACCAGTTATAAATTGTGTACATTTATTATCAAACAGAATGGGGAAAATTTGATGACGTAGTATATTTCAATTATTCCAGTCTTTGGAGAATCGTGAGTAATTACAATCATATCACAAACTTTCTAAGATATACAATCTTTCGAGTCATTCGTAAAAATAAATATTTTCTCTTGAACAGTTCGACGATAGTTAGAAATATTGTGTACATCGTTACTATTAAATGATGTTTAGAGTAACAAGGTATATTTATTAAATGATACATTTTTAACCTGGTGAAGACAATTGTTTCGAATAATATTTTATCGATAATTCACTGTTTAACAAAATGTTACTTGTAATTTTGTAACAAATCAGGTTAGACCTCCTATTGAAACAAATAATTACTAATTTTACATAATGCTTAATAAATTTTTTTTGAAACTCAGAAAATACTAATCTAACAAGATGAATGGAAATGGAGAAACAGGTGACAGATTTTGGTTAATGAAACGTTTTGTTTTAATCACATTAATTCAAGTGCTGTATTAATGTGATTAAATAAATCCTTTAACAAAATTTGTAAATAGTCAATGCTTCTATAACAAGACAATTTTATAATAAATATAAATTTAAACACATATTTTATATGGCAATTTCTTGCAGCCAAGTTATAAGAATAAACAATGCTGCTTAGAAGTAAATATTTATTAAAAAGGAAAGAAAATAATTTTTTAATAACCAAGTTTAAAGAATTAAAATCAAAATCTTGTTTAAAAATAATAATGGCAATAAATTTGCAGTAAGTTTTAATTTTTAAAAAGTTTATCTCTTTTCCTAATTAATTTACATTTTTAGAGTAACATACCTCAAAACGAAAGAAGGGTTCTCCCAAAAGATTACTTTGTTGCAATTCTACCTACATGTCTGCCTATTAAGACTCTTTTTCCTCTGGAAAATTCGGAGGCATTAAGACAATTAATTGCAAATATTATTATCCTTTATTTTTGTAAAAAGTTCAATCTTATAACTAAATTTTTAAAAAAATATCTTTTTGAGATATGACTTTTTTAACACTGACTGAATCTTAAAAACTACTAAGGATACTTCTCGTTGATTGACAATCTTCAAATATGGGATCAGAAATTTATCCATTTATATTTCAAAAGAGAAATACTACGTGACCAATAAAATTTTGTGGATTTTCGTTTCCCTTTTTAAATTTGTAAAACACCTACTTACAATGCTTTACGGTAATAATATATAATTGTGCATAACCCACAGGGTTCGATAGTCACTCCCACTTCCGTCACTCGCACTTGCACAACGTCTCTTGGTTTTAATAATTCCGGTGATATACTTACTGTTATAATTATACTGATATCCTGAGCTTTAAGAACGAAATAGCCACTCCATTGCATTTGAATGAATAAGCCACTCCACTGAGGCACTCATTCTCACTAATCATTATAAAATATTTAATGACATATCGAAGCACATTCATGCTGCACATTTGTTTCCACCAAATCAGACACAATATCCGTTAATCCCTGAAATAGAAGACTTCCTTTATTTTATATTTAAACATACCCGTAATCATCATAATGATTGCAATGTCGCATTATTTTACAACGAAAGGTTTTTCTACGATTAGAACCTATTCATGTGGGATTTTACAAAAAAATTCTTAAGAAGCCTAAATTTTCTATCAGAACTTTATCTTGATGCTTTAATGACTTTTATAAAAAACGCGAAGTTTTATTGGTCCTTGAACCATTTCAGGGTTTAAATAGGGCTTTTCTTTTTTCGCGGTAAGCTCAACAACTATTGATCTTGGAATGAAATAATTTTTATAAAAATTTAAGGCCATAAAATTCTATGCAAAAATGTTTTCTTTCTTTTTCCATACAATTATTAATTAATTAGTCAAATATATAATCATCTTTCATTGGGG
Source organism: Druceiella hillmani (assembly GCA_039881145.1). Lineage (NCBI taxonomy): Eukaryota > Metazoa > Arthropoda > Insecta > Lepidoptera > Hepialidae > Druceiella > Druceiella hillmani. The sequence continues at coordinate 7,561,581 of JAYKKI010000034.1, forward strand.
GATATTCATTACTCCCTTTATTAAAGACTGAATATTCTCAAGATTTTTTTGTGCAGCTAATTCGAATGTTTAATTCTACCCTTTTTCTTTATTATTTTTTTTTAAATATATTTTAAAATTGAATTCGTATATTGTTTCAACAGAACAAACAATAGACAAACATCCTTTTTTACTTGACTTACAAATTTGTTTCCAATATTTTGTCCTCAATTTCATTACAATCTTTACTGAGATTGGGCATATTCCTTGCAAATATTCAATAATTCCCTCTAGATAAATTAGTAATCAACGTAGTTTTGTATATGTACATATTTTTTATTACAACTTAAAACAAAGCTCGATCGAACGACTAAGGCTGTCTGCTTCAGAATCATAGAAAAATTCAGTGATATTGAATTCTTATGAAAGAGGATACCTGGCTTTTATAGCAACTTAATCTTCTAAAATATTTAAAATGTTTACGGTCATTGGAAACTCACTATCATATGGTTTTTGTACAATTATAAATTTCACAGAATTCTTAAAAGCATCTGTTGAGAATAATAGAAATTTACGGTGCCTAAATCCATATTCTTTCTTTTACTTTTTTGTTAAGTATCCTCGTCATAAATGAAACACTTTTCCAAAAAAAAACTGTGGTTCATGTTTTTCCACCATTTCTTTCTTCACATACATCTCACAAAGTTTGTATTCCGCGCTGACTGAACAGTTTTATAATCCAACAAAGGTTTACAACAAATAAAATTGTTTCCGTACATTTTAGAACTGGAATCAGTTTTAATTTCAATAAAATATATTAATACTAAAATATTTTTAACATGCCTTATGTAACTACTGTAAACACTCGTGAAAAAAATTCTTAAACTATCGTCATACCATTTCACTGGGAAAGATAATAACGCACGAATGAAATACATCCAAAAACTTAAGTAGAAAACTTTCTTTCTCCATTTGCTTTTTAACGTCCTACGATGGTTCAGTAAAAATAAACTACTATATTCTGTTCCTTTGCAAATTATTTTAAATATTTTTAAAAGAATTCACGGAAGAAAAATATATTAAATATACATTAAAACACGTTGTGGAGTATGTAATGTTTTATAACTTACACATACTTTTTTCTTCGGAATTAATTTACGGTGTACCTTTAAAACGAACTGTTATGCGGAAAATAATTAAGAACTTTTATAAACAATTTTATGACCATAAATTTTTTTAAAAAATCGATAGTAAAAAAAGTTACCCTATTTTTAGCAAGATTAGACTTTTCCGGATGTAATTAGGGCATCCAATATAAACGCCCCATCTTGAAGATACACGAAGCATTACTAAGTAAATTATAAATATTCATAAATCTAATTTTACAATTTAGTTTGTGAGAATTTTCCTACGTACACATTATTCATACAACTAGTGTAAAATGTTACATATTCTCTGTATTTCTACTGGTATCCGTACCAGGATTTCATACCACAAATGGAAAGAAAATACGGATTCATGAAAATATCACTCACCCGTTCATCTATTTATCCATATATCGCAGCCATTTATCCATTATTCTTAGAAACGATTCAATAAAAACAGTTAAATACATAAACGGTTCAAGGTATAAACTTGAAATTTGGTAATATAATAAAGTATACTAATCGGCATGAATTTCAATAGAAATAATATAATGCGCAAATAAAGCACACGGTTTTTTCTTATATTCCTATGCCATGTGAAGTATCAATAGAAAATTTTACTTTAATATTCCGAAATTATCATCCGTGATCGAATGGTTAAAGTTTTTAATAACGTGATTTTAAACAACTTTGTAACAAATAATTTGTAACAAATGATATAACTGAGATAGACTTTAGTTTTAAAAATGAAAAATATTTGAAAACATTTTAATTTGCATATTCTGTTGAAATATGACAAGTTGATTTGTTATATCTTTAGTAAATAATTAAAATTTTTATTAATTTTTCAGTAACTGTTGGCGTTAAACTTTGTTCCAATATTAGAAAGTTACCTATTACAAAAGAAAATAAACTTATGCTTCATAGAATTGCAAGAGGTTTATTATTTGAATCGTTTGACTATTCAAATTGCGAACATAATTTAAGCAATTAATTTCATTACGAATGTTAAAATAGTATTTAAACAAAAACATTATAGCTTAATTTAAGAATATTATAAAAAATAAATTAAAACCTTGACCACAAACAGTTAACATTTATCGTGCTATTTTTAGTTTGCTGTTGAAACATCTTCACGATCGAATTACTATCTATATGCCAACGTTAACATTTCATTCTGTCAAATGATAGCTCATATATTACTCTGCAAACCTGAAGCAAACCGCATACTGCATGGAACAAATACATATTTTGTTCATAACATTTCCCACCAACATATTCCCACAACATCAGACCTAATACAACCTCAAGGCTGCTTTTACATGATGTCAATTAGTTACGTATTCCTTAGCAAAATCTGTGTCACCCTTAGATATTACACAAAAACAGGGTTGTATTATCCAAGCGGAAGTAGAGCGGGTAGTTACATATGATTACCACTGCGTATGTCTTGTCAACTTCGGCTACGCGTGCGGCTTTTCAGTGATATATATATATGTTTATATATATACATATATAAATAAATATATATATATATATGTATATAAATAAATATATATATATATATATATATATATATATATATATATATATATATATATATATATATATATATATATATATGTAATTACCGTTATTTTGCAGTAATTATGCTAATTAATAATGTATACTAAATAATTATAGATTTAGATGATACGTCTGAGAGAAATACTTTCAATTTGTGTTGAAGTTTATAGAATATTTTAGTTAATTGCACAATATCAGAATGGTGAATGGCTCGCTCATTGTTGTTTGTTCGGTTCATTGTTGATATATAATATCGGTTCATTATTGATATAGCAAATATTCCTTTTTGAAATATTATAATATCAATAATATATTACTATCATGACTATTAAACAAATTCACGTACATTTTTGAAAATTACTTTATAATTTTTATATTAATAATAAACTTTTACTCATACTTTCATTCACGCAAAAACGATTTTTACTATCTTTCAGGAACTTGAATTTTACTTAACCCAAACATGTCCTATTTATTGAGTTAAATATTAATTTAAACTAGTCCACTGTAACATTTCCTTTTATATAATGTAAATATATATAGTGCATGATCTTCACTTGAAAGTTATCCATCGCTGAATACAGGTATCATACTCGTAAATGCAGATCCCACGATGCTTGCATCCAAAGCTTCCCGCGGCTTTTATTAGATACTTGATTATTTGCCAACCTACAGGGTGCGAACTCATTTTGTATTTTCCGGTACGTAGTCGCCATACGAGAACTTTTCTTTCCCAACCGTTGTCAGTTATACACGCTACATGGCCTAATCATAGCCACTTCAGCTTTCCAATACTACGAACTATGTCGATGACTCAAGTTTTTCTACTGATCTCTTCATCTTGATTCATATCTCGTAGATAAAGCCTTTTTCATGACTCGCTTAGTGACTCAACGTATAAATTAGTCTTAACTCAAACTGCTAACAAATATTTTCCAAAACAATTATAAGTTTGCAATTATTTTTTATTTTGAATAATAAATATGCGTCACAAACTTTTACAATATCGTACTTTTAATATGCAGTTTTAAGTTATTCCACAATAGACCTTAGTATAGAATTGCTTAAAACTGTACTATGAATCCATGTTGTTATTGTTTCGTGGCAGTGTATCTTACTCGATCAACCCTGTAACATTTATATGATAAATTAAGCTAGTAATTATCTATTTACCGAAACAAATAAAATACCCGTCGCAACCGATGTTTATTTTAATATACTTTAGAGTTTTTTTTTAAATATTATGAAAGTACTCTCTGTTTGAAAGCCAACCCATTTTAAGTACATATTATTATTATTTTTATAATTTCTATAGGTAAAATTAAACATTTTTCTCTTAAAATGAGAGAAAAGACTGTTAATAATAATATCACTTGAATTACTTCATGAAGGTAAATTATTGTAACAATTTTTTTTATTTAATTGAAGCTTTCTAATTATGCCCAATTCTTAATCTTGTACTTTATTTGCTGAAATAGAGCATGCAACATTTTAGAAGCTAAAATATTATAAGCTTTTCGAGTACTATAATATACCATGTCAGATAAATTATGTTGTTCATAACAAAGAAATTGGGTATTATTAAATTCATAATAAAAACCCTAAATTCACATGGCACTAACTACGTTAACGTTCATTTAAAATACAAGTCTTTTTGGTACAAGGTGCACCCGCAGAGTCAAATTATATTATTTTACCGCGGTGTAGCGATTGTCACTTCCTTCACATATTGCTTGGTTGTTATCTTCTAGTCGTGTTCGTCATTAATACGGACTTAAAATATTGGAACGAGGCTGCTCCTAATTTTGGTTTTCAAATCATGAAGATGTATTTTTGAGTCCGTATCAAATTGTTTTTCGTGAAATATCTGCCAAACCATCTGGAATATTCGTCTATAAACCGACACATTATTTAAACTCAAAACGGTCAAGCATAAACTACTTCCATTTCATTTAATTACTCTACTCAATGAATTCGATTCTTTTTTATTCCCATAAATTTATTTATTTTATAAACCTTAACAATATAACACACAATCTTTTTATGTATATTTTTAAGATCTTTTAATACTCTTTTATATTTACATTATAAATTAAGGGCTTTTTTGACATATAAAAACGTGATATGAGTTAGGTGACATAACATTTTCTGTGGTAAAATAATTACCATATATATTTGTATAAAAGACTTTGTATTATTTACCGTAAAGATGAAATGTTTACTCTTTTAAATTAAAATACTAGAGACTGTGAGAACGATAATCATCTTCAAAATATTGACAGAAATTAAACAATTGTATATCAAATTCTAATGTGTATTTCCATATATCAATCCGATTACAAGCGAACCACCAGGATAGAAAAACTTTAACCAACCTTAACCTATAAAAGAGTTTAAATACGTTTTATATTTATATTTTTGGTGAATTACTACTCATTCCATGGCCATTTCATCTTGAATTTCCTTGTAATAACCAATTACTAGATAAAACTTAAGCGTTCACAAATATGTAACCTAATAATATACTCGGATTGTGAAATGTAAATGCGCAAGTTCGTTTGAATGATTCCTCTTTAACTGATAGAAATTATTGTACCATATTCTCCCCAAAATACTTAACATTAAACCAGGTAACATCATCTGAATCTGCATAATAATACGAACATTTGTTTCAATTACCTGTGTCACATAAGCATCTACAGACCTATGTCAAGCATTGACATAAATTTTTGGTATTATTATTTTTTATTGCATTGACAAAAATTTACATTATTAAAATTTTGATTTCAATAAGTAGTAATTAGAAACTATTAAGAGTATAATACAAAACCGCTAGCAGGAAAGGGGAATTTCGATACTTATGTTTATATACTGATTTTACTGTTGGAGAAAAGATATAACGAGAAATAATATATAAAGGAGATATATTTTGAATTTAATTAACTCTTGTTCATACCAAAGCCGGTCACTGAGGCCCAAGTCTTGTTAATAAATTTACCTGATATGCTTTTCATTCTTGCAACCTTTTATTAAAATGAAGCTTTTTGACATTTTATGATCAATGTTAAACTTTGTTTACAAGAATATTGGCATTTTTTAAGTACCACATATATTTCGATAATGACACTTCAATGATATAATACAAATTTATATTTATCGCTTTTAATTTTCAATAATGAAAAGTTACTTATTGTATCCCAAAACTAAATTGAAAATAATATTAACGCCCATGGAATTGGTGTTCGGTATTTGGTTTGTTCTTCTGTTAGAGCTAAGTTTTAATGCAGTTATGTAGATAATATCACATCAACTTATGCTTATAATTACCAAAACGTTTTAAACGATTTTTTTTATATTAGAGGCTTATTTTAATTTATTTCATGGAAATAAAATTCTTGTCTCGATTGGTGGCAAGTTTGTCAATTTGTTTAATGAAAATTGTAATATTTTGAAGATAATTTTCAGGGGATTCCTCTTCTTTTAGATGAGAGAAAAATTCTAATTTGTATTTAAATATAAATAATGTATTTGTCAGCCGCGAATATTCGAAGAACCCACCGAATTACTGGTAAATGTTATAAATTAAATGTTAACGAAAACTGAGATTTTAATAGAAGTACACGATTACGTTTATGATGGTGCAGATGAAGGGAACAAAAACAGCAGAAAATACCGGTGATGTGCAAGTCGGACTCGCGAACGAGGGGTTCCTTAGTATCAAACAATATAAAACATATTTCGTTTGCAATAAAGCGTATTTTGACAATTTTTGAAATAATGTACATAAGTAAGCAAACATTAATTGCTTTCATAAACGTTTCGTGTGGCAACTTTTTGGATGTTTTGAATGTTATACAGAATTATTGAGTATTTACACTTAACTTCATTGTGGGATTGGAAGTAACAGATAAAATCTATTTAATGTTTGGTTCATTTTATCATATAAAAATAAGTGAATATAGTGGTAACAGTATTCGAATAGATAAATACGCTTGTATGGCAGTCATTAACAAAATCTTTCTAGTATCAGTGTAAGTATTTTTATACATGTACTCAGTCACTTTTACAAAAGGTCAATATTGCTTTATTAAATAATATTGCATATGTTATTAGGTTTTTTTTGACTTGTCTATAATAAAATTAAATACTTACGCAAGCACAATATTTATTCATACATGTACGATCGGCCTAAAAAATGTTTAAGAATTTTAGGACTGTGTCAAATTAAATATCAAATAAGGCATAGTCCTTGACCCAAAGGAAATTTCTTTCATTTCAATGTGATAAAGTTTCAAGCATACTCTACTTTTTCACGGGCCGATCACTACTGCATTATACTTTATTATGTATGTAATTAAGTCTACTTTACTTGTCAATATTTTGGATGTACTAAAAATATCCCATATCACAAAAACTACAACATATTTTCATTTAAAGCTAATATTCAGTTCTACTACCTTCATCATTTTAAAGACAATTTAGTTGAATAGTTAGAGGGGAGTATCTCACCAACTATTGATTTAAATAAAAAAGTTATGTTAGAACCTCATTTTTAAGACCCAACTAACAATACAGCGTACACCTACTCAGTTACATATATGGAGTGGCAACCAATAATATTATTTTTTCCACATTTTTGCTGTCACTATATAGTGGTTAATAGAAACACCTACCATTAAAATTTCATCTCCATAGTATTCCTAAGAAAATGGATATGACATACGGAATGACAGACGGACAGACGAAGAACACGTAATTACAAGGTTTCTATTTTTGCCATTGAGTTACGAAACCTTAATGTTATATAGCGGTGGTGTTATATGGTGATATTTACGTGCCTCACTTAGAAGTTAGCGTTACGAACAGAACCAAAATATTATTTTTCAAACATAATAAGTTTTAAAGCTTTTTTTTTTCAGTTTTAAAAATTCGTGTATTTAAAATTAATTAATATAGTTTGTATAAATTAAACTGAATAAAAGGCGACTTTCTAAATGCAGCGTAATTGTAAAAAAAATCAATGTCACGTGCAAAGTGCCAATATTAGTTTATGAAAATATATTTTGGATAATGTAAAACTAAGATAGATGTCAGTTAAATTGCACCATTGTTGGATATTTGAGAAAAATGTCGTCTTTCAACACAATATATTGGGTGTTAACGCATTCAACGCGATCCTGATGATGAAGGGAAGGTAGATGGAATGGTTAAATCACGATAAATGATAAAAATAGTTTATAACAAAGCTTGCTGAAATTCACATAGCCTGCTTAATAACTACTGTGAAAGGCATAGATTTTGTATTTAGTATATTCAAAACATTGATCATTTCATAACCTTTTTAAGCTGTTAAGAAGTACTTCAATCGTATGATATATAACAATAAGTTTAAAGCCAATGAAATTAATGTTAAACCAAGATTTAAGATCAGGTAGATATTCTGATCAAATTTTATTTCAAAACGATTCGAGATAGAATATGCCTCTTTACAAAGTGGATTTTACCCAAATATTCCTTCCCACTATCTGCTGTAAAAGAGAAAATGGGAGCAACCACGACGTCGGTCCTGATACTTTTCTCATCATGCACCAACGGTAACTGATCACTTATTGTGTCGGAAATTTTTTAGGTTTTACTTTTACCATAAATAGTGAGGTTTGCGCATAAGGATATATTTTACCCTTAAAATAACACATTTCATTGCCAGTAAAAATAAATTTATTTCACCTGGTAGCCTTAATTTTTTTGTATTCACAATTAAAATTACTGAAATATTTTTATTATGCTTTCGGCACAAAATTGGAATGTTTTCTAGCTTGATATATAAAAGGTTTTAAAAGATATTAGCCGAAAAATTATAGAAGTATCAATAAAAAACCCAACGACTAATTCAGCAGTTGCACGAAGACAAAATGTAAGGACGGGCTATTGGTAATGAACGTTAATCAATTTCAGGCGTAAATTCAATAACCTTGAGTTTATTGTTGTCATCGTTGACGGTTTCATTAAATTTATAGAGTTTCCCATTGGGGGAAACAAGGAACTCTTGTCACGTCATGCTTGTTCGTCCGATCCTGAAAAAGGTCTCAAACAATGTGTAGAATAATATTTTAAAAATGTGGCATACCATTGTCCCATGCCGGATATAATAATTTCTCATTTGCGCACATATAATCGAGAGGAATATCATTGAATAGGTCATTCAAAGTTAATTAAAAATTTCAAACATGATTTTTATTTTTTAAGCCCAGTCTGAGAAAAAGTTTCAAAGTGACTTTGAATGTGCTGCTTCCTCCAAATATTTCAATTACGTGTTTTCTTAATTTTAATTTTGGTTAAATACGTAATTTTTTTTCAGGACATAAAGCAAACTGCGTAACTCTATTTTCAACATATTTTGAGATGAATTTTGTCATTTTTATTGTAGTTTACAGATTAGCTTGATTTGATCTGAGTTAATAAAAAAAATGTTTACATGCCAGCTGCTGTTTTGATTTTTACTCAAGTCTTTTTTATTTCATTATATAATTTTGTACACTTCAATGAATTACGGTGAAACTTTTTGTATATACTGTACATGCAGGACAAAATAAACTTTCATATTTTCCATCTCCTTTATTGCAATATTAGTTATAATGAGAACAAAAATACAATAAATAGTTCAGTGTGAAATATTCTTAGACTTTTAATAAAACTTTAAAAAGAGTTGTTATTTGTAACATTTGCTCACTGTGCAAAGGCCGAAAAACAGTTTATTTATTTTTGTAATGCGGTTTGACTTTTTTTACTTTTTCAAAATATACTAGTGATTAATTTTAACCTCAAAAATATATTGATAAATATATCTTTCACGTGTAAAATTATAGTGAATTTTTACGAAAACTCCAATATTCTGAATCATTACAGTGGTTATCCAGTAAATTTCTTGAAAGAAGAAGGGGGATATATTTGACCAAAAATATCTTTGGAACAACTTTAATTAAATTAAATAAAACAATTTAGGAATCCTTGTAATTTGTTCTTTTAATGGATTCCTCTCACGCATAGTATACATACTATATGTGAGCATAGTATATAGTAATTTAAACATTGATATTTGCATAATATATACTGTAACATGTACATTGATATTTCTGACTTAAATAATGTAAAAAAAGTAAGAATAAACATTTAAGAAAACTGGTGCAATAGTTCTTGCTATAAAAGTAGATACTTGCCTTTTATCCCAAATTGTGAGTTTTGTTGAACAGTATCATTTATTTTCATCATATTTAGTGGTCTAGAAATAATTAAATACAGAGAAGCAATCAACTGTAATGTATTCATTACAATATTAACAAACATTGGGAGCACCTAGACAAATGAGAGGCACATCCTCGTCAGAATAGTTTTAACGTTCGTAATAAAAAAAAATTAACGATTTTATTATTACTAATTTAAGCGTACCTTATGCCTTTTCTTGATCTTACTTTGTAGTGCTTAAATTTTATTTAATTAATGTTTACAAATTATAAATAAATAAATTTTATAATTTTACGACTAAAACCTACTTACATGTTAAATGCACATATTATGTGAACTGATTTATTTATCCGTAAACCATAAGCTGTTCAAAAGAGACAATTTGATTGAAAATTTTATATAAACAAAAATAAAAAAATGAAAATAAATGATAAAGAAACAAATACGGCAATTATTATTTGTAACAAAATTAAAATAAGAAAAACAGCATAATATTGACAAAAATCCACGGCGATATCTACTCATATCTTGCCGCATTAATCTTTGCATTTAATTATTACGTTTTTCTTATTATTTCATACATATATTTTTAGAATGAATCAATTAAATAATTATTTCCGTCCATGATGTTGGAAAAAATATTTATCGATATTCATAAAAATACTTTATCTTTCTCATGACTAAACTCTGCAAAACAACTTTCATTGTGTATAAATATTATGATTGGATCAATAATACAATAAAAGACAAAGTTTATGAGAATAATTACAATGGTACCTTGTTCATACATAGGTAAATTAATTGATTTGTTTTTAAAGAAAACAAAACCATTCAAGCCATGTCGTGATAAAAAATATTTTATTGTTTTGTTAGATTATGAACTTTTAATAATTCAATTGGTGAACTTAAATTTAATAATTGCAAATTGTGCTTATTCAATCTGGCAAATAATACCAATCTCGTCAAAGTTAATACAATTCAAGGCTCAATCTCAAGAATACTCACTAAAATTTCTAATTAAAATTAGTTATGTGTGTATTATAGTTTAATAATTAACAATGTATAAATTATAACATATATTTATTCGTATACCTTGTTAATTTATTTGATTAAATAAGAAACAGATGTTACTATAGCTATAGGACTATTGCCATAGTATCACTTGTGATAAGCTTACCTACCAAGCAGTAATACTATAGAAATAGTAGTTTTTTGAACTTAAGTTTATTTGGTGATACCTGAGTTATTCAGTCACATTAAAATTATGTAACATTAGATGAAACAAATATCTACAGCATCCAACTGGTAATGAAACCGGCAGAGCGCTAATAACTTGTTAATCAGCAGCATAAAAGAGTTTATACAAATGCTAATTGTCCATGGAAGGTGGCCATTTTCCCACCTTCAATCGTGCATTTAATTTTATGTAAGCCATAAGCAAAAACTAAAAACGAGTGGAATATTATCACTTATTCAACAGATTCCGACAAAAATAGATTAAGTATGTCATTATAATATGGTGAATATCATTTTTTAATCTGGATATCAAGAAAGAAATTGCTTCTACATAACTAATAATTATTATAAATTTATTAATTAACATTAACAACTGAAGAAATTTCACTTGATCCGTAAAATTATGCGGAGGAGTCTCAGACCTCATTTTAGTCCTTGATTTTCGGACATTATATCAATATATCTTGCTTTTTCGTTAAAATTCTAAGAAATACAACGATGGGAAATTGAACTGCACTTCCTTAGCAGTTTAAAGTGATACAAATACGAATACGTAACATAATGCAAGATCGATGTATAAAATATTGTCAAATACGTGCACTAATTCAGATTGTTTCTTAGACACTAAGAAAATCAAATTTTAATTCGATTTTCAAAAATTTTTAAATCAGTTACCAGTAAAATTTCATTAAATTTTACTTAATAAAGTTTTGTTGGAAATGAGTTTAGAATAAAATTTGAAAAAAAAAATTAATTAAAATAATTAGTATGTGTATAGTTTTATCTGAAATATCCTTTAAGAAAGGACAGGTAGGTTTCGGTAGGACGTAAGAACTATTTAATTACTTATCCACACGTGTAAGCGTGATGCCGCCAAATTTTCAGTTATGATTTATTATTCGTGTAGTTTAGCAGCCGCCGTGTTAATTAATGTTTGCTCAATAATTTACACAAATAACACGAGTAAACGATGAGAATTACGTGTTTGTTCTTTGTGTCCCATGAAACGGCTTTGTTGCATAAAGTGTAGTATTTATTTTTAGTTTTTTAAATCTGTTTATAATTCACAATTAAATAAAACTATGTGATATAGTATTATTTCTACTTTATTTAGTTTTAATTATTAAAACAACTGTTTATAATTATTAATACAGACTATTAGTATAAAGCTGGAACTCGGTTACTGAATTTAATTAAACGTTTGCTTCTTATTCGAAATACATATAATTTTAAGACAAAGTGTGATTTACGATATATAGATTATTGCACTGTTATAAATAATGGGGGTCAATATTGTGTTACTCGGCCTATTTATTCGTTAAAAAAATATATTTGTTATTTTTTGAGTTTTTTTCCGAATCAGACATTTTCTTCTTACTGGCTATATACTTGTAGCCTAAAATTACGTGGTTTATTTACATAATATATCAATAATTTTGGCGGGTGGATGTCATTTATTTTAATGTTGATGGTGCATATAATTTTTGAAAACAGATATTACTGAAATGTAATTGTTTGATTCCTTGTTGCAGATACAGTTTTTCATATAAAATAATTTGCTCCCTGTATAATGCTATAAAATCTAGTTATATGAAATGGAAATAGTAAACACTATTTTATAAATGCGTCTTCTTTTTTACCCCTCATCTATTCTACAACCTCTTTTTTTTCAATAGTCTACTTTATTTGGTCCTAATGAAGTAACCCATGATTCAGTTGTGGTGAATAAATCAGGATAGAGATGTGAAAATAATTAATCGATGAAATATACATGGGAAATATAAAACAAATTACAAACCATTTACTCGTCAGAAGTTAGATGTTAAAACTTACTAACAAATTTGAAGCTTTGATGATATAATATATAAGCTAGGTATGTTTTGCTATGTGTAAACTTCTTAAATATCTATTAGAAATATGAACATCTGGTTATCCGTGAATATCCATTGAAATTTTACTTATATTTTTTTGTTATTATCAAGATTTTATTTAATGATGATATACATTAATGATGATGTACAATAATACAAATACAGAAGAAAAAATTATGCTAATACATTAATAATGTAACACTTTGAACGTGACGTGACTAAATTATAGTCTGTCAAAATAAACGTAGTAAATAAGATATCATCTCTAGGCAGTCATAATGATGAAATTGATACGGCATATTTTTCGATCAGTTAAATATTATACGATTATCGTGGTTTTGAGTATTTAGTGGCAGAAATAAATGTTTGACTATTTCCTTTTTATTAAAAGAGTAAAATAATGTAAATGTATATTTTTAAGATGTATTATTACAAACATCTGAAATATCTTAACCTCTGGATCTGCAGATATATTAAGATCTGAAATTTTTACTTTAACCCAGTACTAATCTTACTTTCTATTATTCATGTAGTTCTGATGGTATTGTAGTTTCATATACAAACATTTAATTTAATGTATACTTGTTTTATCTGTAATTAAACTGAATGTACTGAAATTATTTTAGTTTCAACTGCGTATAATTATTAGGTTCTAAATTTTTGTGTAAAGTTTTTCTTTGTGAAGAAATTAACATTTTATAAATCTTTCTTCTTCTACCTTGATACATTATGCTATTATATACATAACGTAACGAAATATTAAATACTACGTATTGACATTACCGAGTTGTGTTTCTTTTTCAGAATTATGACAAGAATTTTCCTTTTTTATGACGTTTTCCATTTGTATGAATACTATTTTAAAGAGCAAATATTAAAAGTAAATTTACGTTTAACTTAATGTGTAACTCTAAAATAATATCTAAAATTACTTTGAGTCTTAAAAGCTTGTGCACATTCTGATATGTTATTATATTTTTGACTAGTTACATATTTTGACTAGTTACATAAGTATTACATTTTTGACTAAAATAATAAAATTTATTTAGTGGCTTTTAAGATTATTAATGTATGTTTATCACAGGCGTAAATATCGTGAATTTCTCAAAATACATGAACTTAGACTCATTATTATAGCTTTTCAGCGTTTAGGTAATTTTGTGTTACTTTTATAATTATATGTTTGTTGATATTTTAGCAACATATTTAAAATCAGCTTATAGCAAATCTGAAAAATATTATTTTTTTATTTATTTTAATTATATTTATCGCAATGCTAATGTCACAAATATGTCACAGACGTAGATGTATTGACTATTTACGTCATTCCAAATAATAATCAATTATGTGACTCTTGCCATTAGAATTTATATTTTGCTAAAGGAAATCGGGTGACACGTAGAAGAATGATACGTAGAAGTATTTATTATCTTATATTATTCAATTTGTTAACAACTAACTCTACAACATTTTCCGGTTAGAACTATAATTTTTTCACCTTCATTAGCGACAATTTCATAAACTTGTTTGAATCTTATGCAAATTTTAATATTTGGGCACTTTTATATTTAATACAGCCGTTTCAAAGGGGTTGCCTAATTTAAATTTAAAAGGAACCTTTTCTATATCTAAACCGAATATAAACAATAGGTTTATTTTAATATGGTAAGACGTATCATAAACAGTTATCCATCAAATAGTAAATATTTCTTTGTGAAACATAAGATATATCGTAAGTAAGTGTAAGATCTATCATAAAAAGTTATCCATCAATTAGTAAATATTCCTTTGTGAAACTTCAATTTTCCACGTACTGTAAGGATACTTTTTACGTATCTTGATTTTTTAAGAAGGAGTAAAATACTTCCATGAATTATTATTTATTTTATTAAACGTGGAAGAACCCCTTATCAGCAATAATCCCTTAATATATATCGACTTAACGTTTACGCTTTTAATTAAGAAAAAATGTCTTTTAACTTAAAGCATAATAGACTATGTATCGCAACAATGCAACATTTACTATCTATGCAAATTTGTTCAGTCGGCAGAAACATAGATTCAGCGAGCCAACAATAATAGTTAATCATAGCCAGAGAACTTGCTGAAACGCTCAGGGCAAAGCTTGCGGTGAGGTAATTAGTTAGGTGCTGAACTGCTTCCAGGATAATATAGAACTTGCAAGTCTTTGTGCACCGTTATATACTGCTGTGGTGCAACATTTGTAAATAAACAAATATTTATCCAGAATTGTGTGGAGATGATGCTAACTATGAACTCAACCCTCTTGTCGTTTGGGAGAATTTCATGTAAATTTTTAAAATAATAAACAGAACAAACAATATAAGTTTATTACTAAAGTTCTATCTAGAAATTTAACGGTTGTTAATGAAACGCGAATTTACATTTGTCTTGCTCAGATTAGTTTTCTTAAACCAAAAGTCATATAACAGGTAGTAGATATATGTTCTAACTGAGTAAGTATTATGATCGGATTGAATATTAGACTTAAATTATAATAGAAAATAAACTTGTCGGGAATATGTACCACCTCCTAATTATCTATGTGACTACAGCAAGTAGTAGAGGAGTTAGTTCCTGCAAAATTATGAAATGAATTTATATAATAGGGGTTATTAGATTTTTGTTTCAAAATATACATTTATACGATAAATTATTTCATACGGGTCAATAAAAAATAACCAAACAAATAAAACTACATTTCACTATCGTATTAAAAGATTCGTATTTTACCCTGATATAAAAGTAGCAATAATATTTTCTCGCGAATTTATATCCATGTTTGAAACACATACTAATTATAACGGTGTGAATTTTGAAAATTTGTTTCCTTTAATGTTAAGATTGAACACAATATAAAAACTACTTCCATCAACGTATGTTTAAAAAAAAATATATCTTAAAGTCTTGCTAAATAAATCGAATAAATACTAAAAAAATTATAAATTTATTTTTGGAAATACGTCCCTACGTCTTGACTTGCGTATTAATTTTGTGTTTCATCTTATTCGTTTCCACATATTTGTCAATGTCAGTTTACAAGTATTATCAATAAGCATACTATTCTTCTTGGCAAGTAAATATTACGTTATTTTTTTCCAATTTTCTTTAGTACAGTCATCTCCTAGACCTTTTGACGAAAAACTCTTCTTTTGAGGATTTGATGGTGTTTACAAAGTATGTCATTTTCGTTGATCCTTTGTTTTATAAGAACTAATTTTATTGTATACATGTCCCTCCTAATGCAATGCGCTTAAATATTCTCTGCAGTTCGGTATTATTAAGGTTGCTAATTTAGATTTAATTTTATTTTTGTTGCAGAACATACCAGTGCATATGAACCAATTATACATAAATGGACCTGGATACGCTCATCCACGATATTACACTCTATCTTTAAATCTTTAAAATAAATGGTGTCAAATTTCGGTAATTAAGCAATATTTTAGTAGTGATGAGTGAAAATAAAATAGGTCTGTTAAATTTAAACAGGAAAAAACTATAATTATATTTTTGTCTCCACACTCTATTTGTAAGTGAATAGTAATCGCTAAGTATTCGTATTTATGCCATAATATACTTGGGTGAGGGTGTGAAAGTTCTTACGCTAGATTCAGGCTCAAACTTATTCAATAAAAGTTTATAGTTCAGTTTTGTTGGTAGATTATTTTTAAAATTTTCTACCCATTTTGTTTTATAATTGTTTGTACGAAGATGGCTTAGTCGATAAGGAAAATGTACAGCTGAGAATACCTCAAGTTTGTGTAGTTTATTGACCGCTATGGAAGTTGAGATAAGAGATATTTAAAATTCTTCACGTAATTCCAGATTGAGTTTCTTTTATTGACTCCCACAGAGAGTAGACTGCGATTTCGCGCTAGACAAACTAATATAAGTTTTTGGGATATTTTCCAAATATAATCATGTAGTCGGGTCTCCATAATACAAAACACATGCAAACAAATCCACATGACTCAATTATTTCGAAAATAAAGAGAAAAATGTATTATAATTTTCATTAATTAGCGTGTACTATATTCTTCCTTACTTTACGCCCTACAATTTTTTAAAAATTTTGGGGTTATAACTTCATATAATTTAAGTATTAGATATAACATAATATGATGTTATTTGTTCATGAAGCCTAAACAAAAATCATAATTAATAAAAAAAGTGTCAAATATTTCGTTTCGGTTCCGAATGTTGGACGTTATAAGAAAAAATTAAAAAACTGGGTTGGTAGACATAACATTTAAATACTAAATCTATCTGAGAATCATATTAAAAAATAATATCAAGTAAAAATAAAACAAGAACGTTTTTGAGAGATATTACTATTAAAATATAAGTAGAGTTTGTTAGAAAAATAGTATAATTATTAACATTATAACAATGCCATCGTTACCAATCAACCTCCTCAGAATTACCAACCACCTAAAAAATTCCTATCAAACTGTATAAAATGAATTAAAAACCAAAGGTTATTCGAAGTCTATTAAAACTAACTAAGGTAAACTTAAGCAAAAATTTGTTTGAAGATTAAATGAGATTAGACTGCATACATATTAAATCGAAAAGTGGCGGACCATAATAATATCAATGTATTCGAAATATGATGCTAAACAATGCCTAAACAATTGAACACAGTGACCTAAACTACAAAAACACAGTGACACGACAAACAACAAACACAGTACTAGCATATTACCATTTTTAACGCATATTGCCACAGAAGGTTGTGAAGGTCTGAAAATAAACTGACCATCGAAAAATTAAGTCCACAACGTTTAATAAATTTTGTCCATATCATATTTAAAATAAACTATCGTAATTGCATGCTTGTCGCCGGGGCAGAAAATAACGACTCATCTTATGAACACAATATACTCAGTGTGGAAAAGTACAGTTATAGGAGTAGAAAAAGATACGTAAACAGAGTTAAGGTTTAATTTCATGAAAGATAATACTCACAGATTACAGAACAAAAATTAAATGAGTACCGCGTGACGCGATACGGGTAAATGGTTTCTGGAAAAATAATGAAATTTAGAAACCAGTGCCATTAGCATCTTATGGAGTGTAATGCAGGTAAGTGCTGCCAGGTAAGGGTATTTGTCACTAAGCCTAGCTGTTGCTAGTGTATTCAGGTGACGAGTTTTTTTTAATTTAGGATATCAACGTTAGGATAAATTTTGTAATTATTCTTTATAGCTTCATTTTTTTTAATATTTTTAATGCATTAGAGTTATACAAATATAAATAAAGTTATTGCTCCTACTTAATTGTATTATAACAAACGAAAAATAATTATAAAACTGAAAGAATAACATTTGGGTGATTGTTAGCTACTAGTATTGTTTCGTTCTTTTAAAAGATGACGTTATGGGTCCTTATCTAATTCTCCTTGTTGTCGAAATCGTACTGTTGACTCAAATCAAGTCTCTTGTCATAATCTAACAAATAAAGTGAAAAAACTATGTTTGTTCCCGCTAATCTTGGGAACCACAGGTCCGATTTCAAAAAATATATATATGTTGGAAAACTAATATCATGAGAAAAATGTCAGGGTGTATATCAAAATACTGCAATTTACAGAGGCACGATAGTTATTACGCTGAAAAATTTGTTTAATTTTTATTTAAGGTAATTCTGCATTGAAATTGCGGTGCCTAGTTTTCAGTTTCCAAATTTTGATTTTTGTTATTCTGCAGTAAATTTGAGCTATCGTACAGTCAGCTTCAATATCGTGTTGGAATTTATTAGGCAGACAAGGGTTATGTTACCTCAGTTTCATAATTTTGTCATTTATGTATTGCACAAAACGGATTCTTATAGTGTCAATAATAGAGCTATATTGTTGTGTCTTTCCTAACTATACCTTGTTTTATACACTGTTCAAACATATTGTTTTCAAGCTCACAAGATATATATATATATATATATATATATATATATGTATATATATATATATATATATATATATATATATATATATATATATATATATATATATATATAGGTATATATATATATAAGGTACTTTAAAATTGATCCAAATTCATATATAGTTATCGATATTTTTTTGCACTCCATATATAAGATATATTTCTTGTGACTTCGAATAGAATATTAGTCCATAAAACGAAACGAACAGGAAATTCAGTTTATAGTTTAGATATTTAAAAAAATATTGTACTGCATTACAAATATGTTTTCACCCCATCTTGCTTTTTGGGACAGTACACAATTAAGGAAAAGTAAATATCTAAATTTGTAAGACTGAAAACTTAGTCAACTAAATAGCACAGTATGTTTGAGAATTGCAATTTTCATAAGAAAAAATATTAAAACAATATAATTATCATCAGAGGAATATATTCAAATTAATCGGAACAAGAATAGAGAATATAAAAAAATGGTTTCGTTTCGAAATGTACATAAATGTTTGTACACCGCAAATCAATTATTATTATATTATAAATTAACAAAATTATTAACACCGTTTTCACTCCAAAGAAATAATAAAAAATTCGCTCGATCAATATAGTTTCCACTTTAAATGATACATTAATCTAATAATTAACAAAGAGTACTGTAACAATCAGGAAGTAGCATACTGAGTGAAAGTTTTTTTTTTCATTCAATTGTGAGAAGTTTATGTAGAAAGTAGATCCCAATAAAGGTATAATGCTCTCGTTTTTTGATGATGTGATATGATGGTCAATCATCGATGTCTTCAACAGTAATAATCGAACGGATAATTATGTAAATGACCAAATTATTTAATTATTACTACATTTGGGTAATTAGCTGGCATTGTTTGGCTTCGACCGTGTTTTTCTATACCAATTGATAAATTCTCACGTCTGTCGTGTTTATATTAATTTTAATTCACTGGTATATTTTTGTTCGTAAAATCATTACCTATTTTATAATATCGTTTAGTTAATGTGATTTCCTCTCGACTAAATAAATATCGATTTTATTTTAAGTGCCATAATTTTACAAATGCACGATTAATTGTTCTTAAGGAAAATTCGGTATCGAAACATTGTCTTTTCTACTGAGAAGAATGAGATTGATAAGGACGATATAGAAATTAAACTTTAATAAATAAATTCAAATATAATAAAAGGTTAGTGTAATGGAGGGACAAGGCTCATAGCAATATACCAGCAATTATTTCACAAGTATCCCAGATATATATATATATATATATATATATATATATATATATATATATATAGATATATTCATAAATATATTCCAATATTAAAATATCTGCAAAATTTAATCTTTTTGAACTAAAATATATTGCTGCTATATATTTTACAGGCGCCTATTTAAAAAATATTATTTTTAAGTGATATAACTACGGATTACCGATTTTTTTCTTTACTTGTGCTGTGAGAACTTGCCTCTTGAAAACTTTTATGATACTAGGTCAACGGGAACTACTTTATAGGTTTCGATTTATTTGCGAGTGTCAAAAATGTGGCATAAGTGGCGGTATTTTTGAGGTTTTTTATTTAAGGCGTTCACTTGCACGCTTGATTTTTTTACAACCTCAACGGGCGATAGACCTAAGTATTTGATATTAATTTCAACTTGATACCTCTACAATTTACAGAGAAAGAGGGTCTTCACCATAAACGGACAGACGGAAAACGAAGTGATCCTCTAAATATTCTTTTTTTCCTTTTGTGGTGAGCGACCCAAAACATTGTAGAAATAACTAGTATCATAAAACTAAATAAAAGAAATTAAAAATCTACTGTCTATATTCAATAACTGTAACATGTAACATTATCAATAACAGACTGCAGTAATGCGGAGTACTTCGAGATATATTCGCGATAACTATGATGCACTCGTGGTATGAAATTGATAAATGTTAATGTAAATACATTATTAAAATTTATAAAAAGTTACATACCACTGTCCTTTCTTTCTAGAGTTACTTGCTACTTTGTAATATTTTATTGGTAATATGATGATACAAAAAAAATATTGGTATTATGATAATATATAAAATTTGACCCCTATTTTCATCAAAATCAAATAATGCTAAGACAGCACTGTGAAGTGGTCAATGTACTAATGTTAAAATATATATGAAATCAAGATATAAATGCATGAATTTTTTTCAAAAAAGAAAAGAAATTCGCTCCCGCCTTACATTATTTATATGAACCATTTCTAGCCATTTTAAGTTCCTCTAAATCATTACTTATTTTGTTAACAAATACAAGTTAACTTCTTATTTGTGGTCGAATCACAGTCTTAACGATAGTGTTCACATCATAACTAGATGCAATGCGCCAAATACAATTATGGAGAAAAACTTATTAAAAAAATATTTCCAAAAAATTCGTAACTTAAATCGATTTTACATTGTAACATTTCTTATTCAATATTTTGAAATATATGCCTTAATTTATGTTTTGCTTGAAAACAATAATTGACGTGGGGTTTTTATTTAAACACTTGCTTATTTTCAAGAGGATAAGCTAAAAAAATATTTTTATTCGTATTCAAACTTAAAAATCTTCATCATTACGACATAAACACACACACACACACACACACACACACACACACATATATATATATATATATATATATATATATATATATTTATATATATATATATATATATATATTTATATATATATATATATATATATATATATATATATATATATATATATATATATAAATATTTATTTCAAAGGAAATATTTCCACCCTTCCATAATAAAGACATAAAGCGGGATTTTGCATTTCGAGTCAGCATTCTCGCGACACATACTCCCCTGAAGCAGCTGGCGTGAATACCTCACAGACGCATAATTTTATGTATCAGCGCGAACATCACCTACTTACCTGCATTTGTTTCTTTGGGAGTAGCAGCGTTTTCCTGCGGACGTCGGGACAAATTTTCATATTTTCCCTATTCATAAATGTTTCTTTGTGTGATATCAAATAAATACCGCATTAATAAAAGCAGCCAACAATTTTTATAATATCGGCACCACGTACGTTTAATAATTATTTTACTACAACTATAAATATCAATTAAGGCAAGATTTATCTAAATTGTACGTGTTGTAGGTCTAACAATATGCTTATATAACATAGATACTTATTTATGAATATATAAATATGCAAAATTTCACTTTTACATATTAGTGAAGTTTATAATGGAAATAAAAAGTTATTAAAAAAAAGGGTGCGTGTACTTATATACGCGCGTGAGAAGTTATACTTCCTTGGCATCATTAAATAATACATACGGATAGATAACCTCAATTATATTGGAACACTTGAAAAAGTCTATAAACACTATTTTTTCACTAATATTTACGAATAGTAAATATATTAATCAAAATATTGAATTTAAATCACTACTGAATATAATTTATCAGCACAAATATAAATCGCACTTATATGATACTAAAACACGTGTATGAATGTAACACTAGGAACATGTGGATAAATACTATGAATATGAAAACAATGAACAGAGGCGACGATGGTGCCAATAGCTTTTGTTTCGAGACTGCAACCGCTGCAACTTCATACTGTAACTTTTGTGTGACGAATCTTAAAATTTCACTCTCATCATTTTTTCGCTTCAAAAATGAAAAAGAATTGACATAAATTTTTTTTGTTTCATCAATAATTTAAGGCTAACATTTATAGATTGAGAAACAAACGTTTAAATACCATTTCCTTGGTATATTAAGAGTGCGTCTGTGCATCGGACGTAGTGAAAAATTATTAGACGCAATATTACATAATGTAATCATAACGAGGGAAAATTACATGATGACGGAAAATCCGAAATTATTATCTAATAAATTCGGATTTCCTAAACAATAAAAAATATGCCAAGCAAGCCGTTGGTACCCCATAACAAACTTTACTTTTTGTTTTAATAAGCAAAAAATGGCATGTTCTTTTATGTTTTACAAGAGTAATCAACGATAGTCAATACCCATTTTCTTTTGGATTTTTAGATTTGCCCTTTAATGAACGAACATCGCTGTACGATCCTATATTTAAGATATTTTCTGGTATTTTATTTGGGTCATTACGTTTGTTAAATTTTTAATTACAAAGAAAGAAATTGTTTTCAATCTTGGATCAATTTGTTACATTTTCAAGATTTGTTTCAATTTCGCATCTTGATTTTTCTATGTTTTATTTACCTTACAATTTATAATGTAACGATGAATAGTAAGAGAAAATAATAAAACCGCGAGAATATTACAGGATATGCAAGTGTACAGGAGTTCGAAGTTGTAATATAAACATTTTTTTTTCATTTAAAATACAACCTTTCATGTGGAAAGAAAAACATGTTCTTAAAGAGATAAATAGCTAAATCAAAATTTTAGAAGTTTTTCGAGAGAAACATAAAAAGGAAATTAATATGAAAGAAAAGCTTTGCAATACGTGCTTGCAAAAGGAACTGAGACAGTTCCTTAACAAGTTTAAAGTAATACTCTTTCGGCCAATAAAGTAATACGTCAAAAAAAAATTCTTTTGGAAAATATTTTTAATTAATTCCGCTATATTTTTGGGTATACGTCCATATAAAGGAATTATTTATTGACAAAATACGTACTCCGAAAAAAATGTCAAAGGTATTGTAGAAATTTTTAAATATTCTTAATATCGGAAATAGGTTGTAAATCTAAGGGCGCAATTTCCGCAATTTTAAAAAACCGGCCACCCATTCCAATTCTGTACAAGCAAAACTAAATTATTCGATTAAGATTTTTTGTTATGTTTTTTTTTTTGGCTTATGTAGGGTTGCGAATCACTTTATGTTAACAAATAGATAAAACATACAGCGAATATCTCAAGTTCATTGTAGACTTCGGATATTCCCCAGTCAAGCATGCTAATATCCCCTGTTTCCCTCTTCTGCATTCGCGAGTACATCCTACCGAACGTCATGAAACATTGAAACTACAGATCTAAGCTAAAGCATACGGAACAATATTTAAATGTAAATCGATCAGTTTTTGTAACTGTACAATTAGGCTGTGTAATTTAGGGTTTTTGGTATGTAGTTTTACTTCATAAATATCGTTCTGCACTTGATTTAGTCCTATGTATATTTTCTTTCTTTTGTGCTCTTTCCAATTTTTTTATTTAAATTCTCTTTTTGTTATTTAAAATTTTTCCCTAAACTACCAATCCAAATTATTAAACATGATGTGCCAATTTTTACCTATCAAAAATACTTAAAACGTTTTCGATATATTTTTCTTAATGACTGTTAATAAATCGACTCAATTTCGCCAATTTTGTCCCATTCACTTTTTCAACTTTAAAAACAGTTACCGTATCTTATCCATGTAAAGTTTTTCCATAGAATTTATTAAGACCTGCAATTCCTCACAAACATCATTAACGTATAGCAATTATTATTCTATAATTATTCAATAAAGCACCTCAACCAACGCCATTCTATCAGACTGCGTTGACATTAATAATTGTATATCAAAAATTTTACAACATATTCACATACTAGAGCATAATAGAGCTTGCAGCGATTTGGAATCTATAAGTTTTCATATTGTGAATGTTGTATATCAATCGAATTAGAAGTTTTGGTGTGAATTCAAAAAAAACCAACAAACAAAACTTTCCTCTTTTCTATATTAGTTTTCCATTATAAATTAGAAATTAATAATGGAAAAATAACGATACAAATAAAATTCTAATTTAAAATTTCACCTTTTCCCAAGTAATGATTTAGTTCATAAAATAACTCAAAAGAAATCAAGAAAATAAATTAGGAAATACTTTTAAAAGTAATTACAATCTGAGTCGCCTAAAATGATGAAAACATAGCATTAAGAAGTGTTCATATTGCCATAGTACTCGTATATATGCTTGTTGCGAAAATAAAATTAAATCAAAGAAAAATAACATAACTTTTTGTATTTTGCAAATCAGAGGAAAGATGATATAAATTTAAATTACAGTAATGAAAAAAATTCTTAGCGTGATAAAGTACGGTATGAAATTTTGGAGCAGAATTTTTTGTCTTAAATGAAGCGAAGAAAAGAGAACAAAAATCGTACGAGAAATCCCTTCCAAGCTTTTTACAGCCTTGTGTCTAATCACAGTGGAATTTGTTTCATCTGCGCTACGATGAGAAGAAAGAGTGAATTTTCAGTTTTCATATTTAAACATGTTGTCTGTCTTATAGAATTTTACGCTGTTTGTATTTGGACGTTTTTTTTTTGGTATGCACAATGATTCATTAAATTTTAATATTTTTATGGTGAATATTTGTTGGTTAGGTTTTGTGTTTTGTAATAATTAAAGTTAACGGATCTGGAGCATATAAATTGTTATAAAATCAAAATAGGCTTTCAACGAAATAGCGAGTTACAAATAGAAAAATAAGACTTTCTCGATGCTTAATTTGTCTTAGGCGTCTCAAACTTAGATATTTCATTGAATCATATGAAACGTAAGAAGGTGGATTTTAAAATTAAATGCAATATATTGATATTAAAACAGTTACCTTTGTGATTTCTGTTATTTAATCTCTATTAAACACACATTTTTTACATGATAGAGAATTGGATTTTATTCATGAATTGACTTTAACTAGTTCTCGAATATAAAATAAAAAAATTGTGCGTAAATATTGTAGATAAATTAAAATAATATTTATCATAATCCAAAGCATTTCATTAATTCTACTCTTAATTATATACATATATACTTTAAATTGATAAATAAAATTATATGAAGAAAGTACGAAAGTGGGCATTATATTATTCAAAATGAACAAAAGCTGTAGAGCTGGAAGAAGTAACTTTATTTTTTTTATTTATTCCTTGAAAATAATATTTCGAATTTAAATATTAACTCGAAGCGATGAACGTTGCAAATAGCAGAAAATAAATACTTCTGAAGTATAATATAAGCAATAAAAAAGACAAAAAGCTCTAATAAAAATTGATATCCTACTATTATTCCATCTCAATTTACCAACCGACTCTAAAATCACATTTCTGAAGGGATCAATACAGCAGAAAAAATATCAATACGCAGGCTATTAGCTTCTTATGGAGACCAGCAGACTGCATTCATTTCACAAATACAACCAACAGAATTAAACAAAGTCACGTTACACTCGATGACATGAGATGTTCGACAGGTTAATCTTAGCACCTTTTATACTTTCTGACAAATTTCGATAATTTGATCATAAATTATAGGGAGATGGTCTAAAATTACACTTCGATACAGCATGAAAACCCGTTCCACCTAGCTCAAAAGATGTATATAATTGAGGCACTTAAGCGGAAACAAGTTTTCATTGACTTTATTAAATTAAACTTCATTTTTCAGATTCTATCGGTATATTCAGTTGATATCATATTTGAATAGTTTATTCTCAGTTTAGTTGTCGATATAGAATTTTAAATAACGATCCTAATCTACTTTATTCTTTGCTTTTGGTCATTAGGGATAATGGGAAAAAATGTCATCTAAATTATTACCCTGGCTGATTTCTAGCTGATGAATATAAAATCAAGATTGCGAATTTCAAAATAAATTACTAAAAATTACTGCTAACCACTGGCGGCTAGTACTGTCACTTATTTTTGTGTGTTTCAAAAATTCCAAAATAAAATGTATTTTAAAAAACCGACTTCAAAAAAGAAGGTAATAAAAAATTATTTATTATAAATATTATGATTTTTCAATTGTGCCTAAAACTAGACGTGAGAATAAGAGTCAACGAGAAAAACGATGAAATGAATAGATAAATTTTAAATATCAGTGGACGCTTTATTAGAAGTATAAATAGTTTAATAAGAATATCTTGAAAATCTTGGTCATATATTTAGGTAGGTTGTGAGAATCGGGGTTCTGTTTTTGCTAAATTTAATACAAGTCGAACTTTAACACAGTCTACCTTACCAATGTACAGTACACAGGTGCAATGGTTCTTAATCATTCATCGTAAATTGACTTGTCATTTTAAATCGAGTTTTGGCTTATTGAGAAAAAAAAATACGTAGGCAGTCATGGGGACTGCCGATAAAAGTGAAAATTTAAAACTAGGAAAAAACACTGATTTTATAAAATGTATAGAATTTTCAGGATACGCGACAAAAAAATGATCGAACAACTAGAAATATGTTAGTAAGATGATTAAGCCCCTATCAAATACTCATTCCATGATGTATTAAAAAGATAAAAATTAAATAATTCCAAATTTTTAAACGCAAATGTTGATACGAATATTGGAAATATATGAAAATAAATGCTTTGTTTTGGTTATTCGCTTTTTTTGAATAAAGATATTAACAAATTTAGTACTCACTGTTCTACTGAGAAGTGATTGAGCAGTTAAACAATTAAAATAATAACCTAACTAAAACACAATTTGAATAATGCACAGTATACATACATTGAACTTTCTACGCAGTCAATTTAACTTTGCTTGTATGTATGCACAGCACTAATTTTGCCTAACACGTCACCTTTATAGCTGCAGATATACTGCTATTACAGTATGTCGGTGACGCGAATATACAAGATTGTATACAACCAAAAAGCGTGTAATGTGCACATCATATAGTTACGGAAATATAAAGAATTAGATAAGAGGATAAAGGATACAATTTAATTCATATAATTTTAAATTTTAATTAATTTAATGTATTGAGAGATACACAAGAAAATGGCAATGCAAAGATGAATAGAAAAATATAAGAGAGAGGAAAAGAATTAAAAAAAATTATAATTTTGTGCTGTTGGAAATTTAAGTCCCATTTTTTAAATTGAGCACTAATGAATTTATAAACAACCAGATATATGGGATATTCAAGATTTTCAAAGGTGGAAATTTTAAATATACAGCATATTAAACGTGTCAGGTTATTCCATCAAAAATTTTTATTTTCATCTTCATTATCACACATATACCACATACACAAACTGAATATTTTATATGTATTGTAAAATAGAGTGAAGTTGATGAAAATGTTAGATTTTAATATAATTGCGAGATACAGTTCAAGAGAAAAATTGCTGAATTAAATCTTTAAAATACTCTCTGATATTATTAAATGTAAATATATCTACTAATTACATATTATATTTTAATACAAATTAATATAATTCAGGTACTGAAAAATTTATTTAAAATGACGCAAAACGTAAACGGGAATACGGAAAATACAAGTTTTTGAATGTAAATACGTAGTTAATATTACAGTTTTGGCTTACAAAGAGGCAGAAATAAGTAGTAGAGAGCTACACCTTATTTTGTGATAGAAATTCAAGATTCAGGCTGGTATCAATGTGAGATACATACTACTTTTATTATAACTTTGACACAGGAGACGTCGTCGTAATGGAACTTTGTTTTTCGTGTTTGTTCACTTGCCAGTCGTTAATAAATACATTGCATTTTTGGTAAATAATACGAATACAGTTATATTATACATAAAATATATGTCTTTACAATCGTTTTCTTCTGTGATTAATAATTTTGTTCCGTTATTTTACCTTCTCCTGTCCGAGATCGATTTGAGCAATTTATATTATATCGACAAAGTACTTTCCCAGCATCGCTTTCAAGTATTTCTATAACCAATTAATGGGTCCTTTTAGAAATGTTTAGATCTACAAGTTTTGTATGCAACATCTGGTTTAGTGTAATAAGTAGTTAAATTCTAATATTAAAAAAAAAATGTCATTTTTGCTTGGAAAAGTTATGAAATGTCTGCTTAGCTTCATACTATTGTAATATGTACGCTAAAGAGAAATTATGTACAAAAGATAAAATAAATTTAAAATGAAACTCTATGTAACTCTATACATACATTAGCCTTAAGAGGGCAATTACGATACTCGTGACATAGTTTTTCCGATGATGTTTTTATTTATGGACCAGCAGTAGCCGCAGTTTTCATCGGTCAATTCCGATCTGTATTAAAGTTGAATTTGGATTATAAACTTTCCTAAACGTGTATAAATGTTGCTCGAAATTATCGTCGTAAAAACACTTCTGGAATACGTATTTGAAGATAAATTTTTCACTATTATCATCAATATATTATGTTCAATATAAACCCAAATACTGCAAACCAGCTTACATGACTTTAGAAAAAACTTCTTCATTACATTTCGTAACCTTTAAATAATATCCACGCTTTCAATGTAATAAATATAGTCGTCAGATATAATAAACATAAATCGTTATTGTATGAGCTTCTCTTCTTTTACATATGTCTTTAGCGGCATCATATATCAAGAGCTAAGTTTTTAAACGAGTACGTAGATCGTTTTACGATTTTTTTCCAAGAGAGCTCTAATAATTTATATGTCCTCATTTCAAAACATAAAATTAATGAGTTTTTTATATTTACAAACAAATTGCGATTTACACATACTATAAAAATTTATTATTTTAGGTAATATTTAACACTCCAAAAAACAAAAATTTATACCTAAAATTAATCTCTGATCATGAAAAACGTTGCCTTAAATATATTATACAAACATAATATATATTGAATATACTGCCCTTTTGTAAAAACATATCAAATGTGTTATTTCACATTGTATCATATTAAAGATTAGATATAACCTGGAGTAAACATTGGGAAAAAATTACTTTTACTTTGGTGTTTATCACAGTAGAAAAAGTAGAGTATATATTGTAATTTTTTTTTATAAAATTCACCCATGAAACAAAGTTGTAACTTAAAGGTTATATGGTTTTTATTAAATATTGTTATTTTCTAAATTGCATATTTTTAAATAAAATATGGCAGTTCCAAATTTTATGTATAAAATATTGTAGAATTTTCAAAAAAAACTTGCGCTGTAATGGAGAAATGTGGCATGAATGGAGAATAAGCACACAAAGTAAATAATATGAAGAGCGTTAATATTGACAAGAAAATGCTGTATGTCATTTAATTAATTGCCTTTTTAAAATTTTCATTTTAGGGGACTGACAATATAAGATTGAGCTTATTTCAAAAAGTTTTAGCAAAATCTACTAAATTTACAGCCATGAATAAAATTTAAAAACAATATTTCTTAACTCCTCGTTATTTTTGAAACACGACTGAGATGTCTTTTATATCTAAAAAAACCCAAAAAACATTTCGTAACATAAATTTTAAACCAAATAACTCCGTTATTTATAACACTTTACGAATATAACTAAAAAGACTAACTGTTCAAATCTTGCTTGCTCGCTTTTTATTTTTATTGCTCCGTAAAAAAGTTTTTTACGGAACCCTTTTCGCTTATTAAATTTTTAAATTTATTGTTTGTTTTTTTTGTGCGTCAATTCTTTTTTGTATTTATATATTTTTTACGTAATCCTTTATATTTACTAAATTTTAGATTTTTTTAGGTTTTTTTTAATTACCAATTCGTATTGATAGAAATATCTATTTACGTAATTCGTTTTGGCTGCTAAATTTGTCTTAATCTTGAGTTTTTTTTTATTATCCGTTCGTGTTTTTATTTATAACCTTTCTTTACGCGACCCTTTTTGCTTATTTCACTTTTGAATTTTCTTTTTGTTAGTTGTATGTTAATTCGTATTTGTATTTATATTTTTTTACACGATCCATTTGGATTAATAAATTTTGGATATTTTGGGTTTATCTTTTTTCTTAATTATCAGAAAATGAAATAGGCTAATTAACAACCAGGGAAATCTCATCGTAACTAACATGATATTTCCAAATAACATTATAAATTCGATAGTATGTTTGTTCTCTGCTTTTCACGTCATATAGCAGCAACGTATCGAGGTGATTTTCTGTGATCAGGAAAAGAGGTATGCTTCTTTTTAAACCGAGAAACGTCATCGTAACTAATATAAAAATCACAAAAAGTATTATAAATTCCAAAGTGTTGTTTGTCGTTCTTTCACGAAGCAATAGAGTAACATATAGACGTGATTTTCTGAACAAAGATAGATAGCAGGCCAGGGAATGACATAGGCTACTTGTTAACATGAAAAACCTCATCGTAACTAATATATAAACCCCGATAAATGTTCCCCATTTAACATTGTTTCAAAATATTCCCGCCTCTATTTTACAGTATTGGCCCCACGCTGTGGAAACAAAAAACACTAATTAAAACCACTGGAAGCCATTCATTAGTGAAAAGTTTCTTTCAAGTATAATGCGATTTCTAGTCTAGTCCTGGGGATAGTAATTAGCTAATTAGTTTCCGTAAAACATAGATCTGGTGTAGAATAGCTTAAAATCGTACTACGATTTCCTGTTATTGTCACTTGGTGGCACTGCATTTTTATTCTATCTACTATCTAACGTATGTATGATAAATTAAATTAATAATATCTATTTAATGGAACAAATAAAATGTCCGTTTCAAGAGATATTAATTTTAGTATTTTTCATAGTTTTTAAATAAAATATTGTGAAAATATTGTTGATTTAGGAGCCAATTAATTTTCAGTATATAATATTATTGTAATAAAAAAATCTGGAGACAAATTTACTTTTTTTAAGGATAAACTAAATTTCAATGCGACGAAAAATGTCACTTTCGTAAATTACTGTTCATGTTTAATAAGTACAAAGTGTATTTTAGAGTACGTTAGTTATTTAATTTATAATACTAAACTACTTCATAATTTTAATTTCCATTTTTCTAAATACATTTCATTGTATTAATATTGTTTTGTAGATTCCTAACGGAAAATTACATTGTTTTAGCGATATTTAAATTTTTTTTTTCATTAATACCTGAATATAATGGTATTAATAAATGGTATTAATAAAATATAATGGTATTAATAAAATATTAATCCCTGAATTATCTAATGAAAATAAATTGCTAAAGAAGTTTTTTCAATTAATTGGAGCCACGTACTAGTAGCTATGCATAATTCGGAATTTTGTCTTATATTTGATGAAATAGAGCAAAATAGACCTTTTTTGAAGCTACATTTTTTAATGATGTAATAGATTACAATGTATTTCAAGTAGCGTCCCAAAAATTTATGATGAAAATTATATACCCGTAATAGGTAAAAATCTAATTTCTATATATGTGTGTGTACGTGGGTTTGTGCTTGCATCCGTGCGTGCCTGCGTGCGCGCTCAGTGCGCGCGCGCGCGTGCGTGCATTCATGCGTACGCGCATGTGTATGTGCGCGAAAGTACGTGTGCGCGCGTATGTTCGCGCGTTCGCATGTTTGTGTGCGCGAGTGAACGCGCGTGCGCCTGCGCGTGCAAGTAGGCGTGCGTGTGTGCGAGCGCGTGCGCGTGAGCGAGCGCGTGCGTATGCAGGTGTGTGCGTATGTACGTGCGTGTGTCTGCATGCGTGCATGCGTGGGTGTACGCTTGCGTGCGAAAGTGCGTGCGTACGATCGCGCGTGCGGGGGGACGTGCGTGCGTGCAGTCGTGCGTGCGGTCGTGCTTGCATGCCTAGGAGCATGCGTGCCTGCGAACATGTGTGCGTGCATGCGTTCGTGCGTAGGTGCGTGCGTTCGTGCGTGCGCGCATGCGTGAGTACGTGCGAGCGTGTATGCGTCCGTTCCTGCATGCGCGTGTGCGGGGGTGCGTGCGTGCATGCGTTCGTGCACGCGTGCGTGCGTGCCCGCGGGCGTTCCCGCAGGCGTGCCTGCGTGCGTACATGCGTGTGAGCATGCGCACGCGCTATTGCGTGTGTGTGTAATAAAGTCCTTAGGTCCTGATCTTGTGGAACACAATGAACCTTGTCACTTTCATTGAAAATTAACATAAATCAATTTGGTATTCTTAAATTCACAAAAAAGACTTAAATTTCAAACCAATAAATTATCGTTCATACTTTTTTCAGCCGCCTAATGTAGTTTTATGTTTTTTTATTTAAAATACTCATAAAGGAGTCACTTCACACAAAGTCAGTCCTAGAAAAAGTGCAGATTTTGACATTTAATATAATTATTTATTTTTCTTCGTTTGTCATAACAATCATACCATTGAGTCTTAGTCAAATACAATTTCAGCTAACAGTGTGTTAACATAACTTTTTTGGCTAACATTAACTTCACGGGAATAAACTTATTTCCGTGTGTGTTTTGAGATTTTAGAAGTAAACCACTGGAAAGATCCATCTACGAACTTATAGATTAGATGTAAGTCAGAAGTTGGAAAATAAAGTTAAAATCGTTATATAAGCGTTACATATATTCAGGACGGAAATTACACACAGACGAAAAACAAGCTGTAAATATATAGCCTATTTTATTACGCTCAGTAGTCACTGGGTTTTATGACAGTTGAAAACTAAAGTGCTAGCAGCTGTGAACATTTTGAACATAAACTCGTTTACATATGAAATTTTATTCTCGCCTTTACCTTTCAGCAAAAGAAATACAACAGGTTAGCTGTAATATTTCGCATAAATTTTCCACCAACTTTCCTCTCTGTGGAATATTTAAGAGGAAAATATTACGTGCATACGACTCTAATACGTTAAGTTTAATTTAAAATACCAGTATTTTTGACACAAGATGCCACCACAAAATCAGGATTATATTATAATAAGCGTTGTGCAGGGGCTCTCACTCGTTTCTCTTGTTGCATGGTTGCCGTCTTGTAGTTATGATTATCATTAATACCGACTTGACGTAGAATGGAAATATTGGAAGGGCGTATCTCCTAATTTGGTTTTCAAATCTTGAGGATATATTTTTGAATTTGTATTAATACCAAAACTAAGAGATTCAGCTACATTATACGCCTTTTTGTGAAACCTATGCCTAATAATCTTTAGTACCCGTGGGTAACATCTGTACCATGGCCTTTGTATCTTATACTTAACACTGTCTGGTATGCGTAGTATTCGAAGAGGCATATTGCTACAAATTTTATTTGGAGGACCTATATTACAGAAACATTTATACACCTATGCCTATGTAACAGCGAGAGAAATTATACTAACTTGCGATTGAATATAAAATGCTTTTGGATTTAATTGCTCTTTTTAATGTTAAGGAGGTTAATTTTTTTTATTTCTGCAAATTATTTATTTTGTCATCCTTAACTATATCATTACTTAACATTAAATTATATTTCGAAATGCAGAAATTAGAAATTCTTATGAGTTTAATACAAAGCAAGGCCTATGGAAAGCACTAATGGGAAAAGGTGAATTTTATAGTTTTTTACTCATGTAGATGGGTCAATTGATTATATTATACAAAAAAAAAACGTTAACGGGAAAAAAATTATGAAAGGCAAATATTTTACCTTAAGTCCTTTTCACGTGTTATTAAATTTGCGCTACACATTTTTCATTCTTTTCAAATTTTATTTAGATGGACTTTTGAAATTTCTGTGACCATTGTCATATTTTATTTATTACAACATGTGCTTGAAAATATTGTAAATATGTTGAGAGAACATGAAATATTTTCA
This sequence comes from Druceiella hillmani, assembly GCA_039881145.1. Classification (NCBI taxonomy): domain Eukaryota; kingdom Metazoa; phylum Arthropoda; class Insecta; order Lepidoptera; family Hepialidae; genus Druceiella; species Druceiella hillmani. The sequence goes on from JAYKKI010000034.1 coordinate 7,596,098, forward strand.
TAGTAACACTTTAGTTGTATAATATAATAAAAGGTCCTTCACTAATAACCATCAGGTAAACTGATAAAAACTGACACCTCTAAAATAGCACACTGACACTTATTTCAATGTTCGGCCGTTTGTTTGTTCATCTGTCACAGTTTATTTTTAACAAAATTGTACTTAATTGTACTAATAGCGTCATTTGCATATTTGAATAAGAAAAGTGTATTACAAAGCATATAATTATAACTGAACAATAAACCTGCCAAATGTAATTTTAATTACAGCCAGTAAACTATTGCCATTCTTGATCCTACGTAATGTGGTGAACTAATACAAAATTTCGTTTTCATAACTGACTATTTTGAAACTTATCTGCTCATCTTTATAAAGTGTTTAGTGAGACGTTTTAAACTAACAACGTTTCGAATTATGGGTTTATAAAACGTATTTCTTTCGTGAAAATGTATTTCTAAAAATTTCTAAAATTTCTGAAAAAATGTATTCTTTCTTTGATTGCTTTGAGATTGATAAAATAGTTTTTCGACTATAATAGCATTCAAAAGGTAGTTTTCAACTAATTGCTCACCTCTTAGATGAGAGCCAAATTTATATTTAAGTAAAAATAATACTAATAGCTACGTTCATTTGAGAGTCAAGATTATTTGAAGATAGCGCGGAAGAAAATTAAAATGTGATAAATTAACTTGAACAAAAATAAAACTTTCAAAAATAGTGTACAGATTATGTTAGGGATGCGATAAATGAAGAGAACGAAAAAAGGGGTATAGACGGTGGTATTTACGCGCCTCGTTTAGAAATGAGTATTTTAAACCAAGCCCAAATATCATTTTTTGATCATTTTAAACCTTTCAGTTGTTTTTTGAGGCAAGTCGTCTTTACCTGTTTGAAAGTTATTAATATAAGATATAAAATAATGTCGTGTCACAGGTGACTTTAGAAATAAGGAATAATTTCTGATTTTTTTGTAGTTGGCACGGGAAATAAATACCACATGTATAAATGCCGACAATTGTTTACATAAATATATTTGGGATAATGTATAATGCAAATATTGTGATAAAGGAAAGGGAGTGGAAATGGTTAAGTCATATTAATTTATAAAAATAGTTTAGAATAAACATCACGTATCGTACTGAATAGCACAATTTTTTACTTTAAAACACAAGGATTTTACGTTTAATATTTTCAAAATATGATTTATTTTATAATATTTTCAAGCTATAGCGAAGTATTTCAATAGTAATAATCAATGTAATGCCATTAATAGCAGTTTATTAATGTGTAGAAATACAAATTAATCTAACAAATTTTATTTATATCCGTCTATTTCTTCTCACTACCTGCTGTAAAAGAAAAGATGGAAGCGAAAACGAAAACCATACCACTCAGTATTCTGATACTTTATTCCCAGATTTACTTTAACAATAAGAGAATATTTATTGTATTGGCAACTTTTTCATGGTAACGGTTATTACCATTAATAGTGTCGTTTGTACGAAATAAATTTTACTCTTACGACGATATAATATCCATTACTAGTAAAAATACATTTATTTCACCATGTCGTCTTTATTCATACGTTTGCAATATCAAAATTAATTTTTATCTTTGTTTATGAGTAACAAAATATTGCATCGTATTTTTAGGCACATTAGAAATATTTTTGAAGTTCATATGTTAAAGTACGCCAAAGTTATGGCCAAAAGAGTGAAGGAAGTATGAACAGGAAAGACAACGATCGATTGAATGGTGACTTGAACATCGTATGAGAAAGGATGCAGTGAAACATGGAGCCAGAATATATGGGCTGGTTATTAGAGATGAACACTGATAATTTTCATTCGTACATTGAATCACAGTTGAGGGTTTCATTATATTTTCAAGGTTCCGCATTCAAATATCATATCACTACCATATCGTATCTGTTCGTCCTTTACAAATCAAAGCTCTCAGTCAATGTTTAGCGAAATAAAAAAACCAAAAATATTAAAGTCTTCTCACATATGGAGACGAACATTTAATTTATTGCACATATCATCGGAAGGAATATCACTGGATAGGGTATTTAAAATAAATTTAAACTTTCATATCATAATTTTTCCTTTTTATGCTCCGGTTGGGAAATATTAAGCTTGAAATGTTTTTTTGGACGTTATTTTCCTAAAAAAAATTTTCCACTAAATCTTCCAAAGAATCATAGATTAACATCTGATTAAAACTTTTAAATGAAATTATTTTTGTTAATTTGCGTCCACAATTTAAAAAATATAGGTAAGAATGAAACTCTTCTTTCTAAATACATCGAGGTGCAGTTAGTTGATTTTCTTTCAGAATGTTTACAGGTTAATTGATTTAGATTGACATAACAGAACACACTTTGTTTCCTGACATTTTTTTACTTCTTTATGTTTCATATCAATTCTTCGAATAAGCGGAGTAGGCCCTCATAAATAATAATTATCTGTGTGTGTGAAATATTTATACAAATAAGGTACATATTATACTTCATAATCTTGTTCAATATTAATAATTACACTGATTAAATGCAAAATCAAGCCAAACGTGGTTTGACAACCTTAAATAGATTAACATTTGTTAGCCATGAATTTTAAAATTTCGTTTTAGCTAATGTTGATAGGATGGTCGCAAATTAATAAAAATAAAAGGAGATTTAAAAATTATTTAAATTTTAATGGAAACAAATTATTATAAGATTTGTCTATTTACAATTTTTGAAATCTGTACTGATTTTGCTGAGATATTTCTATAATGGCATATTAACATTAATATTTTAAGGAGAATTAATTAGATTTAATAATTGGACTGCCTTTTAAATTTTGAAAAAAATTAAAAGGAAGTTACTTTGTATTTCATTAGAATTATCGATAAATATAAAAATTAGTAGGTGTTATTATAAATCATCAGAAAAAAATCATTGAAAGAACATAATTTTAAGAATTATTTTACAACGTGCTTTAAACTTTGCTATATCACAAGAAGTTCATTCAACATTTTTGACCACAAATTCTCACTGTATTTGTAGGATGTTGAAACCATCGACGCTGGTGACAACTTTTGTTAACATATCCACCAAAATAGTTTTATAAGTGACCGGGTTCCGAATACATTACATGACAAAAGTTAGCTAAGTATCCCTTAGCAAAGCCTACCGTACCATTAGATAATGCACAAAAGCTGCCTGTAAAAATATCGTGGTCACTGTGGCTAGAATATTTTCAGTTATATGCATTATGCAGAATAAGTCCGCGTGTCCCTTTTCCGGGTTTATAATTATAGGTATTCCTCTGCTATTATCGCAACGGCTCAGTGGATAAATAACTCAAATAGTTGGACTTGAAAAAATCAAGTTGGATAATGTTTTTCCTGGTTCTTGAAAAGACTTTAATAAAGTACATACAAATTAATAAATTGTGGCACTCCACAACAACCATATGTTAAGATAGCCAAAGGTGTAATTTATAAATTTCAGCTCAATGATATCTGGTCGATACCATATTAAGTATTAATATAGTATTTTAGGTATGAATTTAAGTCGCGTGATGACAAAAAACGCAATTGAAATTATTATTGTCATCACCGTGGCTAATGGAGAATGAATCGATCTGTGTGACTAAATATTGTTTCAGTGAACACAGAGTTAATGAAAAAAGTTTGACTATTGATAAACAAAGTTAATATTTTAATAATCTTTTTCATAAGGGCGATGTATATATATATATATATATATATATATATATATATATATATATATATATATATATGTATATATATATATATATATACATATATATATATATATATATATATATATATATATATATATACACAGTCAAAACCGTTTAGTGCGACATCGTTAAGAACAACGTATCAGTTATATTGACCAAACTCAAAGGTCCCGGCTGAATGCTATACGATCGCCTCATCCAAAACATTACTTTTACGACATTGCTTATTAGGATAAACCTCTTTAAGCGACTACATTTAACTAGTATTTTCGGAGATATATGTCTCTTAGAATGACCAGCTGAGTTTCTACTAAGCTGTATTGTAAACAAAAGAGCAGAAAAGCGACAAAAAATTAAAGAGAAATCGGAGGACACTGCTTCAACAGTGCAATGTAGAAAGAGAGACCGGCTTATTTACTGACTGATAATCCCGAATATTCCCACCGGAATATCCCGACTCCCTTTGGCGAACGGAGCGGAAGCGTTTATGGACCACTTCCAAAGGTGGAGGAAAGCACTGTAATTAAAATAATTTTACACGTATTTAACCGCGGGATAGTACTGATAGAAACACCTGTATATTAAATTTATTCCCGCAGTGTCTCGGGAAAGTGAAATCGACGTATAAATATAATAGCTATTTAAATACTATTTGGACCACTGTTCAGAATTGGCATAAATTTCTAAAGTCCTCAGATCTGTTTTTTCACATACAAGGCAACTTAAAAGGCTGTCATCGTAATTAAAGTAACCGGGAAGAAATTTTAAATGATTTTTTATTTACAGTTAGTTATGTTCAGCCGGGTTTAGTTTAAAAAATCACATAATCTTTTAATAATGAACTTTTTATTCCACCAAATTCAAATATATGTTAATAAGTTCATCGGTCTGATATAATATTAATTTAATCCAGGATTGTAAACTTTCATACTAAGAGCTTCAATCGGCCTACCATACTCTAGTTTCTCATATTATATTTCTCCCGTACAAAAAAGAAATAGAGAAGAAAAGTATATTTATCGAATAGAGTATAAGACTTACTTTTCATTGAATTTTAAGTGAAGTAATAATTAATTAAATTTTTTATCTCCTTTCAGTATTAGCAAATATACAAGAGATAAAAATAGGAACTCGTAAATTCGATATAATAAAGGTTTGCCTTTAAATTCATTTACTTTGGATTGCAATCGAAATTAAATTCTTGCATATACTATATAAATTTCCCAAAAACTTCTGATTTCAGTCAAATTGAAAATTAAATTTTATCATCAATTATTTTTGTTGTTTTTTAAATTATTTTTAGATCAGTACCATGTGGTTATTTCTGAGTTTGACTGATAAATAATAATTCAAAAGTGATAAAAAAAATATTTTAAATCGTGGAATTGCTTTTTCAAAAAATGTTTTCCAATTGAAGATCTTGTACAATTTTTTTTACATTATTAATTACGTACATACATTTCTTAGCTATATAATCTACTTGTGTATATGTATGATATACATATTTCTATATACATCTCGTATTCAATTACAATCCACTAGATATTAAAGTACAAAAAAAATATTTAAAAAATTGAAGGTGAAATTTTAATAAAAATGTTCTCAATTCGGGGACTTGGATCAAATAATTCTCACTAGTAACCCCAAAATCTTGTTCGTAATTTTGGATTGGCCACACTGAATATTGGTAATCTGAATAAAATTAATAGCTAAGCATCTAAAGTACGTTTGATGAAACGTAGAATTGTATTTTTTTACTTAATTTTTATATCCTAATGAGTTAAATATTCCGTCCTTATGAGTTTAACTAAAATGCAATAAGTTAAACTTTTCTAAGGGTCTAAGTGATTAAAATATTCAAACGTATCGTCTTTATTAATGAGTGTGGGTCAAGTCTGAGGCTAGACGGATTAGATAACTAAAATCGGATTAAGATTCTCTTTACCGCAAGTCCTTAATGAGTACTTACAGTTTATACGTATATCACTCGAATGTATGTATGTATTAGATCGAATTAAGCCTGCTGTTACCACATTAGATCTTATTTTTCTTGTTAATCTCAAATATTTAAAAAAAGGGATGGAGTAAATATAATTGAACTTTGTTAAATAACTTGAAATTTTATTTTTTAAATTTATTTACCATTTTTTGCCCGTACAATTGTGAATCGACTGTAAAATGGACTATGATGGTTATATCTATACATATATAAAAAAAAGTCGTGTTAGTTACACCGTTTATAACTCAAGAACGGTTGTACCAATTCTTTTTCTTTTTATGTTTATGGATTTGTCTTCGTCGGGAATAGGATAATAAGTATTAAAACATTGGAAAAAAAGAAAACATTTATGAAGAAAATTCATTTTCCCATTTTGTATGGAACGGCTTTATTGATGATATATCGAGAACGGATTGACTGATATTTTTTATTCATTGAAAATTTATATGATTATTATATATTTATCTAATATTTTTTTTATCTCGGCTTCGAGAAGTTTCCTCGCGTATTGGAAAAGTAAAAAAATCACAAATAATTTAATTGTGTATAAAACGTAATATGTCATAAATGATAGAAAAAAAAAGAAAAAAGTATGTCATAAATGACAGACCCGAATGAAAATGATAATCGGTTTTTAATAATTCTTATTCAGTTTTCGACCGTTATTTTATTCAAGTTTGATTAAATTAATTCTCTTTAAACGATTTTTTCTGAAATTCATTAGCGAAGAGTGATTTAAAATAGTTAAGTTTTATGAAGATTTTCACTTTGTGAGGTTATGATATTTGTGATTGTGCGGGCATCGATAATTGTTCCATTATGTAATTTACGTGATTAATTTTAAAGTGTTATTTATAATGCTGAGAGTTTAATCTTTCACAACGAAACCGTAATGCAATTCGACTTAGGAATATTGCGAATCAATCCACTGCAGATGAACAAAAAATTGCACGGGAAGAGTGCCGCGTTAATATTACCCGACTCAAGAACAAGACAAACAGCTCAGTTGACAACGAAAAATCGTCGAGCTTATCGCACAGATCAACAACGTAATAATCTTTGACGCGCAAGAAGAAATGCTTCAAGTTTTGATTTGAATCGAGTAGCATTTCAAGACGATTGCATAATTGACATCCTTACAGCTTGCATCCCTTCGTTCGAATTGACCCAATGGATATTGTGGATATGCATGGATGATGCTGGAGAAACGCCTGGATTGTGCTCTCTCATTAGCAAAATGAAATTGCCATTCTTGGTTTTGCCACCTGAGTCATTGCATTAATTACTTCGTACCGAAACACCAGAATCACGACATTTTCTATCGAACGTTCAAAGATACAAGGGATGTTTCCAAATGACTTCATTTGGAGCAGACATTATCGAAGAACGCGGATTCAATCTGATATTCAAGGTAATTTCTGTTAGAGAGAATAAAAGTTTATTTTCTTTTGGTGATCATTATTAGTAAACATAACTTCGCTTTCGGCTTTATGCATCCAAGGCCAAATTCACAATCGAGTTGGATTATTGCAACCGCTTGAAGATGCGCAGCATAAATTGATCTAAATTTACTTCATGGGCAGAATGGCGGAACCGGCGGACGGTGTCAAAAGATCGAATCGGCAATAAAAAAAGAAGTTCTCCAAAATTTGCAGCAACTACTTCAAGAATATCAAAGATTGGTTCGGTTGTTCATAACTGCGTTGGGTCGCACGCCAAGTGATGACTACAAAGTCGTGATTTTAATTTAATTAAAATAGTTTTCATTTTGATTTACATACTTATTGAAGTTAATTCATTTTGAATATTCATTTTAACTTAATAAAAAACTGAATTTAATTCAGCTAATAAGTTAAAACATTTATTGACTCTGAGGCGGTACGAAGTTCGCCGGGTCAGCTAGTTTACTATATAACCCTTAATAAATGCTGCGTAAAATCAAGCTGGATTCTCCAAAAATGAAAAAAATATTTAAAAATTAAATAAATTGAATGCCAAGCATTAGTCAGGAAGATGAATTTTATTGATTTTTTATTACCTCTGTCATTCATATTGTTGTTCATAAAATAATAAAAGACAAGGTACGAAGGATATATATTTTGAATTAAATTTACAAAACTCTATTTCATAATTAGGAATTTTATTTGTAAAAAACTTAGTTTGAAACACAAAATTAAAAATAAAGCAATATTTTATATAATTTATTTGTACCAGATATATAACTAGTTTCCGTAATAGCATTTCCCACTCACCTAACCCTGTGCTATATTCTAGTAAAAACTACTTAAGAAGTTGATTTTGTTGAATGATTTTTATACGCATATAGCGTAACGGCTTACTTACCTATGCCTCGCGAGAAAAAAATCGACATAATCGTTAATTCCTTAATGAACGAATTAATATATAAAAAAAAAGGAACTTCAAAATAAATATTATTAATATAGTGAAATAATGGTTTCCCTAAAATCTGGTTCGGATGTAATGGTTTTTTTAAATAAATATTTACCAAATGAAATGATGTTGCGTAAAAGTGCGGTAAGTATCATGGGTCTATAGATTGGATTGTAGTGCAGGCGTTTTATTCTTTAACGTGATAGAAAATAAATTTATTTGATCAAAACTTATAACATTATTAAAGTTTTTTTTAAATTTATTATATGTATATTACTAATATTTGAAAATAATTCATATTTATAATTAATTACTTGATTTTCGCTTTTCTTAGGTTAAGTTTTATCATGATTGATTAAGACATGTGGCTTTCGGAGTGTCCACACATAACATTACGTTACGCATATATGTATATATATATATATATATACACATACTTTTATTTTGGTAAATATGCAAAATTAAAGAAAACGTCTAAAATTTCAAAATTTAAAAAAATGTAAATTTTTGGCAAAAAATATTTTTAATAGGTTGATTATATCAAACTCTACTGCTCATAGCAAAATAAATGTTTTACGAAACTATTTAAAATCTTTTATCAAAATCATGTGTCTCTGAAAATACCAACTCACAATTCCTTACGTGATAAGGCGGTTTTTCTGCAATTTCTATGATAAATAAAAATCTTTTATCAAAATCATGTGTCTGAAAATATCAGCTCACAATTCCTTACTTGATAAGGCGATTTATCTGCAATTTCTATTATAAATGTTGTTGGTTACTATATTCTGAAAATGAAAAAAAAATTAAAAATTCATTATAAATAATTGTTAAAATTTAATTTGTTTTCTCCTTTTATTGTTACAATGAGATCGTGAAGAGTATTAGAAGTTAATTATGCATAGAATCACCATACATATTTTTATTAAACACAATATGGTAGCTTTCAATTAATTCTATTATGATTAAAAAATATAGTCCCCTATTAATTAACACAGTATTAACAAACACATTAAATATATTTATATTCATTGACTGTGAATGGAATCAAATCTCAAGTTATTGTAAAACTGAGTACATAGGCCCCTGCTGTTACTGTCAAAAAAATTCTAGCCTGTTGTATACGTCGTATATACCAACCTATGCAAGCTCTATAATTGTATAATGGAAGTTTCATGTTTAGAGTTCATGTCTAATTCAGCAGCGTACCGTAGTAATTCCTCCGGGAGTTGAATAATTTATCTTCAGTAGTTAGAGTCTAAGTTCTGACTTTATTTCAATGTCTATATAAATACATTCAAATATCTTATTAAGAAATATATGGGTATTATAATAGCTTCAATACCTAGTTGCGTAAACCTGATAATTCGACTTTATTTGTATTTACTGGTTCCTTTTTTACAAAACATATTACATTTATCATTTAAACAAATATTGGATATTAATTCAGTAGAAATTGATGTATTTATAAACTAAACAGCTTTTATATATAAATTTAAATCACATTTAGCAAGTATACCACTCTCTGAATTTATGGAATTTTTAAGAATTTTACTTAGGGATACTGAAGGACATAAATATAAAGCGTATATCTCTAATGCAGTCAGCACAACTGTACGTCAAAAAAATCACTGGAGCTGGCAAAACTTTGGGTGAGGTTGGACAACAAAGAAACCACTTGCGAAATATACCTTTTTAAAATGATTTGGTTGAATAGTTTTTCTTTTGTGTAATTTTAGGATGCTCAATTCTAATATAGTATTAATTTTTTTTATATCCAGCATTATTCTTGATACTTAGGAATGAATGAATATTTTTTTTTCATAAAAGGGTCATAATCGGTACAGCAAAGGTCTATATAACTAATACGTATTGCTTTTTCAAATGCAACACTAAATTTAAATTAATAATTAAATGTATCACAAATTTCCCCGAACCGTCTCAACGATTTCCAATTACGCTGGCTAGTCGCGCCTTCCCGCTTCCACACCCATCAATAGTCTTCAGTCATATTAAGATTCCACTTGCCCTGATATCATTATTCATTTACCGATATATCCTGATAGAATCTCTCAACCGTTCTTTACTAAAGTCCCCAATCCAAGAAGTAACCCAAGTGTGTCGATTTTCAATCTTGTTTTACATGCCAATTTTCTTAACTTTTTCTAGCATATTTGTAACTAATTGGACATAATTGGGAGTTCCTTAATTGCCAATATGTTTTTGACTAATTTTTGTTACTGTCAAGAATAACAAAAAAATTAAAAATTAAAAAAAAACGCAATTCTTTCATGCAAACGCAGCAAAATTGATGGACAATGAATACTAGTTATTATATATTAATAATAATATATATTATATTATTATTAATATATTCGAATTTACGAAGATAGCCCTATATATACATATTTTAAACAAACCTTCTTATTTATTTCTTTGTCGTTTGTCCACAGGTATAACAAAAGGTATTAATATTCTCGAATTTAAAATTATTTTCCGATTACAGAAATCAAATTAGTTTCTCAGAGAAAGAAAATGGTCAGCATTTCTTGACGTTAAATGGTCAGAATTTCTTGACGTTGTCTAATAACAATGCTCCACTTGTTATTTAACGTCATTCTCCAATTTAGTAATTAGTAATACTAAACATTTTTAGCCTATTGATTCGGTGATTAAGTAATATTTATTTGGTTGACTAAAACCCGTATTTATTAGAATGTTTTGTTATTATTTCGTTAGTTAGTGCCTCGAAATCCGTAAGAATCTATTGTTAAATTTCAAATAATTTTAGCTATGCAAACCTGTATAATGTAACACACACACATACACATGTGTGTGTGTGTGTCTATACAGGAATATTTCTCAATCAGTGATCAAAATTGAAGAGTAATTATTAGCGCTAAAATAAAAAAAAACCTTTGTTCTCTTTCCACAGAGATTGGAAAAAAAATAACAAATCAAAAAAAAATAATCAAAGGGATGCTCCCTTCGATTTTTAAAAACATAAATGAACTGGGTCACCCTAACTAACGCTTCTTCCATGATTCGCTTACAATTTGTGCGCCGGTGTATAAGGTTAAATGTCGGCGCCAGCTGGCGCAGGACAGTTCACTTTGAATGTTTCTCGTTTGTAAAAAAGAATTTGGGACAAGTTTAAGATGTCGTTACTATTTATATTGCATCCTAAAAGGTTCTTTATTTTACGGAAACTTCAATACTTTAATAGAATTCTCTGTTTTTACTTTGTCAAATAAGTATACTTTGTGGAATGAGATTGCAATGTTTTTCATACAGGCTTAGCATAGTGATAATGAATGTCATTTTTTTTATTTAAATCGATAGCTTCATTAAAGCGTATTAGAAGAGTCCAAATCCCATCCACAGAATAGTGTATTCATTTTACAGGAAACAGTTTAACACTAATTTTTTTTTTAAATTTTCCTATTGAATTTAAAAAATTACCATGCTTGTTAACAAAACTGTGCTGTATATATATATATATATATGTATATATATATATATATAGATATATATATATACATATATATATATATATATATATATATATATATATATATATATATATATATATATATATATATATGTAAACCCAACCTAATATAATCTAAGTTAAATTAACCCAATATATATCTATCTAACACACTCTAAGCAGCATGACCTACTCCAAACTAATGCCACCTAAATCAATCTAAACGAGTATAACCCATTCCAACCTAACCGAATATAACTATCCTAGCCTATCCTAACCCAACAGATTCACAAACGAGTCGTACAACTAAAATTAACAACAATCCTTCCTTTTTATATCCTTGCAAAGAAAAAAGCGAAACAAGTTTTCAAAATTATTTTGATAAACAGTTTCAATTCAACTCAATATGTTTCAAAGGCAGAATATCTCAAAATAAATCCCTCATTTTTTAAAACCAAGGGTGAGTAATTAATAAAAGCCACGAGGCTAATAAATGAATCATTTTCAAGACGATTTTATTTGTAAATTTCTCCTGCATTAATCACGTAACGTAAAGATATTATATATTAGAGCCAAATTTTATGTAATTCTTGTATATACCCATTAACCAATTTCCGTGAGCATTGCCGGAGAGTTTCATTCCCGTCTTCAGGTTTCGTGAACTCTTATGTTTACTCTTAATTTCACAAATATTTGCGTACATTAATATAATATAACTAAAAATGTTCTGTTTTATTTAATTTAACATGGAGCAGGTGTACTTGGATTGTAATTATTCGAAAAAGTGAGTTAATTTTACTAATAAATATAATGGGAGATAAGAATTCACGATTACGGCAGTATGTTAACCTTATGATAAAGGTTTTTATACATATTTGGTTAATATTGGCGTTTTCCTATTGAGAAAGCATGAAATGTATTACTGATTGTAAGGATTTTCTATACGTGAAAATACTTGTAGGCAATATAAAGGATTTAATCTAACATCGATAATATTTTTTAACTCTGAATTGAAACCTAGAATCTTAATTTCCATTTGTTATTTGCAAGTATGTTCGTAGTATTGTATTTATATTATTTTTTAATCGCAGGCCAAGATGTACGATACGATCGTAATATCAATATATATGGCTGTAAATATTTGATTTTTAAATTTCCCCAGAAATCTATAATAATAATTATTCATATGTTCTACAGTGGTTACTAGATCCGTTATTCTACAATAGATTATCTGATTATTTTTTGTAAGGGACTCACCAAAAATGTACACGCTATTAGTGAAGCACCATATTCGCTTGTTCAACAACATTTTTTTGTTAAACTGTTACACAAATGGGACGACGGCTATTTCTAGTACGAGCTCATTATAATAAACACTTTTACCCATATCGGCCTAACGATTTCCTTATTAAGAACCATTGACCGTGAATCCCTTGCACTCTTTCTTTATGTTTGGTATTAAGATAGAACTTAAAGAAATTCGTTATGGTTATTCTTAAAGATTAAGAATTTTAACCAATACTTTTTAACAATACTTTTTCTTGAGTTTCCTGACTAAACTTGTTGCTATATATCAAATATTATTAAAATTACTTGAAAGAAAAGAAACGTTTATTAATAATTTGTTCATTTTCATTTAATATTTTTGCATTAGACATTCCTGAAGTATACAAAGTTACTCAAGAAATGTTAGATGTGATATGGAAACCAGGAACTTTGTAAAGTTGTAATGCGATTTTTGAGTTTTTTCACTTTTCATTTTATCTACGATTTCTTTGAATTATTTTGAACAATATACTTGAGACTTTGGATAGAATTGATACCCATTTTCGTCTCTTTTAAGTAAAATTTCCACACATGAAGTTTGTCCTAAATATCTCTTGATATTGTCGCTATTTCACCATTATGCACCATTATGCTCTCGGCGTATTGGTATTTTATTTTACAAGTAAATCGTTTAAGCACCGCAACTTTAAACTTTTTATAGCAACCGTAATTTTATAATTAGTTCGTTCTCTATTTTTAAAAACCAATCTGTTTATAATTTTCTTTTTCTAACGGAATAATGTATAAAAGTGGTGATATAATAAGCTAAAGAAAATTTTGATTTTGAGTCCTCCAAATTTTAAAAGATGGTTACATACTTTAAGCACATGAAAAATGTCTGTAAAAATATGTAAAAATATCAAAATAGAACAAATTTTTCTATTTCATTATCAAAATCCTTAAATGTTTCTTTCAAATAAAATTTAATCGTGGACATTTTGAAACTTTATAATTATTAAGTTTAACGCAATTAAAAAAATACACAAATTTTCCTTCATTTTTAAAGTGACTAAAACAGCTATAGGTCGAATTACCTACGATTGCAGGAAATATGGGTAATAATGAAGCAAATAAATTGTTATTAATTACGATATATTTATGTAATAATTATTATAGGATACTGTAAATAGTAAGAAATTGCACATTGCCTTAAATTTTTTCTCCTTTTCCATCGAAATAGAAAACTTAGGTTTAGAATGAAGATATATTTACACATGATATGTACAATAAGCATTCAATATTTCTAAATTGGTCTCTAAATTGGTATCTGAATCTATATGTCATATGTATATAAATATATATATACATATATATATAAATATATATATATATATATATATATATATATATATATATATATATAAACAAGCTATAATACATTTATATTTTTTATTTTCCGTCAGGTTTTTTGTCATTTGATATAAGTAAATATTTCCCTATAGTAACTAAGTCGTTTAATTTTTAACAATACTGTAGTCTTGAATTATTTATATAGTTATTAACTAAATACAATACAGAAAAAAGCTTATACCTAAATATTAGAACTCTATAAGTGCATTTCATAATACTACGCATTTTATCTTAACTTATCGATTATTATTAAAGCTGCAGAGGAAAACTTTGGTACATCGAAAGTAAAATGTTAAACTTCGTAAGAGTAAAATTAAAATAATCTTACAATTATATTTCTATTAAGAAAATTTGTTCAGGGAGTCCGGTAGAAAAAAGAATGTTTGAATATAAATATTAATAATATCGATTTGGTCAGAAAGATAGTAATTAAATATTTTTAAAAATGAACTTTGTTTATAATAAAATATGGCTTGATGTTTTAAAAGATAGAGAAGTTAAATAGACGAAAAAATTAATGGGAGATGCATATGTATATATGTATATATATATATATATATATATATATATATATATATATATATATATATATATGTATATATATATTAATTTTCATATTTAAATATTACTATAATTTATAGTATAATACTAAATAATTTAAAAATTTAAACAAAACTACTCTTTACTTCTTTATTTCATAAGTAATTGTAGGTTAACAAGGTTGAAGATTGTGAAAAGATTGTGTTTAAATTAAATTGCCTCAATACATTAACACTACACTTGTGCATCTGTTACAGCGTAAAAAATAATTAATTGGACGCAATATTACATAATGTAATCCGATAATAAATTCGAATTTACCAAATAATAAAAAAATGGACCAAAAAGCCATTGGTACCCCGTACATATTTTTTTGTATTAAGAGGCTAAAATCGTATGTTTTACAACTGTAGTCAACGAGAGCTAATCCTCAATTTTCTTAAATTTTTGAATTTGCTTTTGTAACGAACGAACATCATTGTACGATCGCATAGGCCTGCCATCAAACGAAAGATTGCTGCATTTAAATTGTATTTCTCTGACTCGTTTTTTGCGTTTATACGTCTGATTTCCATGACAAAATGTCAGTGGTTCGTGAGTAATTTTTTTTTTTATTTTGGTTCTTATATAATAACTTATGTTTTAATTTCCTTATATTTTTTAACCTTATAGTAAATAGTAAGACGAACAAAAATATTAAAATTGGTTTAGAGACCTACAAAAATATTGTATGGGTAGACTAACAGCTGATTCAAGAGACAAATAACTAATTAAAAATTCAAGGAACTTTTATATCAAATTATAAAAAAAATAATGAAAAGGTAGTTTTAAATAGGGTCAATTTCTTAAAATGTTTAAACTGATATTCCACCGACCAATTAAATAATGCTCTTATAATATTTTAATTAAAATTATATAATATTTTATAGAACCATTTGTAATTACTTTATTACAAGCTTATTTTTTGGTTTTTAGGAGGTATTTTTTTATGGACAGAATAAAAATTTTTTAAAAAAATTCAAAAATTTCTTGGAAAATATAAACTTTTTTAAAGTAAAAATGTCTCGTAGAGACGTTTTCAAATTAAGGGCACATTTTTTTGTAATTATGAAACTGTAACGACCCACCCCTACTTCATATGGATGCAAGAAAAAATTACCGTCACATAAAGAACTTGAAATATTCCCGCTCTATTCCCGTACCATTTCCCTCTTCCCCTTTGCATTCGCGAATACATCTCACCAAACGTCACCAAAATTTTTTGGAAAGATTTTATTTTCTTTAAATTATAACATATACAGAACAATTTTTACACAAAAATGGTCTGTCCTGATTTTACATCACTGCATTCAAGGTATTTAATTAAGGTTTTTCATGTCTAATTTATCCTTCGTAAATGTAGTCCGGCGCCTTCTTTTAATTAACAAAGAAGGAATCATGAGTAACTATATGAATAATAGTTCCGTCAGTATTAGTCACGAAAACGCCCACACCAGTGATGTTTTTCTCCCACTGTGCTGACATTATTAAATATTTGTCAAAAAAACACAATATAAACGTTTACAATATAGCATAAAGTAATCTGGAAGCTATAATACATCATATTATAAAAAAATTACATCAATCTGATGAGCAGTTCTGCGTGAATACATGAAAACCAATAAAACTTTCTCATGGTCATTCAGATAAATATTTAGAAGTACTATCTACTTAGGATGCGTGTTGAAAATTAAAATACATATAATTTGCTAATTAAAATTTATCTTTTTCCAAATGATGACCACATCATAAAATAATTCAGATAAATTTAGAGAAAAGAAGTAGGAAATGTTTTACGAAATAATTACAATCCAGTTGATGAAAATGTCGTATTGACAAGTGTTCATATTGCAACGGGATATACGCGTATTGCAAATATCTTATTAAACTAAAGGAAATGAATACTGATTTTTACATTTTATGACCTGTAACAAAAATAATATTAATTTAAAGTAAAGAAAAAACCCTTATCGTGGCATAGTGCAGTATGAAAGTTTTTGGAGCAGAATTTCCTCGACGAAACGAAGCGAAGAAAAGAGAACAAAGATTGTACGAGAAATCCCTTCAAAGCCCTTTCCCAGTCTTGTGTCTAATCACAGTGGAATTCCTTTCATCCGCGCTACGATGAGGAAAAACTGTTGATGGTGATGAATGGAGGAAAAAAGGCATGAATTTTCAATTTTCATATTTTAAACGTGCTATTCGTTCCGTGAAATTTCAAATTATATTTGGACATTGTATTTTTGTAACATTGATGCGTGGGGCTTTGCTCCAATTGATTTTCTTATTATTTGTTTAATATATTATTGTGAGTTTTTGTTGTTTAGATTTTGTTTTTTTAATAATGTAATTTAGCGGATAAGAAGGATCTAAATTGCTAAAAAATCAGAATATGCTTTAAAAAAGCAAAGAATGTGTAATTTATTTTTTTAATATTATTGTATATTACAATAGGAAGCCAAAATTCATTTGACATCCAACTGGTATTTTATGTTTCAAACTTATATATTTAATTAAATAATATAAGATGAAAAAGGGGAATTTTAAAATTACAGGAAATATATTGATATTTTAAATTGTTGTTTTTCTTTTCTATCCTTTAATTTTCATTTATTACACCTTCCTTTTATGGTACAAAAATTGTATTGTACCCATAAATTGATGTTAACTATGTTTAACACAGAGAATAGAAAACTGTTAGTAGTGCTGATAGATTAAAATAACATTAATCATAATCCAAAGCATTTAAACAATTCTATTGTTAGTTACATTATGAACTGATAAATTAAACTAAAGAAAATGTAAAATGGAAATCTTGGTTAACCTATGTAGTTTGGTAATTTCCTTTTTTTATGAAAATAGTTGCCCTATTTATATGCAATGTTACGCTTTATAAAGGTAAAGTAATACATATCAATCTTTTATGTACAGGGAAAAATAACTTTCCTAACACATTTACCACAACAGAGGTAACACCTTCAAAATTTCCGGTTTTATTTTGCCATGATATGGAGGTGAATTCGATGTGAATTAATATTCGTACTACATTTTTCGGAGATTTTTGTTTTTTGAAGGATTGAATAGTCAAGTCCTTTCTTGTTTCATTTGTTTAAAACCAAGCACTGACTAATGTAAAGGATGCAAACTTGACAACACTTCTACGATTACATTCCAAAACGGTACTGTTAAAGCAATAAACCAATATCATTTAAATTTTACTTAACTCATGTCAGAAAAACGCATCAGGGAATGGGATATAAATCAAAACTCAGAAAAAAATTAAAATAGAGAGTTATCGACAAATGAGTTAAAAATTTACAGGTGGATATCGACATTGTTTACTTTGGTTTCAGAGGAAATTCGAAACTATATTCATTCCCTTCTGTCCGAAAAATGTAATTTTTTTAAACACTTCAAAAATATAAATAGTGCGCCAATTAAAAATTATACATTACTGTTCTTATTATCTGCCTAGAGAATAAACATATACATGTTTATTCTAAAAAATGAGATGTATTCATTTATAAGTACAAATAAGTCTATGGTTCTTATCCAAAAGGTCGTGGAAGAAATCACTGAAAAGTTTAAATGGAAATTATATATTTCACCTAATGTTTTTAATATATTTAATTTTAATAAAATATATTTTTTACAGCCGACTGCTTTTTATAAAAGTACTTTTGAAGGCCAGTTTGTGTTGTACATTACCATAATTTTTTGGAGAAGATTAAATGGACTAGTTGGTCTTGTATTTTATATTTATTACGTCATGTATTGTGGTTGTGACACAGTGTTGAAATAAAATTTTATTTTTATGCAACTGATTTTTGCTTTCGTATTAAAAATATCTCCAGAACCTGTTATAAACCAAAAAAATTAGCTACTACTGTGATTACCAATTATTTAGGCCCGTCAAGCATTAATTGGACATCGCCACTGTAATATTGAAAATGTGAAAATATTTATGCGTAATTTGCTTCAGATCTGTCTTTTCCATTTTTATAACACAGGAAAAAATATAATCTCGTAGTTCTAGAATATGACTTACAAAATATTTACTTGTGTTGAGCAATCAATTTTCTAATGAGCACTATTAGATTTCCTTGAGTTTCTTTTACATTAAACCATTAATTTAACTTAAAAGTTTATCAATTTGTTTGTAGCATATAAATAATGTTTTATTTTATATTTACGTATTTTTAATCTTGACATGTCATTTTCTTTTTATGTAATTTAAACTGAAGCATCTACCTTAAAATTTAACACATTAGATGTGGTAGCGTAGGAGTTCAAATATATAGTCAATATATTTTAGTGAAAGAGAAATTGGTATTTAATGTAAATTTAGAATAAATTTGGTGTAGCCCAAAAATTAATATTTGTATGCCGTAAATACCGTATCCAGTCTGTGAATATTCGCAAGCATATGATGTATAGCTATGGCCCTCTTTAACTTAAAAAGTGATTCGCTTAACTATGCCCTGTTAATCCGCCAAGACTGAAGGTGGAGGCAACCAATATTCCTTCAGCATGCCTACTGCTTAGTAACGTGCTAACGATATTATGATATCTTAAGTAAAGGTTTGCTTACTATGCTAACGTAGCTACTGCAAATTTGCATTCCTTCGATTACACCTATAAATATAATCACGTTCTAATTATAAACTAAATCACGCTATATTAATATACAATCTGAGATTGCATAGTAAACGTGATGATTGGCTGGGTCTGGTTCAATCATATTTGATATATGTGAGGATATGTAGAATCTGGCTTACGCTGGCATATTATCTGCCAGTTTTAATCAATTCCTTAGTCACGGAACTCTTGGATGGTAAGCATCTCCTGATGATATAAAATTGTAGAAAGTTGTATATTGTATATGCACAATTTATAAACATCAAAGGTATTAATTGTTTATAGAACAAAAAATAGAAGTATTCTCTTCCGGTAGATCTGTCATCAAAGCAACATCTGAACAAAGGATTGGTGTTAACAAAAAAACAGTAATTAATTAAAGACAATCGTTGTTTACTTAGTTAATATTACAAAACATTGAATAATTGTCGGTGTATTTTTCTATTGAATACTATTAACAAAATCTTCAATTATTATTGATATAGATAATGTGAAATATGTCCAGTCTGAAAATATTGAAAGGGGCATAATACCGGAAGGTAAATAAGAATTCTGAACATAAATTAAGTAGGTTGAGAAATATGTCAAACGTTGTTTTCAGGGGAAAAAAGGGCTTAAAAAATCCCTGCTTTCTTCATAAAATTCACTTACAGAGTAGGATCGATTACGGAAAAATAATATAGAATTCACTATTTACAAATAGTAGCGATGGCATTGAAACATTTTCTGGATCACTTTGGTGTATTATACATCGACTGTGCATAAGTTCATAGATTCGTACATATTATAATTGGCAACAATCCATTACTGCAACACATTAAATTTAACGTTTCTTTCATCAACAGTCGCTCACATAGCTGTCACTGTTGTTGTTCCCAGATCCGTACGTGGAAGAAAACCAACACTATTTTCAGCAGTAAATCTAAAAACAGTAATTAAAAGAAATAACTGTAAAATTGATTATCTTAATGTGAATAATCACGCAAATAATGTCGAATATCTGAGTAATATAAATATTATATTTACTTTAATCATAACGATCCATCGATTAAAAAATAAATGATACATTTTAGATCAATTTAAAAATATTTTTGGAATAAACACTTCTGGCGAATATATTTTAATAGCATATGGAATATTTAAAAAAAAAACAAATTATTATATTGAAACGAG
Source organism: Druceiella hillmani (assembly GCA_039881145.1). Lineage (NCBI taxonomy): Eukaryota > Metazoa > Arthropoda > Insecta > Lepidoptera > Hepialidae > Druceiella > Druceiella hillmani. The sequence continues at coordinate 7,616,796 of JAYKKI010000034.1, forward strand.
ATTATAAAAAGAAGTGGATCAATACACCTTCATAAATCTTTATAATTGTCAGTGTGATAAACGTTTCTAATGATTTCTTCATACATATAAACGTAAGCTAATGGTTTAGAAGCATTAAAGTAACGAAATGTAAAATTAAAATTATATTTTTCTTATAAATATAATTTTATCTTCTATTCTATAATTTGAAAATTTGTTAAAATATTTTGGGATATGTTTTTTTACGATTTTCTATGTTGAAATTGCTTTTTAAGTACTATTCCACTCTATTCAGGAGTATGAATAGGTAAGATTGGAACTACATAAATATGTGTTGTACATACATGTACACATGTGCGTATATACGTGTATATATATATATATATATATGAGATTCAAGATAATCTGAATATATTAACGGAAAATGTTATGTAGTGTTGGTAAAATTCGATAGAATTATGATATTTAAACGTAAAGAAAAATATGAAGATAATATATATCTATGCAAATGTGGGATATTGTTTGTTATTTTAAAGAGACTAACGCTATGAGCATATTCCCAAAGATCATTATAGTTTTGGAAGACATTGTAATGCAATGATTTCCTGAATGAAAAATGTAGTACGGCATTTTTTATCATTTAGTTCGACGCACTTAAAACAAAATGAAATAAGTAACCAAATTATATAATGACCGCAGGTTAAAAGCAGAATACCAAACCCTATTTTAATAAACTACATTTAAATTATATTCAAATATTTATGAGAAAAAATTTTAGCGGTTTTTTTTAAATAGTCTTTGCGAGTCGAGAAAAAGTCATACATTGTCCACAGTGAGTGAACGTTATATTCCATTAAATAATCTTACTTGTGATAAATTAATTTCAATTGTACCTGCATTGTTTCAATAAAATCTCTATTTATATAATCTACACATATAATAAAATTGTCACAGAGTGAATTCCATAGAGGGAAAATATTTTAAATAGAGTAATTGACTCAACGTATAAAATGATAGTTGAAACCAGAAAATCTGTTTTTATATGTTTGTCTATCCGTGTATTAATTTTTCTTATTTGGATGAAATTTGATATGGTAATAATTTATATTTTCTAGCACCTTACAGGAGTCTTGACATCAGGATATTAGAAATATAAAAATATACTATGGGTATCGAAAATTACGGTATACTCATACCGTATTTCCGGTATTTACAGTATATTTTTATATCCTAATATATTTTTACACAACCAACGTCATCTATTAGCGTTTTAGTAAACTTTAAGCTAATAGCATTTTGAGAAAAAAGTAATAAAAGAAACGAAAAATTTCTTATAACGAATTACCCGCGAATGAAGCGGCACAACTGGTACGTAATCTGTTAATAAAAGTATTCATTTAAAGATCGTATCAAGATAATAAATGAATAATCACACATTTTTTATGTGTTGTAACAGGAATCTTCTTAAATTAATTCTTGAAACAAAATTTGAATTGGTGCATTAAGCAATTTCAAAATCTCTTATAAATAACGAAACTGTATCTAACCAAAGGTTAAGGGTTAGATATGCTTTACCAGTGCTTGTATCACTCCAAAGAGTTTAATATAATCTACTATGATGCCCAGGATTTACTTCTAACCGCTAGTAAAATATATCAAATATAGTAGGTTGTGTTAAAACTTCGTGCAGTAAAATTTCTCGTGCAATATTTGTTGTATAATGGGTACATTTGTTGAAAGGATTTAAATTTCTTCATGAAACAATAGAAATGAAAAACCTAGTAATGTCGAATCAGAAATTTTCTCAATTATTTCATTTCAATTTCAGACATTGGGTGCGAATATTTAACTATAATGGCTCCAATTTTCCTGAAATTATTGAAAAATTAATTTCACATTGTTAAACTCAGAAAGATACGGTTAGGTTACGGATGGTTAGTAATAATTTAAAATGTTCAAGAGCTGAAAAAAAGAAAGTTTTAGCATGATGTTATCTAACAAAAGTAGGTTTCGTCCATATTTAGGCATCTATAAACATTCAGTGGTACATACTGTTTTAATATTTTAGTTCAATTATTTTATTTTGTTAACATTATTCGTATATTAAACTATGGCTTATTCTTAACATTACAATATTCCACAAATAAATCTATAAGGGAGAAAATTTCTAACGATGTTTGAGATTTCGATAGGTAGAAATTACACACGTGTAGTATATTTATCGTGTCGAATCAACCAAAAAAAAATTAATAATCTGTTTCTTCATTAACGCTACCACGTCCAGACTCCTGGATTATCTTTTGTATATAGGAAAAGAGAGTAAACTTGATGAATACGTTACATATTAAAAAAAAATCCAGATTGGATAAAAGGTGAAAATTAGTAATGCAATGATTTTTTAAAATAAAATATATTTACATGCACTCTGCCATAATTAAATTTAAATGTATATGCTAATTAGGTATTATATTTGAAAACAAATTATATTAATCTGTATAAATTAACAGGTCCTGAAAAGCTTTGTTGAAAAATGACACATGGAATAAACATATGAGTTTTTAAAAGTAAAGATGTAGATTAAGTTAAAGAAAGGGTTTATGAAGAGAGTGACATAAGAACTAAAGAACTACACTTTATCCTATGAGAAGAATGCGAGTTTCCAGATGGTACCAACGTATCATCCTTGAAATAGGAGAAGTTCTTTTATTGGAATTTTGTTTGCATCCGTGTTTATTCACTCGCCAGTCGTTAACGCAAACATTTCATTTTTTAATAAATATATTAATATATTAATTTATACGCAAAATATTACTTTATCTTTTAAAAATTGTAAATATATCTACAATGTCTTTTTTGTAATAAAATAATAATTTGAATTCATCATTTTACTTTCTGTCCGGGATATATTTCAGCAATTAATGTTTCATCGACAAATTGTATATGACTTTTGAATATTTCTATAACCGGTTAATGACTCCTTTTAAAAATGTTTACATTAGTGCAATAATTAATTTCTGATGTTAAATGTAAAAATTCTCGCCGTATCTTGGATATATTACGTAATGTTGTTTAGCTTAAGAATATCATAAAAAGTAAAAAAATATCTTCGGGAGAAATTACATGCCAAAGGCAAAATAAATTAAAAATGAACTGTACATCATTCTAATCATACATCAGTCTCAAAGGGCCGATTACCACAAACACATCTTTTTTTTCCGAGAGCCTTTTGTTCGTATCTCGGTAGTAGCCGAAGTCTTCATCAATCACTTCCGAGCTGAATTAAAGTTGCAGTAATTCTTGCTTCAACGTGTCTATGGCGACAATTGGTTTGTCATTAGCACTGAGTAGGATATAACACAGATTACTGATTACAATCTAATGCATTTTTTCCCAAACAACAAAATCATTTCGACCAGATAGAGTGTTTTCATCATATTTTAAATATTAATGGTTTCAATAATAATCGTAATCAACACCTTATCATAGACCATTATCCGAGTGATATATATATATATATATATGTATATATATATATATATATATATATATATATATATGTATTGTTTGATAGACTGATTTCTGTAGATTTTCACACGACTACCTCAGAAGGAGGGTTCTGTTTATCAAGTGTATGTACACATGTGTATTTTTTTTGTTATGGGACTGTAGCTTAAATGGCTTGAGGAATTTCAAAATATGAAGTATCGTCGAATTCGTCTTGGTGGGCCGAGTGACACTAAGTGTTAACAAAAATTAGAAAATATGATTATTTTAAACATTTAAATACACCATGAGGCATATTTTGTTTGAAATATTAAAATGGGCCACCACAATACATGTTTTGCTTAGTGATTTATCTCGGGCTGCAATATTTTATAACATTTCAGTTATATTTATAATATATTACTTTTCATTTTTTGCTTATGTCGGTGTCGAATAAAAAAACATTGCAAAAACTTTGAGCAATGCAGAATGCACCATGCATTCTACATTGCTTAACTTAAATTACAAAAAATTATTCAATTAGATTTTCTCTATTCAGTTCTTTACTTTTTAACAAGGTCATATTGATTTAACATTTTATGTTTTTGCAATTAGTTTTTTTTTAAATTCTTCATTCTACAAAGACACTGACTCATTCTTAAAAACTACTGAGGGTACTACTGAGTCACAACGAAAGTTTTTTTTAAGATTAGAGTATAGTCATTTGGGATAATACAAAAAAAAAATTTTAAGAAAGCTATATTTTCGATGGGATCTTTATATTGACGTTTTAATGACTTTCTAAAAAAAACCGAAATTTTATTTGCCCTTCAACCATTTCAGGGGATGAAATAAGGCTCTTCTTTTTTTAGGGTTAAACTCCAAAATTATTGATTTTCGAATGAAATAGTTTTTATAAAAATTTAACACCATAAAATTTTTTACAAAAGTTATTTTCCTTTTTTCCATACATCTATTGATTAATTAGTAAAATATATAATGTAAGTAAAATATGTATTGGCGGATATTAATTATTCTTTTTTATTAAAGACTGAATCTTCTCAACAATTTTTTATGCAGCTAATTCGATTATTTTATTCTGTTCTTCTTTTCATTAATTTTTTTTTATTCTATATTTTTAAATTTGCTTCGTATATTGTATAAACAAAACAAAAAATAGACAAACATCCCTTTTTACTTGACATACAAATTAGTTTCCCATACATAACTGATTCTTCGATCTCTTCTTTACAGTCATTGAAAACTCACTACCATATGGTTTTATGCAATTATAAATTTCATAGAATTCTTAAAAGGGTCTGTGGAGAATAATGGAAATTTATGGTGCCTAAATCCATATTCTTTCCTTTACTTTTTTGTTAAGTATCCTCGCCATAAATAAAAAATACTTTCCCAAAAAAAAACTGTGGCTTATGGTACTGTGGCCAGGACATCCAAGCTTCCTTTTCGAAATTAAAATGGAAATGTCACTTTTTCTAACATAGTTTCTGCCGCACTGCATATGAACCTAAATAGAAGTAGTATTTCACATACATTAAATTTTTCTATAATTTTTCTCTTCGCTCATATCTACCAACCTTTGTTTTCCACGCTGGCTAAATAGTTTTATAATCTGATAAAGGTTTACAACAAATAAAAAACTTTCCATAATTTTAGAACTGGAAGCAGTTTTTATTTTAATACAATGTGTTTATACTAAAATATTTTTCACGTGTCTGATGTAACTACTATAAATACTCGTGAAAAAAATACTTAAATTATCGTCATACCAATTCTTTAAGAGCGATAATAACGCACTAATGAAATGCATCCAAAAACGCAAGTAGGGAACATTATTTCTCTATCTGCTCTTCAACGTCCCACAATGGTTCAATAAAAAAAACCTATTATGTACACAATTGGATATATATCGTTTAGTTTCTTTTATTTTAAATATTATTAAAATAAATCCCAACAGAAAAATATATTAAATATATATTAAAACACGTTAAGGAGTATGCAATATGCTAACGTGTACTTTTTTCTTCGGAATTAATTTACGGTGTATCTTCAAAACAAACAGTTATGCGGAAAACAATTGGGAAATTATATAGATAATTTTATGACCATTAATATTTCTTAATAACTATTTCGCAAGAATTTAACCTATTTTTAGTAATATTTGTCTTTCCCAGATGTAATTAAGGCATCCAATATAAATGTCCTTCCTTGAATATACGCGAAGCATTACTAAGTATATTATAGATATTTATAAATATGATTTAAAAATATATTTTGTGAGGGTTTCATATGTACATATTATTCATACAACCCGTGTTAAAATAATATATATTCTCTGTATTTCTACTCGAACCTTTTTATTTCGTACCACAAATGGAAAGAAAATACGGAAGCCATTCATCTATTTCCCCATATATCACAGCCGTTTATCTTATAGTTTCAGTAGGTATAAACTTGAAATTTGGCAAAATAATAAAGCACACTAACTGGCATGAGTTACATTAGAAATCGTATAATGCGCAAATAAAGCACACAGTTTTTTCTCATACTCCTATGTCGTGTGAAGTATCAATTGAAAATTTGACTTTAATATTCCAAAATTATTGATTTTATAAATTTATGCAATATAATCCTATAGATAATGATATAATTTTCCATAAAATATTTCAAAAAAAGGCTAAACAATATCCAAAATGATCAATAGTTATTTCAAAGGCAATATAATCCGTGGTCAAATGGTTAGTTATTAAAAACGTGATTTTAGGTAGAATACATGTATATTAATAATTTTCCAAAGGTAACAAATGATATGACTGAGATGGACTTTAGTTTTAAAAATGTAAAATGTTTTAAAGCGTTTTAACTTCTAAATTATGCTGAAATACGACAGGTTGATTTGTTATATCTTTAGTAAATAATTAACATTTTAATCAATTTTTGCAATTACTGTTGGCGTTAAACTTTGTACTAATATTAGGGAGAATCTATTATCAAAAAAAAAAAACTTTATGCTTCATAGAATTGCAAGAGGTTTATTATTTGAACCGTTTGACTATTCAAATTGAGTCCATAATTTACGAATTACGAATGTTAATAATAGTGTTTTAATAAAAATATTATAGCTTTAATTTTTGAGCTTTATAATAATTAAATTAAAACCTTGACTCAGTATTCAAAACTTTCGTTTCATTTACGGAAGCAAACCGCATACTGCATGGAACAAATACACATTTTGTTCATAACATTTCCCACCAACATATTCCCACAACATCAGACCTAATACAACCTCAAGGCTGCTTTTACAAGATGTAAATTAGTTACGTATTTCTTAGCAAAATCTGTGTCACCCTTAGATATTACACAAATCCGGCAGGGTTGTAATATCCAAGCGGAAATAGAGCGGGTAGTTACATAATTCCCTCTCTGTATGTCTTGTCAATTTCGGCTACGCGTGTGGCTTTTCAGTGCCATAATTACCGTTATTTTGCAGTAATTATGCTAATTAATAATGCATACTAAATAATTACAAATTAAGACGATACATCTGAGAAAAAGACTTTCAATGTATGTTGAACTTTATAGAATATTGTAGTAATTGCACAATATCATAACGGGAATGGCTCGCTCATTGTTATTTAGTAGATGAAACATGCACTTTAAAATGTGCGGTTTTGTTTGATTCATTGTTGATATATAATATCGGTTCATTACTGATATAGTAAATATTCCTTTGTGAAACATTTTTATAAAATCAACAATATATTACTATCATGATTATAAAACAATACATTTACATTTTTAAAAATATCTTAATAAAATTTATGTAATTAACAATCTTTTACTCATACTTTCATTCACCGAAAGAGATTTTTTCTAATTTTTAAGAACTTTAATTTTAATTAACCTAAACATGTATTTTATTGAGTTAAATATTAATTTAAACTAATCAACCGTAACATTTACTTTTAAATAATGTAAATATATGTAGCGTATGACTTGCAACTTATCCATCGCTGAATATAAGTGTCATACTCGTAAAGGCAGATCCCACGGTGCTGGCATCCAAAGCTTCCCACGGGTAGTTACTAGATAGTTGATTATTTGCCAACCTACAGGGAGCCAACCCATTTTATATCTTCCGGTACGCAGTCACCATACGAGAACTTTTCTTTCCCAAGAGTCGTCAGTTATACACGCTACATGGCCAAATCATAGCCACATCAGCCATCCAATCCTACGAGCTTTGTCGATGGCTCAAGTTTTTCTACTGATATATGCATTATGAATCATATCTCGTAGAGAAAGTCCTTTTCGTAATTCACTGAGTAACTGAACATGTAAATTAGTGTTAATTAAAACTGCTAACAAATATTTTACAAAATAATTATAAATTTGCAATTAATTTTTATTTTTTTCACACAAAATACACACACTATATCATACTTTTAATATACAGATTTAAACTATTCCACACTAAGGTCTAATGTATCGTAGTCTAGTATATGTGATAGTGAATTATAATGCAGTTATAAGCTATTCCCCACTAAAATATAATGTATCATAGTCTAATGTATCTAACAGGGAATCACAGTACTGTGCTATGATTCAAGGTTATTATCGTTTCGTGGCTTCGTACTCGATCAACCCTTTAATATGCATATCATAAATTAAGCTAATAGTTATCTATTTAACGAATCAGATAAAGTATCCGTCACAACCGATGTTAATTTTAATATTCTTTATAGTTTTTTAAAAAAAGAAATTATGAAAATACTGTCTTTTAAGTACAAATTATTATTATAGTAAGAATTTCATGCAAAATTAAGAATTTTTCATTCAGGATCAGGGAAGAAGCTATTAATATTACGATTACTAGAATTACTTAATGAAGATAAACTATTGTAACATTTTTTTTATTAAAATGTAGCTTTCTAATTATGCCCAATTCTTACTATTGTATTTTATTTGTTGAAATAGAGCACGCAGCATTTTAGAAGCTGAATTTTTATAAGATTTTCCAGTATTATGATATACTACGTGAGACACATTATGTTTCTGTTAACAGAAAATTAACAAAATGAAATTTGATATTATTAAATTCATAACAAAAAGGTTAAATTTCAAAAGCGTAAATTTTTGTGCACCTTTCTTTCCATCACTCGATGTAATTTTATGTTTATTTATATATGGGGCTCATCAAAGACTCACATTCTACAAGAATATTTTGACATTTCTTACAATTTGCTATTTATTTTTCTTCGTACATCATTAAAAGCATGCTACTTTACCTTAACGAAATACAGTCTCAAATAAACGTGAATTAATTTTAGGCTAATATTAACTTTAAAGGAATAAATTTATTCTGTGTGTTATATAAGATTTCAGATATTCGGTTGAAATAAACCACTGTAAAAATCAGTTTACTATAATCGTAGATAAGAAGAGGTAACAAGTTGGTAAATATACTTAAACTCGTTATGTATGTTCAAAGCGGAAATTACACACATATGAAAAACAAACTGTAAATATAAAATATTTATTACGCTTACAGGCTACTGTGTTTTACAACAAAACAAACAAATTAAACCGCTTCCTAGTCGAAACTGGAGTAAATTTTATTCTTGCCTTTTAATAAAACAAATACAACAGGTTACCTGCAATATCTCGAAATAAATTTTCCCTCAATATTTACTCGCTACAGAAAATATAATGTGAAAACTTTAAATTCACATGACATTAATTACGTTAACGTTCATTTAAAATACAAATCTTTTTGTTACAAGATGCAGCCGCAGAGTCAGATTATATTATCTTACCGCGGTGTAGCGATTGTCACATGCATGGTTGTTATCTTGTAGTCGTGTGCGTCATTAATACGGACTTAAAATATTGGAACGAGGCTTCTCCTAATTTTGGTTTTCAAATCGTGAAGATGTACTTTTGAGTTTGTGTCAAATTGTTTTTCGTGAAATATCTGCCAAACAATTTAGAATATTCGTCAATAAACAGATCTCTTATTTAAACTAAAAGTGATTAAGCATAAATTACTTACGATTTCATGTCGAATTTCCTTGGAAACTGATGACCAATTAGCACTTGTAACTTAAGCTTTCACATATATGTAACCTAATATACTCGGATAGTGACATGTAAATGCGCAAGTTCAAACTTCATTTGAATGATTCTCATCTAACTGATAGGAATCATTGTACCATATTCTCTGCAAAATACTTAATACCAACGGAGATAACATTACATGAACCCGTATAATACGAAGGTTTGTTTTAATTACCTGCGTCACCGAAGCATCTACACACTTATGTCGTTCAAACATCGATATAAGTTTTATTAACTTACATTATTAAAATTTTGATTTCAGTAGGAAAAAATTAGAAATTATTATGAGTATAATATGTACATGACTGTTGCCATTAGAATTTGTATTTTATTAAAGGAAACTGGGTGACACGTAGAAAAGTTATACGTTGAAATGTTTATTATCTTAGAGTATTCAATATGTTATCATGTGACTCTTCAACATTTTCCGGTGTGAACTATAATTTTCTCACCTTCATTAGCGATAATTTCAATAATTTGTTGAATCTGATGCAAATTTAAATATTGGGACACGTATACATTTAATACATCCGTTTCAAATGTGTTGCCTAACTTAAATTTTAAAAGGAGCGTTTGCTATATTTCCATCGAATATATAAAAAATGGGTTTATATTAATTTACTCTAGTAAGTGTAAGATGTGTCACAAGCAGTTATCCATCAACTAGTAAATTTTTTTGTGAAACTTCAATTTTCTACATATTGTAAAGAAATTTTTTAAGAAGAGTAAAGTAAAATGAATTCTTTACACTTTTATTACACGTGGAAAAAGCCCTCATCAGCAAAAATCACTTAACTCGGCGTTTACGCTTTTAATTAAGAAAAAAAACTTCTTTTAACTCAAAGCATTACAATGTATCGCCAGTGCAACATTTACTATCTATGCAAATTTATCCATTTGGCACAAACATAGATTCAGCGAGCCAACAATAATAGTTAATCATAGCCAGGGAACATGCTGAAACACTCAGGGCAACGCTCGCGGTGGGGTAATTAGTTAGGCGCTGTGCTGCTGCCAGGGTAACGTAGAACTTGCAAGTCTCCGCACACCGTTATATATTGCTGTGATGCGAATTTTGTAAACGAATATTTGTCTAGGATTGTATGAAGATTGATACTGACTGTGAACTCGATCCTCTTGTCGTAAGAGATAATTTAATATAAATTATAAAATAATAAATAGAACAAAAAAATATAAGTTTATTACGAAAGTCCTCTCTTGAATTATAAGTTTATAATTGAAATAAGCCTCTTTGAGATTTAAAGTTTCTGAAGAAACACTAATTTATATTTGTCATGCTCAGTTTAGTTTACTTAAACTAAAATTCATATAACAGGTATTAAGTATATATAGTAACTGAATAAGTATTATAATCGAATTGAATATTAGACTTAAATTATAATAGAAAATAAACTTTTCTGTTTAGATTGACATGGAGCAACTGATCTCACGACATTACTTTAAATAAATAAAATAAATGTTGTTGAATTTTAGCAATATTTTAGTAAAGAGCACTGAAAATAAAACTTGTTTATTAAATCTAAACAGGAAAAAAAATTTAAAAAAACAATATCATATGCTCGTTTCCACATCCCATTTTTATGTAAATAGCAATCACTAAGTATTCGTACTTATTCCATAATATACTTGGGTGAGGATGTGAAAATTCTCAGGGTGATCTCAGCTTCAAACTCATGTTATAAAACTTTAATGTTTTTATGTACACCAGTTTCATAGACCGGTTATTTTTTAAAATTTGTACTATAATAGATTAGATGGTAAGAAGGAAGGAAGTGAAAAGAAGAATATACATGTTATACTAACAGAGAATACCTGAAGTTTATGTATCTCACTGTCTGATGTGGAAGTTGAGATAAGGCATTTTTAAAATTATTCTCATAATACCAGATTGCGTTAGTATTGATTTCACTTTCAAAGAGAGAAGAATGCGATTTCGTGCCAGACATCCTAATACAAGTCTTTAGGATATATTCCAAATATATTTATGTAGTTTGATCTCCGTAATACAAAATACATGCAAAAAATATTGAAAATAAAGAAAATAATTTATTACTACTATCGTTAACTAACGTGTACTATGTCATTCATTATTTTATTATTTTTTAAACATATTAGGGGTATAAAGTCATATGATTCAAGTATCAGAATCATTATAATATGATGTTATTTGTTAATGAAGCCTAAACAAAAATCATAATTGTTAAAATAAGTGTTAAATGTTTCGCGTCAGTTCCCAATATTGGATGTTATAAGAACAATTAAAAAACTGGATTGGAAATTTTTTTTAATTCAGGATATCGAGGTTGAAATAAATTTTGCAATTATTGTTAATCTCTACATTTTTTCAGCCTTTGTGGTAGTATGTAATGCATCAGAGATATACAGAGATCCATTAATTCATTGCCCCTATTTAATTATATTATAACACATGAAATATAATTATACGACTAAAAGATTGTTTTGTATTTTAATAGATATATTATAGATTATGGATTCTTATCCAATTCGACCATATAAAACTATGTTTATTTCTGCTAATCTTTGGGATCACAGGATCACATATTATGAGAAAGATTTCAGGCTATATATTATACAAGTACTAAAGCTTAAAATTTTGTTTGCTTGTTTGGTTTGATAACTAATTAAAATAATTCTGCACTGAAATTGAGGGGCGTAGTTTTCATTTTCCTTTTAAAATTATAAGTCTGATTTGTGTTGTTCATTTTGTTATATAGTCCTTCATATTTAAATATTCTTCACAGAGATTAATGACTTTTGTCTCGGAGATTTCCTAATTCCCTGAAATCGAAAATGAATATCTTAAAACCTCCTTGCAGTCAGCAAGTTGGTAGCAGGAAAACCGGAAACCGACAGCGCTACTCAGTACGAGCTGCTATAATATAGCCACCCTTATATCCGTAATACGTATCGGCTATTTTCAGTCGTGAAAAATTTGAGATATTAAACAAAAAGAATTGTAATTTTCTGTGTAAAGTCAAAGGCAATCGAATAGTTTGGAAATAGAGATTCGACTGACAAAACGATCTCGATTATTCAGTGGTAATCGAGTCACATAGCTTAAGAATGAAATAAAATTATTTGCCCTTAAACTTTTGTAGCACTCTTTCCAATTTGGAAACAGATAAAAATATCAAAATTGGCAATCAAACAATTGTATGTCGTTTCCCAATCAGACAATAATTTTCTTTTAATTTTTCAAAAATTCAAGTTTTCAAAATTCAATAGCAAATTTTTCTTAGTCTATTTTTTTAAAATAATCTAAAGGATTTTTTTCTTCTGAATTTCAGAAGAAAAATTTAAAGGAAAGGTAAATGAATAACAAAGTTTAGAAGTTACTAGAGCAATTATTAGAAAAAAAATCTGTAAATATTAAAAAATGGATAAAAAAAGTTTCGAAGATATGTGAAAAATGCCGAATTGTAAAAGTGTAACATGCTTAATTGAAAATATTACTGTTTCATAAGAAAGAATAATTATTATTATGTTATAAATTGGTAGTTGTTATATAATTATAATCCTAGTAGTTTTTGAAAAAATTATTAAAGGATTAAATAGTAGAAAACTACGAATTCACTCAATAAAAATACATATCGATAAGATTTTAGTTTTCAGTTGCTTGAATAATGGATTCATTTATTCGATGAGATTGTCTAATAGTCTTATTAATATATTTACATATAGGAATCGAACAACATGTATGATGAAAATATGTTTAACTTTTGACAAGCCAGAGTAGGCGTTCCTATATTTATTTCCATATAATTTTTTTCTTCAATATTTTTATCTAACGTTGTTATTGAAGAATAAAAATAACAATCGAATATAGTCACATGATATATGCAGCAAATTAAATGATGTACGGAAAATGCAAATTAGCTAAAATAATAGAGACTTTGTTCATTTTAAATGTCATGTATTTATATTAAAATGAATCCAAATTTGGAAAATTCAAAATGTATACAATTCAAAACATAATAATAATAAATAGAGCAATAACAAATTATCTTTATGCATTGTTCCTTAGAGGACTAAGTATATTGTCACAGAACTTCAAATTCCGCTATTCATTTTAATGGAATACATGAATTTCTAACTTGTTTTAGGTTTGGTAGATTAATTGAAATAAATCATAAGGCACTTAATTTACTCTTAGGTTTAAAAATAAACGTTAAAACAAAAACCAGACAAAATGAGCTACTTAAAGTTTCCGCAAATCAGAACGAGCGCTTTATATGTCAAGATTGATCGTACTAAATTATTGCGTTATAACTGAATGATAAAAACTTAGTTAATAATTATCATTATAAATTGCTTTTTTATTACCTGAATATATGTAATTATGGGGATGCATAATAGACAAAAATTAAGATATCATATGAAAATATGGGTGGGGATATCTGTATGAGGATAACCCGCAAATATCCACTATGCCATTGCTTCTAATAATGTAATAGATTTTAACGTCTCTAAAGTTCAAACTCTCTGCTCATTTATCAACATTTAGGTAACTATACGTCTAGAAATAATGTTTTTACATGGGATGGTGAAGCATTTCACTTAACCGTCTTTAAATATCAAAGTTATTATGTCAACCTACTTTCAGATTCAACTCAACCTACTTTTGAGACTCTGTAATAAATTAATAAATTTAGACACTTTGGGTCATTATCGAAATAACAAAAGAGAGCAGTCGGTATTTTAGTTTTCAAAATATTTACCGATATGTTTATTGTATATTATTGATATGTTTATGGTTTCGATATGAGCTTAAAAAAATATGTACCAAAGTAAAAGTAATTTTTGTTTTCCTGTCGTTATTAAATTTCTTTAAATTCTTTTTTTGCACTACGATCCATTTAAGAAGTTAATAATAAAAGAATTATATCTATTTGAAGACAATAATTGTCGATGACAAACTGATTAAAGTTAAAATAAGTTAAAGTCAGAATTTTTTATGAATAAAATATTTAATAATAAATATGCAAAACGTTTGAAAAATTCGTTTTGATAATTCAAAATTTGTTTTGAAAATACTTCTTTTTATCGTTATTAAATTTCTCTAAACTCTGCCTTCATTTTTTACACCGTTGTAAAAAATTAACGTCTAGTTAAGTGTGTTGATATTTACATTTATACTATTTTTTTCAGCTGCCCTTATCTAATTTATTGATATTGATTTCCTATTTTATGTCCTTAGATTATCATATTTTAGGTGAATTTAGGTAAGAACTTCGGGATAAAAAATAACATTGATCAACTGTATATTTTTATCATATTGGTCGATGGTATCAGTACAGTGTAAAGTAAATTATATTACAAGTGACGATGTTATGGTTAGATTTCAATTTTCAAACTCAATTTTGAATTAAGACAAGCAAAGTGACATAATCTAATTGAACCTTTCTGTAAGAACACTGCTGTGTGTTCAGTTTGTTGTATAATGAATGTAAAGTGATTAATATTTGAATATGATTGATCATTTAAACAAATTGGTAAATGTTATACACATAGCTTACCACCATTATACACCAGCACTAAAAGCATGGGAGCAAACCAAATGCGAGTTAACATCTGACGTCATCTATTATCAATTGTGTATTCGTTGCGACTCTATTTTATCAACTTTTAATGTTTTTTTGCAAGAAATAAAATATATACATTTTTGCTTTCCTTTCAACTGGGTCAAAATTTTTATCACATGCGCAATCGAAATTTATAGAATTTTTTTTTCCATTTAAATTGAATTCAAAATAAACAATTTATTTGAAAAGTTTACAATTTATTTTAATAATTATTTGGTAGTATGTGAATCCGAATATTCAAAAGAAATAGTTGTAGCCCTTATGTTTATAAATAAATTTTTTTTTCATCTTAAAAATGTAACGCACATATCCTTAAATTACGATATTATGAAAGTTCTCATAATTTTTAACAAAAATGAAACTAATAAAATAATATATTCCCTAAGTGATAATACAGATACACATATATATAAAATTTAAAAAGTCGTAAAGGAATAATATTTTTTGCAATTTCCAGTAATATTTTTTGCAATTTGATTAACTTACTTATTATGGAAAAAGATTCACCGTTCAAGATATTTTTATGACGTAATTATGGAGGTTTTATAAATAATATTCATACCATATTAGTGGACACGCAAACTGGTATATAAACGAAGGATTATATTTCTAAAAATCTGGGCTCGCAGTGACGTAATATTTAAACTCTCATGTCATCCGCGTGCCTTCGCGACTTTGATAAATATTTATCTCTTTTTCAATCTCTCTGAATGTAATATATTCATTGTACAAAAGAAAATGTACCAGAGGATGCATGACAGAAATGAAACGTATTACTTTTTTTGCGCGTGGTACGAAAAGAATATACTTTGAAAGGTGGCATCATGAAAGAAGAAATAATATTTTTGTAAAGAAAGTGTGGTGGTGAAGAGTGATTTTGAATCCTACCCACTGGTGATTATATTTTTCTTTAAGCTGTGAATAAAAAATATAATATTATTTTAATTACAAACCAAAAAACTGACCACCATTTTTTATGTCTTTCAAAATATATTTTTTTTTTAAATTTCGTCTGCTTTTTCACAAACCACTATGGAGGATGAAGACATCGGGTAAAATAAAATAAATGAAATACGATCAAAATAAGAAAAAACAAAACATAAATAAGATGATAAATTACTAGGAAACCTATATAATCGCAATATGTGGTTACTGGTAAGGACGTTGTTATGGTATCAGTTAATGGGGCCACTAACTAAAAGTAAAAACCTTCTCACCTGATTACGCAAAGCTTCTTCAGGTTTTATTTTTACTAATTTTACTTTCATCATTGTGTTGTTACATTGTAATATAAAAAAGTTAATACAGATTCAATAAATTGCAAAAAAATATTTACACAGAAACAAAAGTAGGAGCGAGAGATAAAGTATTAAATAAAATTTAATAAGGTATATCATAATTCTTCACATATCTCTCTAAAATAATAAAAGTACATGCTTTTCTAGGATTGCTTCCTAACCCTATATATATATATATATATATATATATATATATATATATATATATATATATATATATATATATTGGTCTTACGAAAGTAAGGTACAATATGGCGAATTCCATCGTCACCTGTAACTAACAAAGTGTTGATTTTCTTTGCGAAACCTAAATTGCAGTGATTTCAATATCTTAAATAACGTCGTGCGGTACATATTGTTATTTACATAAAGATGAGTTGTTACATCGTTATTATGTAACATTTTGTATGCTTGTGTGAACAAAATTACAATGGAAAATTAAGCAGTGGAAAAGGGAAATTAGTAAGTTACTTAACTGATGTATATATAATACTCCGAAATATATTATTGTGAATATAATATAATTAACAGTGCGTGGTGAGGAATGATCTAGTTCAAAAGAATGCTCTTGCAAACAATGTGGTGATTTCGCTGCCGATTAGGATCTTAGCTCGTTAGTTCTTTGGGTCGTCGCATTACTCAATCGCTCACTTACCCAATTGGTCAATATATTTAATGTCAATCTTTACTGTTTTTACAATTTCTAGCAAAATGGAAATTACAATTTATGAGTATTTTATTAAAAAATCGGACAATTCGGAAATTTTTTCGTTGTTAATAAAAAAATTAAAAAGGCGTATATTTATATTCATGTCGTTTGTCTTATCGTATTACATGGTCATGAGTTCGAGTAATATGAAAATTTGTTCGGAAACATTCGCCTTTAGTACATTAAATATTCTAACTGCGTATTTTTACTACGATAGAGGAAACACAATACATTATGGATACATTTTACTAAAAAAGGCTCAAATCAATATGCGAATACAAAAAGTGCTTTGACTCCATTAACCTTTGATTTATGATCACCGTGGACCAATTACGCACCAGAAGCGATGAACGAAATTGAGCACTTTTTGCGATGAACTAAAACCTTGAGGCTATGTACCGTATAATCAGAATTAGCATATTATATGCATATTGTGACTTTAAGGTACATAGCCTCAAGGTTTTAGTTCATCACAAAAACATACTTTAAGGTTACTAGCACTTTAATATACATGTGTACTTGCCAGTAATTATTTGGTTGATATAACGAAAAATATATACAATATCATGATATTTTCATTCATCTTCCATAATAACATTTTCATAATTCTAGGAAATATTCAGGTATCTTTATTTCCACATTTTACGAGATATTTCATTGTGACGCTCGAAGAAATAAATTTCAAAGCAATTTAAATAAGTTTCTAAACATTCAGAATCCTTCGTTTAACTGTATCAATATAAATAAGCAAAAGGGGAGATAGGGTTTTTGACATAAGCAGACATGTAATACTATAAATTACATTCTGGTGATTGTGATTTAAAAAAAAAAATTCTAGGAAAATTTAAACGATAAGCCAATATACTCGTATTCCTTATATTGATTTTGAATATATTTTAAAACAATAAATTCCAAAATTATTTCATTAATATATTTATTACACTAATTAACCTGTCATGTAACGAAGTTAGGTTACACATTCGATAGTATCAGGTAAAAATAAAAATCACCGGTAAATAAAGGTAAACAAAAATTAACCGAAAAATAACATATAAGTAATATATTACATTTCAAATCTGAGATTTCAACTATATATAATGTGAGCTGGATTTATGGAGAACATTATAAAACGAAATTACCCAACATAGAATGTTATGTTTCCACGTGTTACAGAAATAAAGTATGTCAGAGAAATTAATATTTTGTAGTCAAGGCAAACGTATAAATTATTCTGAAACGTAATAAATATTTCCAACTAAAGTACAATTTCGGCGTACACTTTCGAATAATTTGCATCATACATGAGCTTAATTTAGTTTTTGACAGAAATATTTTTTGCGGATAATTTCTTCTTTTCAAATGTATTATTCAGTGTGTGCTGCTCTTGGATTCCATTTTACTTTTAGTTGCTGTCTTATACGTGAGTAGAAATTCGGTACTGTTTTTAAAACATAATTTTACATGTGTAGTTATGGAATGATTAAGTAAAAACTGAAAATTAAAAATAATTTTTTTTTTATATTTATTTGTATAAATAAATACCATACACAAGCCTGAATGATCTTTAATGTGACTCACTTAACAAGAGGCTTTAAAATTAAAACACGAAAAATTTTGTAAAGTATAGTTCTGGATATTTCTGCAGGGTAAAACGCTACGATACGCCCCACTTTTACGGGATTCTCAATAAAATGCCCTCTAAACTTTTATCAGTCATATATTTATCATAAATGCAACAAATGGTATTTATACTACAAAATGGCACTTGAATTTGGTTACATTTCTTATTACACTAGTTACAAAAAATATTTTTTTCAGACGTTCAGTGGGGCGTTTTGTAGCACTATGTGTTGATAATATGCCTCACGGCTGTTACAAAATGCCCCATTATAATATTATTACGAAAATAGAACAAACTTAAAATAATTAAAATAAAAACTCAACAATCAGTCTTAGAAATTACTTCGAGATCAATTTCAAATAACCACAATCAGTTTTACGTGGCATTTACTGAATAACATTTAATTATTTTTCTTTGTTTTCTTAATCTTATTGATAGCTTCCCGTTTAACTTTTTTTCCACAAACATTGCATAGAGGGTTGTACATGATACAAAACTCATGCATCCAAGATGAACATGACAAACACTTTATCCAATCCTCTTTAGAAGTCGTGGAACAATAATTTTCTGTACATTCAATGCACCTATTCTCTTCTTCATCAGAAATATCTTCGTTCCAGGAGCTTATGTAACTTTGTTCATCAATATCGCTTTCTGATGATGAAGAGACAACGGTCACTTTCTTTTTTTTTTATTTTCCTTGTTTTCTTTCCTGTTTTACTTTTTTTTTCACATATCTTCAGTTTCTTCGTCATGCATCCTTCTTACACTTTTCTTTAGCTTTTATTTTTTGTATATTCTCTGGGGACGCCAACACTATAGCCTTTTGTTTTCTTTTCAACGTCATTGCTGGTAATTTAGGTATGGGATGAACTTTTGTCAAAACTTTTGTGGGCGTTTCTTCTGAAGACGCTGAGGGTAAATCTGGTAATTTTTGGGGTGTCTTATCAAATGCAGTAAAATTATACCGTTCAACATTTTCTGTAACTATTTCTTCTACATTGTTTCCAGATTCATTTTCAGTTACTTCCACTTCCGAAATTGTTGGTTCCATTTCAGCTAGAAGATTATTGATGTTTTGTATCCCTGAAAAACCTTCGCCAAGTTCATTAACATTATTATCATTTCCTTGCTCATCATATACAAGATCTTGTTCTCGCAACGCGTCCGAGAGTGAAAAATAGTGCTCTGGTATGTCGTTTGGATCATATGGGTAGATCCCACAAGACTTTAAAGCAACGATTCCATGAGATACACTAGCAGCCATTCCCCAGGCCTTACCAATAAGTTTGGACACATCGTAGCGAGTAAGTCGTTTATCTTTATTCAGGATCATCCAAGATTTTGCTTCCTGAGCAAAATAAATCTTCAAAGGTCTGAAATATGCCCTATTCAGTGGTCGAAGTGCATGAGTCGTGTGACTTGATAAGCATAATAATGTAACATCATTCTCTTTAGCTACTTCTAACAAGCGAATATTGTTGCAGTGTGAACTGTGACCATCCATTATCAATAGGGATTTTCCAGGACCTTTTTTTTAATATCTCCTCGAACCATTTCATGAAGAGTTCCGAGTTTATATATGACGACTTCTTATTCATAAATACTTGCGAACATGGTGGTAGTCCTTCAGAAAACTGAGGCTTGATGTAGGTACCCTTATAAATTAATACCGGTGGCATAAAGTTACCTTGAGCATTGCAGCAAGCTATGATTGTCACATTCTCTCCCTTTTTGCAACTAGTTAAAGTATAAACATCTTTAGCTCCTTTGCTGGCTATAACTTTACCAGGTTTATTACTTATTTGGATGCCAGTCTCATCCATGTTGAATATTTGGTCCGGATGTTGACCCAAGTCGTTTTCTTCATATATATGAGCCAGCAGTGTAAAAAAATGTTGGACATCCTCTCAATATACACCATAAGCTCTAGCAAGTGACAGACCTTCAGATTTTTGCTGACTTAACTCAGGGTTACGTTTCAAGAACCAGTTGAACCAAACGTTATCTGCTTGATGAGTGTCGTTCGAGAATGGGTTTTTTATGTTAAGCGTTTAAGCTAACTGGTAAGCCATTTCTTTGACATCCTTTCGGTCAGGTGCAAAGCCAACTTTTTCAAGTTTTTTAATATGAGCTACTAGTTTTTTCTTGTGTTCCGAAAAAAACAGGTGGTCTCCCGAGTGGCATTTTAAGTTTCCCTGTTATCAGATGTTGTCTGAGCGTTCTAGATGGGACATTGCAAACCTTAGAAGTTGCATAATTGCTTGTTACGCACTTTTTGCATAGCTTCATTTAAATCCGTAGCAGACCAAGAAGCCCGTAGGGTTTTTCTTTGATAGTTACGCGACATCTGTAAAAATTAAAAGGATTTTTTTAACAAATAATTTGATTGGGTGATGGGGCTTATTGTAGCATAACGAGGCGTTTTGTAAATTTATGTTTACAAAACGCCCCAGTCGCAAGATGGACGGCGTTGCGTGTAATTCACTACAGGGAATACTTTAAATAATAGGTAAATTAAAGCTGTACATACATTTCCAAACAAAAACTGCATTTAATAAATACTGTACAATGTAAGTAAATTTGTATGGTACTCACCGCAAATTGTTCCAAAGCAATTGGTGAATATTTTGATGTTTTTTTATAAATAAGTCACATAACCATACCTAACCGGCAGCACTGATGGCGGGCGACTGGCGCGGCGCCGTACGTGCCGTACGTGTTGTTTGATATCTGTATTTGTGTGCGTGTACGCGCAGTGGGACGTATTGTCAACTGAGGCGTATTGTAGTGTTTTACCCTAAGAGTTATTCGTATAGCCAGGAAGTAAAAATCTGTATTTTTCGTATCAGACTTTTCTAATTGATCCCAATTTAAATTAACATAGCAAAAGTGAAATTATTTGGTCATGAGTTTGTTTATTCCATTTTGGATTAACTGTTTTATTGTTCTACATACAATTTGGCATTATTTAATCTGTAACGTGGTATTTACATGTTACATGGAATTCCTTTTGCACTGGGAAATACTAACCTTCAGCGATCGAAATTAAGAGCAGTGACTATAGAAGGATTGCTGGTGACGAATTTTGAGAAAATGTTTCAAGCACAGCAAAATTTTGCGAAGTAGCAATTTATGTTCGTAGAATGGGCAACGAAATTTCGTAGAATGTTCGTAGAATGGGCAATGAAATTTAATGCATTTTGGACTCTACAAAATAGGAACATTAAAATGCTAAAAAAATTGAAGAGTTGTTAAGTGGAAACGATTTTTTTTGTCAAACTGAATATTTATAATTTTATGGATTAAAGGTTTATAACCTAATAAAACTAAATAATTTGTACTCTGTTATAACTGTAATATATATATATGTTTATATATATATATATATATATATATATATATATATATATATATATATATATATATGTATATATATATATATATATATATATATATATGTATATATATATATATATATATATATATATATATATATGTATATATATACCAATATATTACAAATTATTAAAATCGGTAGATTATTCTATAAATAATTAATGGCTATAAATAAATAATAATCAGTTATAATTTATCAACATACATTAATAATTCATAAGTTAAAAATTTGATTACCGAAAAATTGGAAAAAATCAAATTTAATAAAAATTATATAAAAATTTTATTTTGCCTAAAACTTTAGAAATGCAAATTCGGGGCTTCCTGGTCATACCTAAAAAGATTTAAAATTTTCTGATATTTTTATTTCCTATTCTGTAGAATCTAAAAGATAATATATTATAGTTACAAAATGGCTAGAGAATATTTTTGAAGGCGTATTTTTTTAAAACTTTTGTAGCAAAATAACCGCAAAGCCTTGCCGGAATTTTTATTTCCCATATTACCAACAACTATGAAAACGTTAAAATATTTTCTCGAAATTCGTTAAAATCTTTTGGATTACTAATTGCGATTGTGAGACAAATAAATGTTACAAAGTGTAAACTTGACGATTTTTTATTGAAACTTTTTAATGTAGTACCGTAGTGTTTAAAATTGTGTATCTGCTTGACGTATAATGGAGAATCTTATAAATATATAATTAACCTCAATTTCAGTTTGTGAACATAAATTTGATGACCAAAAACTTTATAAAATATATTAATTCTCTCCTGTCATTTAATGAAGCCAAAATTTTTTTACTTGTAAATATTGACGTGTCAAATTTACAAATCGAATTCATTACATTGAAACACTTGCATAGGTGAAATATGATTTCCCATTTTTTTAAGAAATATGAATTATATCATGGTAATACAGAACTACCCTTCAGTAGTGTAGAAATGATTGCAAACTGGCTTTAATGCACCCTTTCATTGAATATGGATTTAATTCAAAAACGTCATGCATAATATCCACGTTTTTGATTATATTTTTCCATTCGGTTTCATTTTTTTCCCATTATAAAAATGATTAATTATCAACGTTTTAACATTGTAAAAAATAATGTATCCTTCATATAACGCTATCTTCGAACAAAGAATTCATGTTCTCATTTTTCCATTGAAATTATTGGCGTTTTCCTAAGTTCCCATTTTACTTAAACATTTTATACGGTCTTACAAAATGTCAGCAACAAACTTCTAAAATATAAATTTTTTTATCAGGGACTAACTTTTGTATTATGTTGCAAACAATATAAGAACTTAAGAGTAGTTATACAACAATAACGACTGCAACAAACCAGCATTGTCTAAATGTTTACGTATAAACTCAATCCCTGACCTCATATTGCACCATTATTCAAATTCTCAATACAAGCGATATAAGTACTAAATTTACCACGTTCATAAGTAAATTTACTCAACTTAAGGTAGGGATAGGTACAAAATATATAGGAATTAATAATTTTTGTTGTGAACCCAACTTTAGGCAGACCATGAATAATACATCTCTATAAATATACGTCGTCAACATAACCGATTCAGCGTTCAAGTGGACTAAATATTTTATGTATAAATAGATATTTGAATCAGCATAATGATTGAATAATAAACAAGATCTTATCCGGTGAGCAAGGATATAGTTTAATATTCAGTAAAGTGCTATTACGTATTTTTTACGAATATAGCCTCCTGAATAAACCTATGTAGTTTTAGAATGGTCATGTTTAAAAATAAAAAAGGTGTGAGAAATTTAATTGTTGACGATATTAAAGTAATTATGTATACAGTTATTTACATTACAACTAATTTGCACATATGGCTTTGGATAGTCATTTTTAATTCCACTCAAAATCGTACAACTTCAGTTTAATTTAAACACGAATTAATTTAGAATCCACGGTCTCACATAGATTGACATCTAAACTATCAAATACTAATCCTACAACGATTGACATTGACTCTGGATAAATATAAATAAATAGGGGCAGAAAATTTTTGGTGTCTTTGGTAGTCATTCCAAAGCCCAAAATTTGAATATTAGTTTAAAAATCCACCCTTTTTATACAAGCATGTTTTTTATATCAAACTACCAAGTTATTCAGTTAATATGGAATACATTTTGTTAATCATAGTACCCTTAAGAAAGTATATATTAAAGAAAATAGAACATCAATAATTTTAAAAGCTATATATGGATAGCACCAAATGATTAATGTCTTTATAGTAAGCGTAACGACCTACCTCCTTATGCATTTACAAATAATATAATTGTGCATCTACAAATACATAACTGATTTGTTCAAAGTGCATGAAGTTTTAAATTGTTGAATACAAAAGTGTACTAATAATATAATATAATAAGAATCTAATGTTAAAATTCAGGTAAGAAAAAGTAAACAACAATGTCATGTTAGTGAAAATAAATACACAAAATTTAACTAAGATAAACAAATAGTATTTTGGAAACGGTATATAGTTCATTTAAACTTTGAGTTCACAAATGGTTTATTATTATCCTACACAAGTCATCTATTCAGTCACGACACCTACACACGAAATCGCAACTTTAGACGATGTACGTTTCCAGATAAACATTTTATATTAATACAAATTTTAGATAATTGCTTTCCAATCATCATCTAACAATTTTGAAACCACTCTAACGAAGAAAGGAGGTTGATGCAGGAAATGACATTGGGAAATTTTAGGCGGCTTTCGAAAATGTGTATTGATGATTTGTTTAAGACACTAAAATCAAATTTGTTTCTTCCTAGAATTAAATATCGACTTGGTGGAGTAAACAGAAAATAAATATTTATAGAAAGTTAAACAATATTTGTCAAAGAAGAATATGTATAATTAGAAACCTACGTTCTTGTTTCAGAGAATTAACATATTAATATTAAATTCAGTTCATTATATTTCGAAAACTATTATTTCAGCATATATATACTGTGTGTAGTTAATAACGTTTAAATATAAACGACACTAATGCTTAAAAACTATAGTAACTGAAAGGCTCGTCGTACACTAGTAAATATATGTGTGGGAAATAAGAAATTTTATGAAAATGTGTAAAGAATTTAGTTTCTTGTAAGGGTAAATAAATGAAAAAATTTATGGAATAAAATGTGAAAAAGGATTCTATATATTAATATTACTTATCAAGGTATAAGATGTTCTGAAATATAATAAATCTATCTAACTTAAGCCGGTATAAATGTGCAGATATGCTTACTGTGTAGCATGCGTGCTCACGTTCTTTTGGTTTAAAGTTTCAATTAATGTTGGAGGCTTAGATATTTCCAGACTGTTTTCGCTCAATCATTTTTAAAACTTTGTTTCAGTATTGATCTAACAATGCTGAGATATATTTTGGAAATTATAATGCAGCTTTTATCAATATTTTCTCTCAGTTATTCAGAATTATTACATTAAATCAAGCTTTAGGATATAGGTGGAAATGGGCAAATAAAAGGAAAAAGAATTGTTTGTTTCTCAAAACTCAAGTAATAATTAAATATGTTTTTCGTTTGCTCAAAATAAATGTATTTTTATTTAGATCGTTTTTGTATTGATAAATATGTTTTATTTTGGAAATTAATATTCAAACTAAATATGTTTTATTAATGCCAAAGAATGAAAGAATTAAACAAAGAAATATTTACAGAAAAACATTCAGTAGTACACTGAACGATTTCCTTTATTAAAACAGCAAAATAACTGTCTGCTGACCTAAATTTAAGCTAGTATCTTCGTTTATTACTAAAAAATAAAGAAGAAAAAATAATGATATTAACAAATAATTTCTAGAACGTTATAAGTTTTGCATGACTTTAGTCAGGCTCAAAATACTTTTCTCTGTACCCTCGAAGCGAAAGTTTAAAACTGGCTGGTAATAAAACGAATAATAAAGTGGAATTATCTTGCATTCAAAATATAACCTAGATTTGTTGGGGTTTCATACGTACTCGTAAAGTTATTATGAGAAAACAGTGCAGGAAAATAATTTAAAGCCATTTCATATATTGTGATAATTATTATTTTATACTACTTGTACGTACATTAAAATAAAACATATTTGAAAAAGCTTAAAAAATTAATATGTCTATTAGATACCCAGTTGTTTTTGTACATGAAACTGATTATGTTTGGGGTGGGTTCTATAAAAATATGTGATTTTTTTTGTTTTAAATCCCGACTTTGACAATGATTTATTCAATAACATTTAAGAAATATCATACAGTTCCCAAAATTTTCTACTCAATTTAATGCATGGAATTATCTGGGTGTATAATAGATAGGTACATATTTCGTTACAACCTGTGTATATTACTAATAAGTTGTACAATGCAAAGCAATACAAAAATAAAGTATGATCTGAACTATAGTGACGATAATACTAAGTATTAAATATTTTAGAACTTAAGAATTTCTCGTACTATAAGTCAACGGAGAAATTGATAACTTTTATTTATTCTATTTAATCAACTTTTATATTAAGAACTGCCTATGATTAAATGATGCGACTTAAAATATATTGATATGTATAATTGATTAATATTGAAATAAAAACTTAATTCTTCTTCCCTAATTTAAACAGATTATAAAAAAATAAACCCTATTAAATACGAATAGATCTCACACTAATTTGGTCCCCTATACACGAAGGCCCACAATATCACACACACTCACACACACACACACACACACACACACACACACACATATATGTGTGTGTGTGTGTATATATATATATATATATATATATATATATATATACATACAGTGGCATGACAATATATATAAATGTACATACATACATATATATATATATATATATATATATATATATATATATATATATATATATATGTATCTCATGTACACTCATGTTGTATGTTGTTCAACATTTCTTTCTTGCATGGGTGATTGTACTATTAACAACGTTAAATAACAAATCTTTGACCTCGGCTTTAAATTGGACTATGACTTGTATTTTTTTTAATTCCAAAAATTTAGCAAACCTGCCTTTGACTTACGTAAAACCTACGTAAAACTTACGTAAAACTCCATCCATATATATGTTGAATGAATTAAATCTTCTTATAAGTTGACATCCCACCAAATGCAGCACGATGGCTACTTAACAGTTTCAGTGACTCTGTTCAGAGCTGTGCCTAACCCTATATATCTAGTTATCGCTATTACTTTTTCCATTCCATATTACCAACATTCCATTGGACATATTCGGTCAGGTGATAAGATTCAGGAACGAAGAATTAAAATTGGGTCGTATATACTCAGACGACATAATCTTGACCTTAGACAACATGGTCTTGACCTATGTAACATCTTGATTTACACTTCAGAATTTTCGATGAATATTAACAAAAACTATATACCTGGTGAGAAAGTCAATACTTCTGACAATTTAAATATATTGGTGACTACAATAGAGTTTTCTATTTTGTTACGCCTATTTTTCCCTATTTTTGAAACTTAAGCCCGACTTTTTAAATACCTATTTTCAATATGCTGTATTTAACATGACAATACTAGGTTGATGGATCTACCCAGTACTACGGTAGACTCCAAAAATATTTCAGTATATTTCGTCTTCGTGAGATATTTGTATCTTGTTGTAATATTATGTTCGTTTCATTCATTTTATTCAAAAATATTTTAATGAATTTTTCATGCTTTCTTTCAAAATTTTGCACATATTCAGAAAATTTTCTTAAAAGATTAAATCAAAATTTACGAAACATATTTTCTTCGGTTTTTACTTTGTATCACACTTAGTTTCTCATTTCTTGTATGCGACTTTCTTTTTCATCAGCTTAATTTCGCTTTATCTTACCAGTTTCTATGCAGTGCTAAAAGAAAAGTAGCTAAATATATATGTCTTACCGTAATATATAAATGCTTTAGCCAATTATTGAAACTTCGTACGTGTTTTTCAACATTCGTACCTAAAAATTTTGTGTTTTTTTAACTTTAATAAAATAAAAAAATTGTTTACTTAATTTTTATTTAGATGCGCACATTATGTTTTCTTAGTTATTTTATCGAAAACCAAAGGAGGTGGTGACTTTCTTGATTGATAATATAAATTAATAAAATATAAAAAGTGTTTACTTAATATTTCTTTTTAAATGCGCACATTAATTTTTTTAGTTCTTTTGTATTCAATATTTACGGAAAACCAAAGGAGGTGGCGATTTTCTCGATTGATAAGATGAATTATGTTATTTTCAATCAACGTCATTTATATCTATTTGCTTATTACTAATTTCATCCTTTTTATGTAGATACTATACGATATTTGTATTAAATTTTGCGGCAAAATTCTTTCTTGTTACTAAATTAAACATTTTCCATTCGATGCTAATTTGTCATATGTAAATAATATTCCATATTTTATATCAAAAATGTCGGTTTGCTGACTGCACTGTCTGTTTTGCTGACTGCACTGTCTGTTACTGACTGAAAAATGTCGTTTTACTGACTGTCGTTTTACTGACTGAAATTACATAAACTTCACTTGAAAAACAGCAAGAATTAAGAATATAATATATAATTTGACACAATTTAACATAATTTTTCATTTCATGAATATTCTGTGTATACATCCTGAAAAATTCAGTTCAAATGCTGTAAGTTCCAATACAATGATAATCATATTTGAATATCGGTAATGACTGCGTTATGTTCACCGACAATGATTAATCGAGTAACAGTAAACGATCTTAATGAACAAAATGAAATTTAAAATTAAAAATATACAGATTAGATGAATAAAAAATTTATGGAAAAGTAAGGCGATATGACGATCATATTTCCTCGTCTTACTGAAAAATATTTTCATATTTATTGGATGTAAAAATAGTTACTTGATTACACAAAGATAAAATCGATTTATTTACAGATGCAAAACTTGAATGCAGTCCTATAAATGCATAATGGGTTAAAATATGTAGGTTCCAGAAAAATTGTCCAGGGTACCTCCACGTATTAAAATATAGTTATCTATTCAGAATCTAAATAAACTTTTGCTTTTTACGAATCGTCTGGTGTAGTGGGATAAAAATATAGAAAAATGCTATTATAATTTATAAAGTAACTTATATAATGCAATATACCTTTATGAAGTTGAAATTGAAAGCTACTTCAAATCTATTAGACGAAAAGAAATTGAAATTTAATTTTTCAACTATATTACTTTCAAACGTGACCAAAATATTATATAAGGTACGTGTGATTACTTGTATAAAATGGAATAAAATAATAAAAGCAAAGCAGCCACACACGACTCACAAACGATTTTTTCAGGGACGCCGCATTTATCACGGCGTCATTGTACCAGTTATGTTTTATAATTTAAAGTTGGAAAAAAATCGTAAATTTCACTTAGCCCTATCTTTTTTGGGCTTGTATCGAATTAATATTATTTAAATTTTTCTTAATAATTAATATATATTTGTCGTTTTATTTTATAAAATTAATTTTCATTAGCACCGTAATGCTTAGTCGTACATGAGGCCTAATCAAGTTGAAGTTAGTTTAATTAGATTCTAGAAGTTTTTCGTTATTTTTCGTTGAAGTTTTTCGTATGTTTTATATTGTTCTTTCGGAAATGTATAATTCAGCTGGTGGGTCAAATTAGAAACTAACATAGTTTCACAAGGCTCTTGAAAGCTTTTTTGAATCACATTTTAATGTTCGAAAAATTTACGAGTATATAGATTTTTATATATTTAAATTTGATTATGACAATCATTTTATATTTAATATAGATTTTTAAAATTCATGGCAATTTTAGCCAAAATATTTTTCCATAAATTCATGTTCGAGACAAATTTTAATCATAATATTTACATTTTTGTAATACTTAGTTCCTATTTCTAACAATTTTTAGGGAAAAACATAAGAATGTAATAAAATATGCTAAAACTAGTCTAAATAAATTTTATTTGGAACTAAAACGATCCTGCTTCAAATTTGTTACTAAACTTTATGCTGGAAAAGTTTGCAATCTCACAAAAATTAATTAAATAATGTAGTCGTATTACTCTGACGATATTCACCAATTCTTTAGTTGTCAATTTGCAGAGATTTATTGATGCATAGCTCTTGGTTTTTATTTAATACGGAAATTAGTAACAAATGACGGATTTCTTGACTAAGGTTAGAATTGAATATCGCACTATTATCAAATACTTGTTAAAGAAAGAGTGAATAATATCGATCAATACATGGTAGGGATACCATGATAAAAGAAAAGTAGGACGATCAGAAATATAAATATTAATTGTGCACCGAAACGCGTTCTCACACACTCACACATCTCTGGAAACCGTGACTGAAATCCTGATTGTCTTGTTAAACAATCAATATACTCTTCCTTATTCTTCTGACTTAATACCATCTGACCTTTATCTTCTTACCAATGGAAAGAAAAAAAATTACTGGGGAGAAATATTTTCTGAATGAAGAATGCTCGAATTAATTTGAGAAGACCTTTCTTTAAAATTGGTGCAAAGGCTTTATAATTCAAATGACAGAAGCACATCGAGCTAGATCGCGACTATATTGAGAAATGAAGAAATTAAAATAAAGTAGAAAAGTCTATATTCAGTACCAGATTTAGGCCGCGAGCTTCATATATATACAAATATATACACACACACACACACACACACACACACACGCATATATATATATATATATATATATATATATATATATAAATATATATATATATATATATATATATATATATATATATATATATATATATATATATGTACGTATATGTAAAGGAAACGAATTTTTTTTGTGTAAACATAAGAATAGAATGAAAGGATATAAGTAAGTCACTAATGTTGAACAAATATAAACATTATATGAACATCGAACCAGAAGTAGTTTTATTTAACTGTATTTTTATCAGTTAAGTAACTGATAAAAATACAGTTAAATACAATTATACTTTTTCTTATCGTGATATTTAAAATTAAATAATATATAAATTTATTGCATAATTATTATTATTTATGTTCAAGTTTTGATAAAACAACGATAAATCATTCACGTCCTTTGCGTGACTTACTTATAAAGCATTTCACATTCTTATCTATGGCTTTATGATTAATGAAAATGACATCGGAAGATTAGCATTTAAAATAACGAACTTATTAAGGTGAATTTATGTTTGACCGTTATAAATTGGGAAAGACAAGGTAGCAGCCTAATGATAGTTGTGTCTTCGGGTTTTATCATGTCTGCAAGAATAAAAATTAAGTTGATATGTTTAAGAAATTTTCCACATCTGACGTTCTAGAATAAACATTAAAGCAAAACATATTATTGAAAATGACTCAAATTAGATTAAGTATTTTTTGTAGCTTTAAAAATAGATTATTAGATAACACAGCTTCTTCTATAAACTAGTTAAAATAATTTACACAATTTTACTAGTAATCATTTCACTTGTCTGTCTTTTTACTTTTTATATCGCAAATCATTTTAAACAAATAGCGATATAGGTATAATTTGGGACATTTTGTTCTATGCACTGAAAATTATGGATCTTTAAAGAAAACTTTAAACGTTTAGAAACGCACAGATAACTACTGTATAGGTAATATTGCAGTACCTACAATACCTACCCTGAAATAGTCGCTAGCTCTCAAACTATACGATTGTCGTAGGTGAACTAGATAATAGTCATACTGCACCCCTACCTTACTTTCCCTTTCATAAATCTAACGGCATGGCACTAGACTCGAGCACGGAGTTCCTTTCTCGTTTCGCTGGATCTTAATTAGACGAATATTCAATTACACACCCTCTGCTATCACATATGTGACGGTGTACATATATTCATAAGGGTTTATTTTATTCTGGCAGGCTATATATTTGCCAGTTACCAGTGTTACACCGAATCCGTCCATGCGTTTTCCCACTATGATTAATTGTTATTGTTAATTTTCTATTCTACGTACAAGGTAACTAATATTGATATTAATACAGGAAAATTAATACAATGACCTCTTTGATAATTTCATGGTATCTTTGCCATATATAGATTTATAAATATATATGGTGAACACTTGTATACTTTTACTGGGACACTAATACATATTAATGATTATTATAGGAATATCATAATTATCTGAGATTTACATTTGATCGCATTTACTATTGTTTCGACTTAAATTGCTATGTCCATTGTAAATATAGAATTCAGTCATTTATGTTGTAATAAACACTCATAACATTTAGTTTGATGAATAAATAAGAAATTTAATAAAAAAAACTCAGACACGGGTATTTTATGTAAACGGAAATTGTACAACGTGTTAAATTACATACGCATCTAAGTTTTATTAATATTATGATTTCTAGTGTAATAAGTATAGAATTTCTTCTCATTTAACGGGTATTCTGCATGAGGCAAATAGTGAAAATATTTATAGATCTTATTTTAAAGCCAAAAATGTCCATATTAACAACAAGACAATCACCGTTGCAAATAAAACATTGATAAATTCGAATGGGTGGAGGTGTAAAAGCAATAATTTAAAATTGGATTTTAGAAATCGGTAAAGTTAGGCTCCGAAGTTGCATTGATATTTTCCTAAGTCATGAAATGATGTAGAACTAATATTTGATATTTTTTATAATTGCGTCTCCCGCCTGTAGCGATAAAAGAAATTTTAGTCTGTAAATAATAGACGTATCTCTGATAAGATTTTCTTGTTGGTACACGATAGGAAGCAACTTCTGTCAAAAATATTGCATAATTACAAAAAATTAAAAGTCACTCTTCCCAAACACGAAAGGATTTTTTTAAATTATATCCAGCCAGTTGTCAAGATTTTAGTAAACTTCTATGATTTTTAAAATACTGATAACAAAGAAGACATACACAAAATTTAGAACGCTATACAGTAAAGAATTTTCAAAGAAATAATATTACGAGAAATAATTTTCTTAGAGCATGACCGATGAGATGGAATGTGGGTTCGATTTACGTATATCCGATCATTATTGTCATATATTTTTAGCGAAGAGTAACTGAAAATAAGTAATTTAATGAAAATCGACAAAATATAGTGCAATAAAAATTAAAATGAAATCTATATTGAAAATGCGCAAAATAAATAGAATTTCTATGTTTGATTTATTATTAGGTATATTTTAAAGACAATGTATTTGAATTATAAGCGCCTGATTTTTTTATTACAAAATTATTTTTGTTTAATGAATTTATGAATAAGGAAATTGACGAATTTATTTTATTTTAAAACATCAGATTTATAATTGTTTTGATGATGGGAATGATTAAATATTTTTAATTTAAAATTTTAATAAAACATAAAAGCAAAATTTGAGTAAGAAATTTGTGGCCGAAATTTTAATTAATTTTATTATATATATTTATGTAATTAATGTAAAAATATATTGATCAAAATATTTTATAATATTATGAGATAACTTATAGGTATTAAATTTTACACAAAATACTTTTCACAAACTATATTTGAAGAAACTGAAAAGTGTTTTTTGGCTAAAAAATAAATTCGTTATTCATATATGCATAAAAAAGAATCCAAGGTATTGATTTCACTTTTTTGTCAAATTTCATTATATATAACGTTGCCAATATAAATATTATTTTAAAAAGACTATGTATGGACATTTTCTAAGGATAAAGGTTAAATAAAGTATCTTTATTACTAACTTTACCATTTTCGAACAAACATTTTCAAAATATAAAAGGAAATTTTCTTTTAAAATAATTGTTTTATCTATTTATTTTTAAAGAACTGTTTTATCTTAGGTTACTGAATTTTTCGTGTTGATCTATTCTGGCTATACTAATTATTATATATATTAAAGGTCGCATTAATGTTAAGAAAGACAGGGGCTTTACTGCAATTTAAAGTATCATTTCTAGTTATAATTCTCAATATTATTTATTTTTTCTAATATTTCATGCAGAACTTTTTCTGTCCCCTAACTGACCAGACATTTGAAATTTAAATTCTTAGTGGTTATAAGTAATGTTTAAAAAAATACATCTTTATTACGGTTTCGGTTCGGTTCGGTATTAAACGGTTTTCAGACTCTGCTTTTAAGGAAAAAATAAATTTCAAAAATACAGACTTCGAAACGGTCTCAGCTTACTCCTTTCCTTTAATTTATTGGCTTTCATTTTTTCGATAAGATGAGCAGAAATTGAATTTGAAAAAAATAGTGGCGAAGAAAATGGAAAAAAGGCAATGAATTTTTTTGTTTTGGAAAATACGGGGTTTTCCCACACACAATATTTCGACTATAATAAGAAGTCATTTTATTTTCACATTTTTCCAACAGCATGTAAATATGGTAGATCACTAATTTTGTGATAACATATTTACATTTGTCAATAGAAAATACATGAAACCTTGCATTAATTGGACTTAAGATGAGAATTCAGTACTTTTTCAAATTCCCATTTCTAAATTCAGCCTGGTAACATTTAGTCACTTGAAAATTATGTGCTAAATTTATTGGCCGTAATATATATTTACATTTGTTTCTTTGTTGAGGTATTTGAATGAACTCAGTTTATACATATGACGGACTCATTACTGTGAAAGTAATCTCTTACAGTCAACCAGAACATCAGTTCAGCCCTGCTCCACGAGTGAACGGGAATTGAATCTGGATCCCACGGTGAGCCATATGCCATATGATTTAGCCAATACACCAATAGCGACGAGAATTATATACTAGTGACAATTATCTTGTTAAAATTTTGGTGTTAATTAACTTTATGTGACCTTAAATTGTATTATTATATACATCTTAATAAATAAAATACAACATTAGTTTTACGCGAGTTTAATACGAACAGAGTCCAACCTAGTTATTTACCCTCGGAATTAGTCCATTTCAGAAAGTATTATATTAAGAAAACATGGTTATGGTGCTATAATTACACTTATTAATGACTTATAGTAAGATTAATATTAACTGTTAAAGTTATTAGATGTGAACATAAGAACAAGTTATTAGATGTGAGATTTTAATTAATTATTTATAAGGTGTACTAAGCTTTTCATTTACTAAATTTATGGGAAATATTAGTGCTTTTTATTATCTATCCGTCAAATATAAGGGAAAAAGTTAATAAAAACTGATAGATTTTTATTAAGAAAAAAAATTATTTTGTACATGTTGGAATATATTCTACTAATTACAAGGAGTTTTTAGTACATAACGTAATGCTCATTTACGTTCACTGGCAAGCCAGGGGTTCCTCACCAACTTCTAAAGAAGCCGAGACTATCAAATTGTTCTTCTCGAGTATTTCTGAGCGGGTTGGGAAGACCAGGCTCAAACCCGAATATATTATTCCCGGTTATATTTCTTACGAGATCCGCTGCCATTTTTAAAGTTAATTTTATCCGAATGGAAAGTGTACATTAAAACACAAAAATTTTATTTTGGGTTGTAATTCATTCGTCGTGAGTAGCTACTTCGGGTTGGTAGATAAATTGAAAATTCATGGCAAATTATGCATGATATTACCTCAAGATCTCGTGTTTCATGTTGCCAGAAGAAATTACAATTTCATAACAAAGTTCCTTCATTATTACATACGTTTGACTTTCCAATAAAACTATATGAGGAATTTAACTTTTAGGCGAAGAGAACTAAATGTTTCACAAACAAGTGTTAAATGGTATTAATGCTGTAGATGATATTGTTTGCGAATAAGAATAGTTCCTTATTTTTTATTTCTGACAGGTACAAATTTAAATATATTTATACATTAACACTTAGGTTGTTACGAAGAAACTATAAGTTACTCCAATCAAACAAGTTTTTCCCATCAATTTTTATTGAGTGAAATAAGTAATTCTAAGAAGAGATTAATTATGTACCAATTGAACAATTTCACATTTATAGAGAAGCTTATATTATAAGGAACAAAAGACGTACTCCTTCTAAGCCTTAAAGGTATGTGCAATATTTATTTTAACATTTACCAACTATCAACACTGATCGTAATTACGCGTTAGTTTATCATCTAGCTTTTGTCGGTGTACATTTTAAACATGAAGTGATTTCATTGGAAGGTAGCATATACTCCATTCTGTGGCACGTCAATAAGTTTCCACAATATACGTATTGAAATCAGCAACTACGAATGCGTAGATTCTATTCTATACTTAGACTATACTACGTAGCAATCGGTCGTAACCCTGAAATTGCGAGCGTGGATTAATATGCTCTATGTTAATGAACGACGTATAATGTTGAACCGTAACTCGTATTAAAATGTGACGAAGACACATTTTCTTTGATGTGGTGTTTTATATGTTATTATTACGTTAAATAATGTAGAAAATTTCTAAAATAATATGTAAGCCTTAAATGTTTTAATTAGTTGACAATTTTCTGTAATAAAAATACTGTGCAAATTAATAACTCTATGCGTTATTATTAAATAGGTCATTTTCTCTGCATGCAAACATTTTTATTTACATATGGAAGAATCCAAGAAGAAGAAAGAAAGACCGCCGAACACGTCTATTTGTATATACTTTATAGTTCACTCTCATCGCATTTTAGGATTTAAAATTTATAGAACTGAAAAAATAAAAAAATACTTGTCTTCTATTCTATTGCAAAAATGCTTAGAGCATGCTTATTTTCTTATATATTAAACATTACTTTCAATTTTACATGTTTTGTTCAAGTCGCATATGAGTAATTCAGATTTTTGTGTTACGTAATAATTATAAGTTTATGTCAAAAGTAATTAACTAAAGTGCCGTGCGTACATTTAATATTTTATGTGACTGATTGTTATTGTTTCTCATTCCGAAGGTAGATTTTGTAACATTTATCCCTTAAACTATATGCACATAATGATGTTTAAGCACATGAGCACATTCTTTACTTCAATTTGCATATTCAAGCAGTAAACTTCAAGTTTGGGCAAATTCATAAAATTTTTCATTAGTAAAAACTAAGTGGAAAAGATGAAAGAAGGAAAAGATGCACGTTAAATAAAGGACAAATAAAATAGATCTTATTAGCTTAAGAATATTAATTTAATAAAATTTACCGTGACAAAATTTGTTTTGTTAATAAAAAGACCTTAGAATATATTACAGGTACTGTGTTTATTAAAAATATATTCTATTAATAAATTCTATTAATCCCCCTAAGGGATCCCAAGTGCATTAAAAAAGAAGTAAACTAAATATCAGATTACACTTAAATAGCATGTTGAATATACCATATAAGTAGAAATGCCTGCAATGTTATATGGAAAATATTTTAGATTAAATAAATATACTCAAAAAATATTCACGTTCCATTAGCCAAATTACACGAGCAACAAGTCACGTGAATCCCACTAGACGTTAAGCAAACCACGTAGCAAATGGACAAGCGATTTGATTGCAACATTACATACATATAACATTTGTACTTATTATGAAGCGAAGCGTGGAATATAATTTTGTAAGTGATATAAAAACCTTAAACCAAAGCGGAAATGTGTATCTGCAGTTGAGACTTGAAATGTTAGCCGGTGTCATACATTTTGCCTAACGTACTCTCCAAATCACTTAATTTGAAAAATAATTATTTTCCCTCGTGCATTCTTCATTTTATATTTACTTCTCGACTGGTGGTTAAGTTAAATATAGTTTTTCGATTACAGTAGGACCGTTGTAAAATTCTGCGACTTGCCT
This sequence comes from Druceiella hillmani, assembly GCA_039881145.1. Classification (NCBI taxonomy): domain Eukaryota; kingdom Metazoa; phylum Arthropoda; class Insecta; order Lepidoptera; family Hepialidae; genus Druceiella; species Druceiella hillmani. Next base: position 7,654,861 of record JAYKKI010000034.1, read on the forward strand.
CATTACGTACTCCGCATGTAGTGACCAAATGTCTCGGATTCAAACAAATTTAATATGACGTGATGACATTAATGTATACTATTTATGTTTTCTTCTACACTCAAACTAATTGCTTTTTGTAACTATAATTCTTAGAATTGTTTATGCTGGCCAATTTTTTTTAAATTTTTTTTATTTTAATTTTGTTTTTACTTGGAAGATCGTATTCCATGAAGTGACAATCATTAAACAGGTTTAGTTACAGGAAAACGATAATATTTTTAAAAAACGTTATCGATTATATTTAATATATTATGAAAAATAATATAGTAAACTTAATCTATATGATATATAATGTATAATATATAATCTTTCCTGATTACTTCTTTGAAACGAATATGACTCATGCAGGTGTTTAAAAAAGGCACGAACAAAATTTTGTCAAATGAATTCAACTTTTAAACGATTTCTTTACATTTCATAGCAGTCTGTTTAATTACCAATAAAATCTTGTAATGAAATTTTGCACGTATGAATAGTTCTGTTGAAAATACAACATTATCGTGATATAAATCTGATCTAATAATGGAGTCAGAAGATGTTAAGGAAACTCGTAGAAGAACTGTCCCCTAACTTTCATATTTTGGCTGATTTAATTCTTTTGTTAAAGGACTGCAATTATGGTTAAAATGTAACTACAGCGTTTCTTATCTTATGAGTGTTTTTTAGAGGTATACAACTTTAAAATGAAAAAAATACATTTTAAAAATAAGATTATTGCCCTTTTATTGAGTTTCATAAAAAGATAATTATATTCCATTTGCGTTTAAATACGATTTCAGGCATATGGACCCCGTCATTGAATCGAATGAAGCGCAGTCTTGAAGGACATTTCTTAACCACTTTTTTTTAGCAATAATTTATTCAGCGATGAGACTCAATTTTGGTTGATTGGCTACACCAATAAAAAAATTGCAAGATTTGGAGTGAAGAAAATTCATGTGCCATAGTTGCGATCCAGTTACTTCCACAAAAACTAATTATATGATGTGCTTTGTAGGCTGGAGGGATCACTGGCCCGTATTTTTTAAAATATGTTGCCGGCGAGAAAGTTATAGTCAATGGAGAACGCCTTATATCCATTATTATTGACTTTTAATTCCCAATTGAATGATATTAATGCTGGAGAGCTTCATTTTCAATAAAACGGTGCAACATACCACAACGTTATGACGTCAATTTATTACAGGAAAAATCTATAAGCACATAAATTCGTGTAATGCCCTTATGGATCGGCCTCCACTATCATGTGATGTCACACCTATGGATTATTTTGTGTGGAGATATGGAAGTCACAAGTCTATGCCGATAAACCGTACACGTTTGATCACTTGGAAGACAACAATCGCTCCATTATTGCCAATATATGACCCCTACTGCTCGAAAAAGTGGTTGGGAATTGAACTTCCAGATTGCGCATCATTCGAGCCAGCCGCGGTATCTACATGCTTAATGTCCTATTTTAGGGCTAATAGCATAAAACGACGTTTTCAATAAAGCTAATACCAAGGCCATTTTCATGATTATTATTTGCTTTTTTTTCATTTTAAAATTGTATACCTCTAAAAAACATCTTTATATACCCCTGAAAAGGATGATCTTTTAATATTGAATTTCATATGTAAAATAAAAGACAAAATAATAAACTCTACCCGCGGACACATGGTATAATAATTTATTATACCACGATGATTATGATTTAAAAAAAACATTGTGCAAGGAAATTAAAAATATTATCACTGTTTTAAATCCTTAAAAAATATATAATCAGAAAAATTTAATAAATTTCCACGTTGCGAATTTCAAATTTTTAGTAAAAAAATTTTTTTTCTGCTCATTTTATATTAATATATTATGTAACGGAACTGAATTAGATATTCGACATTATAAATTCGTTCAAACGAGTATCGCAAGTATATAAAGATACACAAGAAAATTAACACGAAGGAAGTACATTACAAATAATTTAAGTTACTTTGAACTGAAAAATAAAATATTTGATGTATTATATTTTCTTACTGGGTTTGATTCACGGTAAAGATTACAGAACGAAATTATTCAACATAGAGTGTTATGGCTCCGTGTGTTACAGAAAGAAAATATGAAAGAGAAATGGATATTTTTGTGAAGGCAAAGATATAAAATATTCTGAAACGTAATAAATCTTTCTAACTTAATTTGCGACGAGAATTTGAATGTATACTTTCGAGTAATTTGCGTCGTACATGAACTTAATTAAGTTTTCGTTGGAAATTTTTTTAAATGAAAGTTTCTTCGCAAATATATTATTCAGTGCAAACTGCTCTTGAACCTTATTTTATTTCTAGTTGCTCTTTTGATTAGATATGACTGAAAAGTCTGTACTCTTTTGAAATCATAATCTTGTATGTCTAATTACATAATTATTAATTTTGAATTAAAAATATAAAATTACTTATTTTAGTTTATTTTGATATTTATTTATATTAATAAAAACGAGGTATAGGCCTATGTGGTTTTTTAAACTTCTTTATTAAGAAGTTTAAAAAATGTTTCATTACATGTTTTTATTAATGGGAAATTCCCTCATATCATGCGTAATAAACTAATTTTTAACGACAAAATTACTGAAAAATTAAATTGATAAATTTTAAGCAATTTTTTCCTATTTATTAATATTTCAAAAAATTACTTTTCTTTAGGCAATCTCTCGATATAAATGAAAAGATCACTACCATAATCTTCATATAAACGAAGTGAGACAAGCAAAGAATGAAAAACAACACTTTCAGAATAAGAAAGAAGTAATGGTTATTTTTCACTTCTTTAATTTATTTTCCTTAAAGGTACAATACTGACTAATACTGATACAATACTGACTGATACTGACTTCTTAGAGTCTTATATTTACTCACATGCGAGTGAGATTAAGATACTTTTAATACACATCCAATCGCATTTGTTACGTTCAGTAACATTTGCCAGATGGAAAATTTGATGTCAAATCCCTTTCTTCTTCTCCAGCAACTAACAACATGGCCAACCCCAAACAGTCATCAAAATTTGATTTTACTGTTTTTCAGTCTTATTTTTATCGATTTTCACTCTTATTTTTCCTTTTTTCTGAAATTCTATCATAAATTGTAACGTGAAATAAATAATTTTGGAATCCATAGAAGACCATAAAAAAATTAAAAACGAAAATATTTAAATATTTTATTTACCCTTTTAACATTTCTGTATGATTATTTTTGTGCATTAACAAGTATATATATATATATACATATATATAAATATATGTATATATATATATATATATATATATATATATATATATATATATAAATATATCTCGATATTTTTCACTATTATTGTATTTATTGCTATCCCAGTCATTGAGTAACAAGTGATTGACAGACGGGTGACCAAACACTTGACAGATTTGATAAATGATCCATTTTTTTATTTTTAATTACCAATCGCTAAAAAAGCACAAGCTATTTTAATTAAAAAAAACTGTACTAGATAAATAATGTCGGAGATTTACAAATTTCCAGACTGTTACGGCTATACCGTCTTTAAAAATTTATTTTCCGGAAAGTTAGTGTTGATATGACTATATCGAAATATAATTTGGAACGTTAATGCAGCTTTTATCGATGTTTTTATTTTATATTATTCGGAATCATTATATAAAATCAAACTTTAGAATTCACAACAACAAACTGAAATAATAACTGGAAATAGAAAAATAAAAAGAAAAAGAATTGCTTGTTTTTAACAATTCAAGTCATAATTGAATGTGTTTTTCGTTTGTTGAATAATAAGTGCATTTTGATTTATTTATTTATTTATATACTTTAATGTATCTAATTGATACATGTGGCAGACTTATTTCTACGAAAGCATCTCTTACAGCCAACTGTAACACCAGTCCAGTCGCGCTCGACGAGCGGCCAGGAATCGAACCCGGGTCCCCGCGGTGCACCGCGCCATCAAAGGCCGCATGCCCTGTGATTAACTCAACACACCACGGCGACGACTGATTTGGGCTGTTTTTATATTTTTAAAGATATTTTATTTCAGAAATTGATATTCAAATTAAATTTATTTTTCGTAATACCAAAGAATAAAAAAATTAAATACATATATTCGTAGAAAAACATTTAATAGTACATAGTGGGTATCCTTTATATAAAAGCTAAAGTAACTGTCTGCCGACCGTAATACAAGGCACTCGTTTATTACTAAAAAATAAAGTGAAATAAAAATAATGACACGATGTTAATGAATCCTCTCTGGAACGTTATAAATTTCGCATTACTCTAGTTAAGCTCAAGGTACTTATCTTTGTACTTTTAAAGCAAAAATTTATTAGTGGCTGGTACTAAACACTTACTTCTAAAGATTTATGTAAAAATCCATACAGAGAATTGTTTTAAATCCAATTCGTATATTATGTTAATCGTTTCTTTATGCTGCTCGTAAGTATTTTAAAATGCAACGTGATTTTGTTCATAAAACTGTATACTTTTAAAACATTTGAAGGGAGTTCTGAAAAAATGTGATTTTTTAATTTAAATCTCTACTTTAACCGTGATTTTTCAAGAACGATTGATAATGTTAATATTTTCTTAACATTTTCAATTCAACTTTATGCATTTGGTCACTGTACGAATAAAAAACAAGTTTTTGTTACAGCTTTATATATGTATATATCTGTGTTATTCGTACATTATATTTTGTGCATCCAATTGGGTATATTTCAAGCGTTGTTCTGTTAAAAAATGTAATTTTTTTGCAATCGCAATTTTGACAGTGATTCTTTTAGAAATGTTCAAGGACCGTTCTTAACATTTTCCACACAATTTAATGGATGCAATTACTTGTATTAGTAATAGATATATACCTACATTTTTTGTTATATATATATATATATATATATATATATATATATATATATATATATATATATATATATGCTTTGTTTATACGTGTATAGTACTAATAAGTTATAAAATGTCAAATAATAATTCAGATTACAGTGAAGACAATGTTATACTATTAACATAAATTTTACATAGTTTGACCGTATTATTGTAAGTTATCGCACAATAAGTCGATGGAGAAAATGATAACGCTTATGTATTCTGTCCAATCAACTTTAATTTTAAGGGCTGACTATAATTGATCGATAGGACGTAAAATTGATTGATAGGTATAATTGATCAACATTCGAATAACAACTTCTGTAGTTGTAATATCGCTAAATGCAAGATTGTGAAGGCTTTACGTTTTCTTTATCTCTACCTTAATCAGAAATGTTGAAAAATAATACTACGGACAGACCTCACTTTAATTTTGTCTCCTACACGCAAAGGCACATATAAAAATTTAGCGGAACGTAGTGTTTCCACCAAAATATTTAAAAATATTATTATTCTTTTTCGTCGTGTAAACATATTGCCGAGAGTAAATTGTACAGGTTTTTTGTCGAATCACGAGATTTGAGTCGTCACTATAATTTGCGATAAACCAAAAATTTTGTGATACAGTTTGTGTAGAATTTAGTAACACTGTTTTTCTTGCTTTTTAATCGTTTTTGTTACAAGATAACACGCTTTTTGAAAATATTTTCAACACTATATTTACAACTATTTCAGAAAAAAGAATAATTTTTAAACGTTGAATTTACTTTTAACATGTTTATAGCTCGTTCTTGTATATTATGGCCCAAATGAAATTCAAGTATTTACTCTTTACCTATTGAGATATTCGTGAGTTACTTTGTGTAATATACAATATTTTATTATTTCAATTAGATTTATCATCAAGCGGTTTCATTGAAAGAAAAAATGGCTACGACAGTGCATATTTTTACTGGCATTGTTAAATTTAAACTTAATTTTTTGGACTTTTCTTTTACAATAAAATACACCAGTGGTTTAAAAATTTAATGATTTTCGTTAAGGATGCACCCGTACTTTAAAAAAATATTGTATTGGTCTGTGGTAGACTCACAAAAGAACGAACACACGAACGACCCTCTAAATTTTTTTTGAGATGCAGAACGCCAAAATTAATAAAATATTTATTGTTTAATAGAAACCTAAACACCCAAAACCATTTTCTAATACCCACTTCGAAAAACTCATCGAATACATGAGGTGTGCCAGAACGACTAAAATTTTGTAACACGGTTAACATTACATTTCAACATTCGCTACGTAAGATTACGCAGTATTAATACATGTTTTTATGTATTTTTGTTGAACTTTATTTATAAAAAGAATGTTTAGTTTATTTATCTGTAAGATATCGTACCCGCAGGGACCGAATGGAGCTCTATTATTGGAGCAAAATCGCCTGTCTCTCAAACTTCTACACGAAATACAAAACAAACTGTAAATTCACATGTAATATGTGAATTTAAAGTGTCATTGTATTGATTATATAGTGTGTAGTGTCCAAATGAACATGGTTATATAATATAATACATTTATTAACACTATAAATAATTATGGAACTTTAAATATTCTCAGCCCTATGTGTCCATGGCATTGGAATTTACTCTGAAAATGTACTTACATTACTTATCCACAAACATGATACTTTCTCTTATGCATAATCCTTTGCTGCTCATGCTGTCAAAATGTCTAATAAGTTGGTCCCTGATATACAGATTTCGTCGTCGATCGACGCATTTAAAGTGGTGTGTAAAAAGTTCCTTCCGCTCCGATATCCTGTGCCTCTTAGGATATCGGAGCGGAAGGAACTGATTCTTTATTCTTGTCATTATGTAGTATACGGCTTGACAAAAAAATAACGAAACACTTAGAAAAGCTTTTATTTTTCTTTATTTATTTACCCATTCAACACTTTTAATGTACAATATAATCACCATGTATACTGGACACCCTTGGATCAAAACTTTGCAAGCTGATGGTTAAAAAACATTACAAGTTTCGATACCATATCCTTAAAATCGAGTAATTATTTTTAGCGTAAAAGTTCTTGAGAGCTCGTGTTAGATGATAGTCTCTCTATATCAAAATATTTCCATTACTTTTTCGTAAACCCAATACAGATACGTACTCACATACATACACAGACACACAGATATATATATATACATATATATATATATATATATATATATATGTATGTATATTAACATATTTATTAACTTGCTGCTTTGATTAACAACGAGGAATTTGTATTGTAGTAATAAGCCCCCTTGGGTGTCTCAAAGATTTTCTTTTCGTTTAATTTAATTTTATTTTCGGGAAAAAGCTAATTCGGAGTATAAAAAAATTTTGCTATTAAAAACGACATTACGTAGAAATGTATAATCCGGTAATTCTGCTCGAATATTTCTTATATGTTGCATTAAAAAAAAGGTTGTAAAGAAGGTTCAGTTTAAAGTACTTAAAAATATCCTCATTACTAAAACCAATATATTTAAAAAAAAAATAATAGTATTTTCGCGCCTGCAAGGGACTCACAAATAAATATTTTTTTTGCAATAAAAAATAGTATTAATATTTGCGAATTGTTTGCTGGAAATACACAAGTACGTAACTCTAGACATTTAAATTTTTATATAGAGTTTAATATGTACGATACTGTTATAGTGGGTTTTGTAGTTGTATTCAACAAATGTATTTTGAGTTTGGAAAAATGTTGAAACGATCGATTAGTCATCTGTACGATTGAAAGGTTAATAATAGGGTACATAGTATATTTTTAGAAAATTTGAATAAGAGCAGTAACGATTTACGTAAAAAAAATTTTAAGTTTCAGTGCATTTTTTACTTGAAATCTTAAACTGTTGTGGCTACATAAAAATAATATTAAGAAAAATCATATATATTGATAAGAAAATGTACAAAAACGTGATGTGGCTAATTACAACAGATTGCATACTATAAGGTTTTTAATGTTATTAAATTAAATCATACAGTTAGATAATCGTCTAAAGAGAAGAACAATTAATTAAACAGTAGAAAGTACTGTTGATAAACCAACTATAAACTTTAAAATTATTTAAAAAAGCGAATGAAGTAAAATTCAGCCATCCTCCTTTTTACACACGCAACCCTGGAAAAGTCAGCTAATTTAATTAAAAAATTAAAAACTTAACTATTACTTATTTCATTGCACTTATCGTAATTTTTCATAACACAGCAAAAAAGTGCTATATAAAACTGTAATGGTTTTTACACAGCAAAAACAGTTGTAACGACAAATTTTTTTTTTGGAGGAGCTAATTATTTATTGTCTTTTTTATGCTGAAACTGATAATTTTCCATTTATTTCATTAAAACTTGCTGTTTAATAATAATGTCGTTTTTAAGAGATTGGAAATAACAATCGACTTATTAATAACGGGGAAGAACGAAAATTAAATAAAACTACTACAAAAATCGAAATCGCTCGTCGGATTGCTAAATGAAAAAAAAAATTATTTCATCATTTGCCCGTTTTTTTAATATTTCCTTTTTTACAAAACATAATATTTCTGATTACATTTCAATAAAATAATAAAGAAATCTTTTGTGTCTGCTCAATCTAATTTTCACCATTATTTTGAAATTTAAATTTTGGAACTTCTCTCTTATAATAAAATATATCAAGGGGTTAAAATTTAATAATTCTGATTAGCGCTGCACCTGAATTTAAATAAAATATAATACGTTATTTTAAATAAAACAACTGTATGCTTTATAAGTGTGAATAATCCAACGTATCTTATTTATATGTAGGTATTCACTAATTGCTCTTATCTTCAACGGTTGTGCGAAGTTGGCCGCACTTTTTAAAGAAACGCACTATAAGTCGATTGGTTAACATTTTCCAACGTAACATAATGCATTTTAATTGCAATACAAAATTAAAATAGGCCATATGGGTCACATTCTTTTTGTGTTGACGACAGTTGACGCAATGTCTTTTATTAATATGCTTTCTAATAGTACAGGCCGTTTCCAAATTGATGTGATTAAAACTTTTAGCTGGGGCTATGATTTATAAATTGATATTAAACTTATTGCAATTCATAATATTCTGGGCATGGTAATCAGTTATACTTTACTTGGTTTTAAATTATGTTATAATGAAGAGGTTCCATGACAAAATATATCAAATCATAATTAAGTTTCCAGACACCATGCTAAATGCGTACAAATGGTGTCAATTTTCACAAGAAGTTATATGGTTTATTTACTTGAAGAAATTTGTTAAAGCGGTAGTATAAGTAAAACGTTCTTAAAAGTTTGTAACACAACTATAATTTTCTATGTCTGACACAACTATAGCTAAACTATAGACAAATTTTTGACTTCTGGAATATAAATAAAAACTCCATACAAGTTTGTAACACAACTGTGACATAACTATTTTTTTTTCGTTACTATCACACAGAGATATCAAAAAAATATTATCGCTATTAGCTAGAAATATGAGAAAACATTTTGATTCACACGATTTTAATGACACTTCTAAGGAGACTCGCTTTTTCTCTTCAACTGAATTTTTTTTGCAATTTTAAAGCAGGGCATGACAAAATTTATAAATATAGTACAAAATAATGTACTTTCCTATTTCTTTATGATCATTGGTATTAAACAGCTTTTAAAACTACGACAATTAAGCAGTTTTGTTTTGACAATACGTATTTAACCTTTTTTTAATGAAAAAGTATACGTCAAAAACCTATTAAACACAAAAAGAACTCGCAATATGAGAATTCCTTATACATTTAGGTATTTAAAAGAATTGAGGTGTACATAGTGTGTCTACTAAAAGATTTGAAAATATTAATTTTTTTGCAACGTAAATAAATTGCCCGTCATAACTTTTATAGATGTAAAAACATGGTGCATATTTAAAAAATTATGACACCATATATTGTAATGGATCTAGGAAAAACTGTGGTGATTAACGACAGATTTTCTAGAACATTTGCGTAGGTTACTATACAATTTTTTGTAATTTAAAGTTGAGTAGTTTCTAAAATAAGCGGGGAGAGGGCGGTGATATGTTTTTTTGTAAATTTTAACATATATGTCAAGAGACACACTACCCAAAATTACATAAATAAAATATTTTTAAGGCTGTTTTTATTATCCCTTTCTAACATTTTTTATGGAATTAAAAAAGAAATCCGCGAATCTCCGCTTCATAAATTTCCACACAAATACTTTTGAATGTTAGTTATTGAAATAAGGGAGAATAATATGTTTTATTACTATGTTAAATTTTTAATTTCTGCGTCAAGTGGTTTCTGAGAAAAACGGCTCTGACATATCGACGTCAAAGACGTGAATGATATTAAGAGTTTCGTTGTCCCTCCTATCGAGATATGGAACCTTAAAAACGACGTATTTAAAAAAATATGTCACGACTACCTCAGAAAGAAAAAATATTTGAAAGTAATTATTTTATATAATTACTTCATTTTTTGTATTGCTAAATTTTTTTTTACTATTTCTCCTTCAAATTTATAATAATATTTATAATATGCTTAATGACTAAAAATGATAATAATAAATGGTTAATGTAAAAGAAATAAGAATTTAGGAAGTGATAATAAGACGAAAAATATGTCGTAAGGTTGGTACCTTCAACATTTATTTTCAAATCTTTCGTCCATATATTTTTTAAATATATTTAATAAGTGGTACATATCCAAGTTACATATTAAAACCAACGATCTTAGCAACAATGACAATTTTAAATTTCAATAACACAAAAAATCTAAAATTCCATATAAATACAAACCAAAAAAAATTTAAATTTAATTATATAAAAAGAATTATATTAATAAATTCGAATTTACAAGGAAAACAAAAATAAATAGTTAACTAATGAGATAATAATCAATTAAAATAAAGTTGGCAAAATTTAGTGTAATCGTTTATATTGAAATAGAAGTCGCAATTTTTTATCTCTTTTACCAACAACGTTAATTCTAGTTTTTGTTTAAAATGTGAAAAATGACCAAAAAATAAAAATAGTATACAATAATAATAATATATACACACATATATGTTTTAAATACCCGCTACATGCTTCATATCTATGGATATGAAATGAAACAAAGGGTGTTTGGAAATTAGACATCATAATCTTAAAAATTTTGTGAATTTCAATCACTAATTAAATCAAATCATAATTTCTCCAAAAAAATCTGAATTTATTAGGGTACCAAAAAGACAGCAATCACGAAAGGAAATAGTAATAATTAATTGCTTAATCTGAATCATGATCGAATAAAGTATAGTCTTAGAGAATGTAACCTATTTTTAAATATTTTTTTTTATATTATGATATATCGCCAAAAAACGGAATACGTACAGATGATGCAATACATCAGTATTGGTTATGCACAAAGTTGTCGTTGCTTTGTACACGTAAAAATAATACATATGTTTCAGTAGGTATGGAACAGAATTAGCTAGTTCTATTTAATAAGCTACAATTTAACACTAGTATTTGAAGACTAGTTTGGAATGGTAGCTGATCAGAAAAAACAGAAACAACTAAATTGTTTGTATTAACCGAAAACAAGAATGTATATTGGCGCTGCTTGCATTGCATAAATTAAAACGTTTGGCATAAATTCATAAAGGCACAAAATAAAAAAAAGTCTGATAAATTGACACAGAATGATTACGAATGGACCAAAGTCGACAATATTTGTATCACATATTTTTACTTAATAAAGAAGCACCAAACTTTTCTGATATAACTGATTATTTTATTATTACACTTAATGTTATTCTGTTCCAGTAATTTCAATTAATGATGGAATTGACGCTTTCCTCCTTAATCACGGTTTTTCCTTTAAATCGTAGTGTGACATTATATAGCCCAAAATTTTTTTTGAAATATATCCTACATTAATTCTCATTATCGTATATTAATTCTTAATACAAAAGACATTTTTGAAATCGGGTAGGTGTTTCCAGAGATTAGCGCTAACAAACCAATGAACAAACTTTTCGCTTTACATATTAATATAGTTTAATACTCTCCTTATACTATCTATTGGCCTCGCTAACAAATCACAAATGAAACGTAGGTAAAACCGGTTAAACATTTCTGTGAAAGAATATTCCACATTCCTTCAAGTACAATTTTTGCTTCGGTTGTAGCAGCTTTTGACAGCATAACTTAACATTTTACTGGAACAGCTTACAATTTTTCCCCCGAGAGCAGTTTGCAGTGTCGCAAACGACCATCTAGTAGTTTGGGGGTTAACGACGGGTTTATCGCAACTATTTAGATAGTATGCTTGGTCAACGTAATGTTGCCAGATATTGCGAGTATTGTAGAGCTTACAAGGTTCATTCCGCAGTCTCGCGCAGGTTGCGTGAGACGCCGGAAATCTAGCTTTTTCGATAATGCGCAGACTGTTTATATGTGATAATTAACAGTTGTTTGTTGTTTTGCCTTTCCTTATCTCATGAGTAAAATTATTATCAAGTAACAATTTAGGAAATTACTATATTGCTCTAATAATGAAGGAAGAATTAGACTTATATTAGTTTCGTTACAATTTATGAAGATAATACTTCTGTCAACTTGACTCACAGGATAATAACCATTGTTCTGTTGCCATAATCTGAGAACGTCCTTGATAAATTCCTTCACAATTTTTGTAAAAATTTTATTAATATTATTATTAAAATTTATTTAAATTAACTATTAGATAGCGCTGTAATACAAAAATATAATATGAGGTTCTATTTTTGTATTTTTATATTAAAAGAAATATTATTTACAATTTTTATTGAACATTTTAGTTAAACGTTTAACCTGTAAATAACATGGAATTGTGACAATATGTGTTTTTATCGCAATTATGCAAAAAGGATTTAAATTCAACTCACTGGAAGGAAGTGCATAATCTGACATTGATAAATGTGGTATTCCATGACTAGTTAAAATTGATTTCAATTTCATAATAAAATTGTTGTCATTACTATTATTACTCAACGAACAATCTCTGTGAAGCTTGAATAATATGTTATCAGAGCAATATAGGTTACATTACTAAAGTTAATTAAACCTACAGATGCTTATTTTTGCAATGATTGCATTTGGTATAAATTATATATTATTCTATTATATTTTTTACGTCAACTGTCATTTAAACTAACACTAAGCATTTACTCATACTTTGAGGTGACTCACATAGCTTGTTTAATATTTATTTTTTGCATTGGCGATTGTAACATTAATAGTATTAAATAACAAATATTTGACTTCGCTTACGAATTGGACTACAACTGATATTTCTTTTTAATTGGACTAAAACGTCAAATATGTCTTTGACTCACGCAAAACTTAAATACATTCCTGTATATGTTGAATGAATTGGATTACCTCCCACTAAATGCAGCACGATGGCTGTTTATCATTTTCATTGTTCTATTTAAACCTAGTTACTGCCATTGCCTTTTCCATTATATACTACCAATATTCCCTTGAACATATTGGATAAGGTTATAAGATAAAATTGGGTTGTACATGTTTGGACAACAAGTCTTGGCCTTGGTGCGTGACATCTTGACTTGTAATTAAAAATTTTCGATTTACATTTAAAAAACTTGATACCGATAATTGTTATGCCACTTCTGACATGGTATGTCATTTTGGTGAGAAAAACATTACATCTGACAATTTAAATATCTTGATGACTACAACAGAGTGTTCTATACTACACTAATTTTTAATTTTTGAAACTTAAGTCCTGCCTTAAGTCCTGTTTTTTAAAAAAACCTTTTTAAAAATTATATATTCGACATGGTAATACTAGGTTGATGGATCTACCAAAGACTACGCTAGACTCCGATAATAATGCAATATATATATTCTTCGTGATATTTATACCTTGATGTAATGTAATATTCGCTTCATTCGTTTACTCAAATATACTTTAATAAATTTTGCAGGGTTTTTTCAAAATTTTTCATAACAACATTTTCTTAAAAGAATAAAAAATACATACGTGATGTATTTTCTTTGGTTTTAATTTTATATCAATTTTTTGTACAAGAATTAAAAAAAATAATTCTAGTGCTAAAGAAAAAAGTACTAAAGTTAAGTGCTAAAGAAATCGGCTAAATGTATACAAGTCCTACAGCAATATATAAATCTTATGGCCAATTCTTGAAACTTCGTACGTGTTTGTCATCATTTATACCTTCCAATTGTGTGTATTTTTAACTTTAATAAAATTTTGAAGAAACTTAACATTAGTAGTCGATACGCACATTACGTTTTTTAGTTTTTTGTATCCGTTATTTATCACTAACCAAACGAGATAGGCTTCATCCAAATAAATGATAAAATAAATTATATTCTCTTCAATCAATATTTTTTACGCCTATTTGCTTTTTATTGATTAAATATTTTTTAAAAAAACACGGTTTTAAGCAAAAAAAACTGGCTATTCAATGTATATTATTAAACCACAAAAAAAAGTTTTGTTTAATATTTACACTTAAATTTGTTATATTTACTCATTTTATGATGATACAACAAGATGTTGTGAATGTTAATACTATAGTATGTATGAAATATTATCGGTGCAGCTATTTAAAAAATTTATGACTTAAAAGCGTCAAGTGCAGTATTGTTTTTCCCACTGACTCCTATTGAAAATAATAACCAGCAACCCAGGAAATATTCATTCGTAGCAATTATTAAACGATCGCTCTGTGAAAAAAGAAAGTTCTTTCATTCCCTAACCCTAAAATAAAAAAAAATTGCTGAAACTGAAAATTTACTTCCATAAACCAAAAATAAAAAAAATTGCTGAAACTTGTCGAAATATCGCCATTAGTGTTAAATTTTCCATAGAATGTTGTTTTGGCGTAAATCTAGTTATTTTAAATTCACTACAAATGTGTCATGTATGAGTAATATTCGATATTTTTATCACACGGAAAAAATATTTTTAATTACCAATATAAGAAAATTTCAGTAGTGATACCGATTATAAAAATCACATGACCTTCACTTAAAAATACAATAGATTGCATAATGTCATATGTCAAAATATTACTGTTTAAACCGGCTATAAGTAAAAAAGCAAGAATTAAGTTAAGGATGTAATATATATTTTGACATAATATTTAATTTCTTGAATATTCTGCATACATACAAGTATTCTGAACAATTCAGTTCAATGCTAAAAGTTCCAATATAATGTATATATGTATTTAAAATCGGTAAGATTTCATAATGTTCGCTGAAAATGATTTAACGAGACAATTTTAAGCGGAAACAAAATAAACAATGTAAACAAACAAATCAAATTTAAAATTAAAAATACGCAGATTAGATGAATAAAGAAACTTATGGAATAATAAAATGGTATGACGATCGTATTTCCTTGTCTTGTTGAAAAATATTTTCACATTTATCGGATGTAAAAATAATTACTTTTTTTCGCCAAAATATAATATATCTATTTTTACGTGCGAAACCTGAGTATCTACAGATGCATATTGCGTTGAATTATATGGGTTCGAAGAAAATAGTCTAGGATTTCTGTATATACTACAAATATGTTTTTCTATCCCGAAACTAAATAAGCCTTTGCTATGTACGTATCGTCTGGTGTATTAGGATAAAACTATAGAATCATTCTGTTACAATTTATAAAGTAACTTATATGCCGCACCATCCTATTTACTGAATATGTAATGCAATATACCTTTATGAGCTTGAAATTGAAAGCCGCTTTGAATATGTTACACGAAAAGAAATTGAAACACAATTTTGTCATTCTATTGCTTTCAAACATGATTAAAATATTATATAAAGTACTTGCGGCTCCACATGTAATAATTTGTGTATTATGGCATAAAATGATAATAGCAATTAGCCACAAATTACTCATATAATTAATAATTTAATTTGTATAAAAGATCATAAATTTCACTTATTCTGGCAATATCGCCCTATTTGTCTCGAAGTATTATTATTTGGATTTTTCTTAATAATGAACACATATTTCTCATTTTATTTTATGAAATTAATTTTGTTTAAGTACTGTAATACTTAATCGCAAAAAAATACCTAGTAAATTTGAAGATAGTTTTATTAGTTTCTTGAAGTTTTTCGTATTCAAATTTTTGTGAGTTATTTTATTTCTGATAACTGAATGTTGGTAATATTAAGTAATGGTCTAAATTTAATTTCTATGTAAGACGTAATTATATGTAAGAAGTATTAATTTCTATGCAAAAAGTATTTAATTTCTATGTATTTCTTCCAAAAATATTTAATTCTGTTCGGGAGCCAAATTAGAAACGAACATACCTTCATAAGGCTCGTGAAAACTTTTTTTAATTGCATTTTAATGTTCGAATAATTTACTAGAATTTAGATTTTCTTATTAAAAATATGTAATGATTTTTATTATATTGATGAATTTGATTATAAAACAAAATTTCATATTTAGTATACGTTTTTAAAATATGAAATGATTATAATTATATTGACGAATTTTATTATAAAACAAAATTTTATATTTAATATACGTTTTCTAAAATTCAAGATGATTGTAAGGCAATATCTATTCATGGTCGGGACAAATTTCAATCATAATATTTACATTTTTGAATACTCAGCCTCTTTTTCTAACAATATCTAGAAAAAGACTTAAGAATGCAATAAAATGAGCTAATACTAATACTAGTTTATTCCATCCAGCATAAATTTAAATAAAATTTTTACTAAAGTTTATGCTGGATGGAAAAGTTCGCGATCTCACATAAAAATAATTACAATATGGTGGTCGTATTACTGTCACTATATTCACCAATTCTATAGTTATCAATTTACACAGATTCATTGTTGTATAGATCAAATTATTATCAAGTACCCATTAAAAAAAGAATGGATACAAAATATGATAGATGAAACATGACAGCGATACCATGATAAAATAAAGGGAGTATGATCAGAAATATTAAGAAAAATTGTTCAACAATGCGCGCTGTCACACATCCCTGGAAACCGTGACTGAAATCTTGTTTACCTTGTTGAATTGTCCACATAAATTCACTTATTAATTGACTTGATACTATCCAACCGTTATCTTTTTTTTTAATAAGTGGACCGAAATATTTACCGAATGAAGACTACAAAGCTACAGGCAAGTCAATTTGAGGACACATTTTTTTAAAAGTGATGTAATGGCTTTATAAATCAGATGAAAGAAATACATGGAGCTAAATCGCGGATGTATTGAGAATAGAAAATTATTTGGAAAACATTTTTATCTAGTTTCATGACTAGGTAGCGAATATTAAAAATTACCCTAGTATTAGATATATAAATATAAATATATGTACACATATATATATATATATATATACATATATATATATATATATATATATATATATATATATATATATATATGTATATATATATATATATATATATATATATATATATATATATATATACATATATATATATTTTCTTTTTTTTTTCGTTTCCTTTAAATATATTTGTATATACATAAAGGAAACGAAAAAATATTTTTATAAACATAATAAAAGAAGAAACGGATTTAAATGACTATCACTAATGTTGAAATAGAAACACATATCAAAATTATATGAACATTGAACTGTAAGTTTTTATGTTTAAAGATTTTTTTATCAATTACTCAATTTAACAGTATACAATTTCTCTTATCGTATTATTTAAAATTAAAATATTAAAATTTATCGCATAATTATTATAATTTATTTTCAGTGAAGGTGAATTTATGTTTACCTGTTAAAATCGGGATGGCCAAGGAACCAACCCAATGATCAGCCATATCTTCAGTTTTATCATATCTCCAAGAATAAAAATTTAATTGGCGGGTTTAAGAAATTTTCTACATCTGACGTTTCAGAGAAAATTGCTCAAATTGGATCAAGTATTTTTTTATGTTTTTAAAAATAGATTATTAGATAATATAACTTCTTTATTAAACTAATTAAAATATTATACACAATTTCATTAGTAATCATTCCACTTGTCTGTTTTTTTTTTTACTTTTCAAATCGCAAATCATTATCGACGAATAGTGATATAGATATAATTTTGAGACATTTTGTTCTGTGCACTGGAAATTATATACAAGATATCCTCACTTCATACACAAACTTAAAATTATATTAATTACATACTTAGTTTTGAAATTACAATATTATGGACTTTTACAATGATATGTAATATGAAAACAGTTTATTTGCAGTTAGTAACCTTAACCATTAATGAACAGAAAATTCGATATCACTCAGACATCATTCCAGATGACCTAGAGTTTTATAAGTGAGAATATTGACATACTATATAATTTGAACAGATTTTAAATATATAATTTTCGGAATGTAATGATAATTAAGATGACCCGTCAATATTTTTGGCGGTTCAAATCACTTTTCATTTTATTTTAAATGCATTTATTATTTATTTAAAATGTGTGAAAATTGTAAAGTGCCTAAAAAGTAACTTTTTATAAAATAATTACAAAAATGTAAGCGTTTAGGGATGCACACATTACTGCAGTATAGGTAGGTATATTGCAGTACCTAGAATACCTACCCGGAAATAGTCGCTAGTTCTCAAACCACAGGATTCTTGTAGTTGAACTAGATAATAATCATACCGCACACCTACCTTTCTTCCCTTCCATAAATTTAACGGCATGACACTAGACTCGGGCACGGTGTTCCTTTCTCGTTTCACTGGATCTTAATTAGACGAATATTCAATTACACACCCTCTGCTATCACATAGGTGACGGTGTACATATATTCATAAGGGATTATTTTATTCTGGCAGGCTATATATTTGCCAGTTGCCAGCGTTACACTGAGTCGGTTCACGCGTTGCTCCACTATGATTAATTGTTATTGTTAATTTTCTGTACTACACACGAGATATTGATATTAATACAGAAAAATTAATACGATAACCTCTTTGATAATTTCATTTTATCTTTGCTCTACATACATTTATAAACATATATGGTGAATACATATATACTTTTACTGGGACACTTATACGTATTAACAATTGTTTCAGCAATTTCATAATTAATCAATCTTTTTCAGAGTTCTTCAATCAACAGTTATTACATGTAAGGAACAGGGCCAAAATATTAATAGATCTTCCTTTCAAGCCAAAAATGCCAATATTAACAAAATAATAATCACCATTGCATATAAACCATTGATTAATTCGATTTGGTGTCTCGTTTATAATTAGCTTGTTATCGCTACTTTTATCACAAATATAACGTAATTCCATGAACTAAAACGTTTACTCTTTCGAAACAAGAAATGAATTTTTTTTAATTATGTCGAACGTGTTGTCAAGATTTTAGTAAACTTGCATGTATTTGTAAATAAAGACGAAAATGAGAAGACGCACACAAAATGAAACACATTGGAGAGCAAAGAATTTTCAATGAAGTAATTTTACCTTTTTCTTAGGACATTAATAATGAGATATATTATTGGTTCTATTTATGTATTTCTCTTCATTATTCAAACTAAAATTATTTAGCTAATAATACAAATCAAAACTTGATTCAATTGGGAAGTCCAATACCAACCAATCAGTTAGAGAGAGTTAACCGGAAATAAATAAATTTACGAAATTCTATAAAATAAAGTGCCATAAAAAATTAAAAGGAAACTTGAACCAAAGAAGACGAAAAATAAATTACATTTTGATGTTTCATTTGATTAAGGTTATTTTCCTAATGAAAACGTCCTTGCAATTTCAAGCGAAGAGTTTTTGAACACAAGAGTATTTTCATTTAATGAATTTATAAATTGGTAAATTTGTTTTAAATTCAATTATTATATTTAGGTTGTTAATTTAAAGCTTTAATAAAACATAAAAGCAAATTTCAGAAAGTAAATTATTTGATGAAATTTTTACGTGAAATATTTATATAATTAATGTAAAATTATAATAATTTAACTATTCCATAACATTATACGAAAACTTTTAGATAATTAATTTCAAACAGAATATTTTTCACACATTATATTTTAAGAAATTACAAAGTGTTTTCGGTGAAACACTAAATACCCATAAATTGGAATCCAAATTTGTATTAATTTCAATTGTTTGTCAATTTTTATTTAATATAATGTAGTAAATATGAAGTTTATTTTAGAATATAAAGTTTATTTATATAAAAATTGTCGAATGATAACGGTTAAAAAATACCTTCGTTACTAAATTTACCTTTATCAAACAAACATAGTGATTGAATTGTAACAAAGGACAGCATCATTGTTATAAAGTGATAACAAACGCATTTTCACGACATTGCCTCTGCTCACCTGGGAGGCGCAATAAATTAATTACCATATACCGTTTTTGTGGCGGAAAAAACGACAAAAAATGCAACGAGCCGATGCGAATTGTACAATAATGCCAAATTTACCTTATTGTAAACCTTAGGAAATATTTCATAAAACTCTACAAATCAAAGTTTTTTTAAACCGTTTTATATTATAGTTTATTGATTTGAACTGAAGAAGACACAAATTAAATGAATCGTTAGAAATAATGTTTCATAAATCGAACCAATATTATTTATTGATTAACTAATTTAGATTTCGAAGTAAAAACAATGTATCTTAAAATTAATTGTGAAATATGAATAAAATAAGTACTCAGAAACTGTTACATTTATAGTGTGAGTTGGCCTAACAACGAAGAAAAAAGGGTATTTTAAATAATGTCAAATAATTTAAAAAGGAATCTTAAAATTAGTTCTAAGTTTTTTCTACAACCTAAAAAATATTATGCGCAATCAATATGTGTTACCTGTAAAATAAATAAATTAAACATTTAATTAAATTGCATCATTTTCAAAATATAAAAGGAAATTATGTTTGTAATGAACTGTATCTTAATGTTCTTTTAAATTGTCGTGTTCTGTTTTTAAAATATATGACAGTTAGTATAAAGAGAATCAATACTGTTTATACTAATTGTCGTATATTTTAAAGAAGGTATCAATTTCAAGAACCACAGGCATATGCCACTCTTTATGCTAATTTACAAGAAATATTAAAAAAGGACATCTTTAATATAGTTTTCAGGGCGATATTTAATACGGTTTCGGCTGATTAAATTAAATTCTTTTTTTAAGCGAGAAAGGTGACGGTGGGTAAATGTGAATTTGCTTTTGTATTGGTTGGCATATTTGTAGCGGAGAGCCTTTATAAAAATCAAGAAATTTAGGTCAAAAATAGTGACACACACAATTTTTTTTCATTTCTGGAATATTTCGGAAAGTACCGGGTTCTGCAAAATACAATATTTCGACTAAAATGGAAAGTAATATTACTGTCGCATAATTACAGAAGCATGTAAATATGGAAGATTACAATTTTATAATAACATGTTTAATATTTGTCATTAGAAAATCAGTCAAATTTCACAATATGTAGATTTAGTGAGAGCATTCAGTACTATTTCAAATTCCCGTTGCTAAGTTCAACGTGACAAATTTAAACACTTGAAAACTATATGCTGAATTTATTGGCTGTACCAACTATTTACTATTTATTTCTTGACTTACGTTAATGAACACAATATGGCGGACTCGCTACTATGAGAGCAATCTCTTACATCTAACCCGAACATTAGTTCCGCTGGCTTGATAATGGGACCTGGGTTCCACGGTGCGTCACGTCATCAATGCCAGATACAATGTGATTTAACCAACACAACATTAGTTGAGTTAGGTAAATGTGACACGTATCTTATTATAATTTTTGCATTACTTTGCTATATGTAACCTTCAAATAGAATGTATTATTGCATACATCTAAATGAATAAAATATAATACTTTTTTTACAAGAAAATAATACCAACAGAAGCCAACTCTGTTATTAATCCTCTTAATTAGATAGGCCCATTTCAGAAAGAATTATATGCAGAAAACTTACTTATTGCGCTTTAATTGCATTTATTCATGACTAATAACAACATTAATATTGGCTATTAAAGTGAGATTGCCATTAATTATTTATTATGCATCCTAAATTGTCCATTTATTAAATTAACCAGAAATGTTAGTGTTTTTTATTACCTGTCGTTTAGATATTAGGACAAAATTTAATAATATCTTCTAGAAACTAGATATCCTATGTTCATTTCGAAAACAATTATTTTATATAGTTTAGATAATTTTATATGAATTGCAACGAGTCTTTAGTACATAAATTATGCTCATTTATATTCACTAGTAAGTCAAACGTTCCTCACCGATTTCTAAAAGCGACTATTAAGTTGCTCTTTCCGAGTATTTCTGAGCGTATCACGTAACCCTGGCAAATTATGAAACGTTACAATTTCGAGATTCACAGTCTTTTTTAAAGTCAGTTTTTTGCGAATGAAAAATGTAGATTAATACTTAAAAATGGTTATATTGGATTTTAATTCATTTGTCGTGAATAGCTAGGCCTGGTGGGTAGAAAATGGCGCGGTACGCATGGAAATGTCGCTCGATCTCGTGAAATACAATTTCGTGACCAACTTTCTTCATTGTTACGTGTGTATGACTTCTCAAAAAATTGTGTAATGTATTTAACTTTGAGCGAAGAGAACTAAATGTTAACCACAAACATACGCTACACGAATTTGTATTATTGTTGCGGATGATATTTTTATTGAACACTACTAGTCCTTTCTTTTATTTTT
Organism: Druceiella hillmani; assembly: GCA_039881145.1. Lineage (NCBI taxonomy): Eukaryota > Metazoa > Arthropoda > Insecta > Lepidoptera > Hepialidae > Druceiella > Druceiella hillmani. The sequence goes on from JAYKKI010000034.1 coordinate 7,677,638, forward strand.
TATTTCTGGTAACCGCAAATTAATACATAATTAAATATTAAAACCTACGTTGTCAGAAATAACAAGTCCTTAAAATCCAATAAAATTTTCAATTAATTTCTTTCAATTATAATAAGTAATTCTATTTGATGGAGATAAATATTGAAAAAATTAATTACGTAGCAATTTAATAATTTCACATTTTTAGGTGGGACGATATTAAATGCTTCCATGCCTTAAAACCTAGGGGCAATATAAAGTGAGTTCTATAATAAAAATTCTTAATAATAGTGATTTTGACAGTCAACAGGTAACACTGATCATAGTTACGGGTTAGTACCTCATCTAGCAGCCGTCGGTACAAATTTGACACATGGAGTGACTTCATTATATGGTAGTATATATTTCATTCTTTGTCACATTAATAAGATTCCGCAATGTACGTATTGATATCAATAACAATGAACGCATACTCTTTTCGATACGTAGATAATAATACTTCAAATGTATATTCAGTTCTTTGTTTATAAACGACCTATATTTTTAAATCGAAACTCGTATTAAAATTTAACGAAGATAAATTTGTTTCGATGCAATGTTTGAATCTTATTACTACGTTAAATAACATGGAAATTTTCTAAAATACAATGTAGGTGTTCGATGACCTAATTATTTGAAAATATAAAAAATATATTGTTAAAATTCATACTTTCTAACTCATTGCCTATCTATGTAAGAATTTCTTGCGATTAATTTTTTATGTAAATTAAAAATAGTTTTAGAAACAATTTCCTTATTTTTTTTTTAAAGGGACATGGAAGAATAGTAAGAAATATGAACCAGTGAATACACCTATTTTCATGTGATGTCTAGTTCACTTTCATCGTATTTAAAAATTCCTTTGGCTTAAAAATTCATAGCAATTAAAAAATTGTAAAAAAATATTTGTCAACTTTTTTATTATTAAATATACTCTCTGGAAGTATACTCATTTTGTTGTGTATTAAACATTACTCTGAATTTTAAATATTTTTTTTAGTACGTAGAAGTACATTAGACCACATAAATTTTAACATATATTTCTTAACTAATACCATAATCAAAAGTAATTTTAATGTCGTGCAGTGGGTATATTCAATATTTTATCCCAATGGTCGTTGTTTCCCTTTCGATAGTAATTTTTTATGAAGTTCAACCTTCAACTAAATGCAATTTTGAAGCCCACACTTATATTTCTTACTTTAACCTGCCCGTTAAAATAATAGACTTTACCGTGAGTCAGCATAACTGTACTCGATCGCAAAAAAAATCGATTAGCGATAACGTCGTCACGCCGGAAAAGACAACGGTTATCAGTTACGAAAAATAAATTCATTTTCATGTTATTTTTAACAAAGTCAATAACGCCGCCCCGCCACATAGGCGACAGTTATGAGCTAGGAAGGACTCAATAATTTTTTAAAGTGTCGGCAGCGCCCCTGCCCCATAGGACGACAATAATCAGCTCATGATTAACAAAATTCAAGACGAAACTATTAGAGATAACGTTATCCCAACGAACAGTACTTATCAGCTACAAGCTAGCTATTAATATTAATATGTTATTTTATATAATATATTTTGCTAAACATATATGAATGAGATAATCCGTCTTTGTATGGAAATTAGTAAAATGGCCTGCGTATCCTGACTTGGTTTGTCAGCTCTAATAATTATAACACAAAAGTGGAATGTATTTTTAATTCTTAAATTTATTTTACCTCAACTATCGGCTCATACCCACTAACTGATTTCTAAAATTTTTTAGAAAAAACGACTCCTGTACCGCAATTCCATTGTTGATTGAGCACGAATTCCATTCAAAATAAAAATTATTAAAGATATACAAGCCTTGGCCTGCAGCCGCTTCTAAAATATCCACGGAGTGAGCAAGTCGACGGAGCAGCTTCGAAGCCCTTCATGATCAAGAGAACATACACCGAAGCTACGAGTCGACGCGATTTTGAAGTTACCTGATGTGGAGAGCTATAGCATTATTCACCATCCTAACATTGCAAGTACACTTCATTAAATTTTGTTAAATGCGCTGGCAAACCCAACAACAGGAAAACCTTTAATCAAACCCGCAAAAATGAACCCGTGTCAACCCATTATTAATGCTCAACATATTAAAACGCGACATATATTCATACCTGTTTTAAAGGGAAATGGGAATGCTACTTCAATGAATTCTTAAGAGCAACAGAGAGATTATTGCAGACTATTCCAAATTAACCGGTGAAGCCGCTAACGCAGTTTATCGAGGTTGTTATACTTTCAAATGACATGAAATTAAAATATTATTACAATGCTATGGTAGTTGGTCGGTCAAGATAGAGGACATTATAGCTGTAATATAAAACGACAACTTACCACAGATAGACTAATACCGTTAATTCATGACTTAAACGATAGGTGAAGGACAAACTTTAATAGGAGAAGCTTGACTAATTCTGGAACCTTTAGCTCATCAGACGATATTAAAATATTTACTTCCGGCATATAAGTATTTGTGCAAGCTCGATAAGTACAAAGAAGTATGTACTAAAACTAGGAGATTAGGTAAAGAAGGATACCGTATAAATAAAATACGAAAAGAAAAACTGTATACTCCCCAAACTTACGTATCAACACCCACGCCCGTACAAAAATCTGATTTTAATAATTTTGATAAAAGCCGCCCGCCACAAATATGCCAACCCAAAATAAAAGCAAATTCACACTTATCCCCCGTCACCATCCTCGTTTAAACAACGAATGCAATTTAATCTTTATAAACCGATTTTTACACCATAACTTAATTTCCAACGATATAAACAATATAATCGAAAAGTTTCGGACAGACTTCCATTGAAAAGACCTTGCGACACCTTATTCAATATTGAAGAGAATAATATAGACCAAAACCAGCTTGACACGACTGATGAACCTGAGTATAACAGTCTTATGCAATTCTGTGTCTACATGTACGAACGAATGTACCCATCAAAAAACGAAGTAATTAACAATCAAGATGATTTTCAACAATTCCATCTTTCAAACAATTACATAGAATGCTAAATACGAATAATAGTCAACTTCCAGGCAGTGCCCGTTCATTTATTAATTCATCCATTGCAAATGAATACCTAGATCAAAACTCAGCCCAATACATAGTTGAACCGTTTACTGTACAAACTGATCATCAGACGACCCACCACAAAGGAAAAATTATAATCTCCCCGTTTAGTAAAATATTTGGTATTAATAATATTTGATCATAATTGTTCACATATTTGATTTCTCCCGAAAATACCTTCTAGGTTGGGACGCTTTAGCTATGTGGAATATTTCCGTAAATCCGAACATTAACAACCCCTGAACGCGTAATCCCATTTTACTATTATGAAAAATAACTATCGACGTTAGAACAAATATTACATCAAAATAGACACCTATTTTCCGAAACAACCGCGCAAACCTTATTCAAAATTATTCGACAAAGTCAACTTCAATAAAAATGAACCTAAATAGGTTCATTTTAACGAGCTTAACGCGCTTACCGCCTATCTAAAATTCAAAGGAAAGAAATTACTAGACAAATTAAAGAAATGTTGGAAAATAAAATAATGCATTCATGCATTGGTCAAGTCCCGTACATTTAGTAGAAAAAAACGTACAACCTGGATAACTTAAAAAATGACAGATAAAAAATGGCAGATAAAAATGGAAGACAAATTCCCATTACCATATATAAGATATTTTTTCTAAACTAAACGGTTCAAAATATTGTTTGATCTTAGAACTAACCGCAGAATACCATCAAATCCAGATGGATTCCGAGTCAATGCTTTTCACAGCCTTTTCGACACTCGATGTTCATTAAGAATATACCCAAATGCAATTTGGATTAAAGATAGCAGCATCAACCTTCCAGAGAATAATGAACCACGTATTCAGAACACACCTAGAAGCCATTAACTGCTTAGTTTACCTTGACGATGTTATTATATTCATTCAATCCGAATAAAAACACCATCGACGACTGATTGATGTTTTACAGGCACTCGATCGGTACAACTTACGAATTAATAATGGAAAATGTAAATTTTCTCACATATCCACTAAATTTTGAGGATACATACTTAGAGCCGACGGATTTAAACAATACCAATAACAAAACTGATACCGGACTTCTCAAAAGTAGTAAAATCACCGATGAACGCACGTTGTATGCATTTGAAAGAATAAAAGAGGTTCTAACGAATCTTTCGATACTAGAATATTCCAATTTTGACAAAGTTTTTACTGTTAGGACATAAGGTAGCAATGTAGCGCTAGGAGTAGTCATTCCGCAGAATCAACAGCTTATAGCTTACACTTCACCTACTTTAATCTCGAGGGAACAAAAATACAATACAATCGAAAGAGAACTATTATGCATCTTGTATGCATTAACTCAATTCAATATTTAAAGCCGACGCTTTATATAAGAAAGAAACAATCAACCCTTAGTTTGGAAAATAAAACTCAAGTAGCGGAACGTGAAATTGCGCGTTGGAAATTAAAATTACAAGAGAATGATTACGAGATCAAACATAAAAAGGGATCTACGAATATCGTGGCCGATGCTTTGTATCGTACATAATTAAATCACAGTTCCCGACGCAGTAACGGTATATAGTAATTGTGACGATTCATCTGATGGATTCATAATTAAACAAGATCACATTCCGCGATTCAGATCATATAGAAATAATTGAAAAATTTAATGAAACTCTTGATTAAAATTTAACGATTACGGATCCAAAACAATTTGAAACATTTTTAATAGAATATTGTGAAGGAAAAAAATACGCTAGAATATGCCAATACAATTTAGATCAAGAATTGTTAGAAGTTTACCTAAAAACTATATCAATGCAACATTAGAAATCACCTGGTTCACTAGACCAGGCAAAAAAGTTACAGACGTGGACGAAATTAACAAATTAATACGGAACACCTAGTAGTATTTAAGTAGACATTTGGGCAACCGTGCGATAATAAACGAGATTTAAAACTATTATGTGGAAAACTTAAAACAATTAACTAATACATTCTGAAAGAAATATCAAATATGTAACAAACTAAAATACGATTGCACACCCATAAAACCCCCATTTGAATCAACTCCGACATTTATTAAGCCATAGAAAAGTGGCAGATTGACGAGTTTCATTATAATAAAGAAAAATATCTCACTGGCATCTATTTATTTTCCGGACAGTCTTTCATGATTTCTTTATTAGAAAACAACGGACTAGACTATTATTACCTTAGGTAATCACGACATTCCATTAATAATGTTCCCTTATAATTTAGAACGTAACAGATATAGTAACCGCTGAACACCTAAGTAACATAAAAGATAGGATATAGGAAACGGAAAATGACATATGTCTACGAAATAATAAAATGCGTGATTTAACTATTCCCGAACTGCAAGTAGGCCTACGATTCTCTATTATACAAAAGAATTAAGCAAAAACTAAAAACGCCTTCCGCGGATTGCATATTATAAAATAGGTTAGGTCTCGCCACAAAGTTTTGTGTTATGCACATGGAAAGGACAGACTTATTCACATCGCTCAAATACGAATTACCGATGTCAAGGATGAATCACTCGCCCAGACGAGCAACTAATTACGATAACACAGGGATAATCCTGGATACAAGAAGAAGGGTGGGTAGTAGTCCAGCTTATTAACTTACGCCCTTTATTTGAAAAATATCATAAAATAAATATCTTTCTAAATGAAAACTCTAATATTGGCTAAAAGAGCAGAAAACAACTTAATTATTTAAATTTTCACCTAAAAGAACGCGTCGATCAATTTCAAGTAAGACGACAAATAGAGGATTGATAAACGGACTGGACTCGATTATAAAGGTAATCTCAGCTAATCTCGATGATAACTATCTATTTAATGTTCAGTGAAAGTTTAACATAGCCACTGATATAAAAGAATTTTACACAAAAATATGAGCTATATTCCAATACACATTAACTTCCAAATGAATGATGTTTTAACGAATTTCAAAATAACTATTTCATAGCAAAACGGTTATTCGGGATAACTAACTGAATGGACATCTGCAATAGCTTCCATGAAGCCAATGTATTCACGCAAAACAGAATTATTTACCGTACAATAACTAAGAAATCAACTACACTTAAAAATAGCGTAGCTATCATCCTGAAGAAAATAAATGTTATTAGAGGCTCCTAACTATTAAATGTACAAATTAACCCTAAAGTAACGATACATGCTAGTAAACTTATTTTTCAATTACCTATTCCCGTTGTTTCCAAAGATCAATATAATTTAGAGTAAGTTTTACCGTTATTAAAGAAATTAAATTATTATAAATATATTATTATAAATATAGTACCAGGTCTAGTTTGACTAGAAACAAACAAGTGTATAAAGTAGATTATTGTAAAGAAAAAATATGTCAACCCTTATTAGTTAATCATTGCACGAGATAAACAATACTAAAACAACAGAACGAGTATTCCGATGTACTAATCTATTGCCCTACGGAGTATTCAATGAAGATATCTACCGCAAGATATTACCAATACCAAGAAGTGGAAAAATTATTAAAAGGCAGATGTATCAATAAAGAGTATTAATTTCTCGGTCATACATAAAAGATAATTCAGAATGTATACAAAAAGACGACGAATCCAACATTCGAATCTCCAAAACAATATTAACAGAATCTATCCACACATATATCATTGTTTTAACAACGGGAAATGACAAAATACAAGATAAACTGAGTATGATGGGTAATCCCCCCTTAACCAGCCAAATCCAAAGGACATCGATAACATTGTACGTACTGCTGACAAATTTTATTTTTAGCATCGTCTTTTACGTCATTCGTAAAACCTCATGAATGTACTTCAAACGAGTCGGGAAAGTCAACATGACTGTACCCGAATGCAAAACAAATCTATTAGCGATAACGCTACCACTCCGGAAAGGAAAACAGTTATCAGTCACGAATAACAAAATCATTTATATGTTGTTTTTATCCAATTCTATAACGCCGGCCCACCGCAAAGATGATAGTTATCAGCTACGAAGAACCCATTAATTTTTAAAACTGTCGACAACGCCGCCTGCCGTAAAAAGACAATTATCTTCATCTCATAATTAACGAAATTCAAGACGAAAAAAATTGAGATAACGTCGCCTCGAAGGATACCGTATTTTTAAATAATAAATTTATTTTATATCAACTATCGCCCCAAATCCATTAAGTCGCGAGAACATTTGTTCTTTAAGGGTTTTCTATATTAAGGATATGGTATTTATTATTCAAGGAATATTATCAATCCCGTATCAAAAGTGGACTGTAAAAAAATACGTGATGATTAAAATTAAATAACATTAAATATACCACATAAATAGAAATATCTATGTCGTTATATGAAATATATTTTACCTTAAGTAAATTCAATTGACAATTACTTCCACAATTGTTCACGAAATGACAAGAGCAACAAGTCACGTGAGTCTCACTAGACGTTAAGCAAGTATGAAGCAAATGAACAAGCAATTTGACTGCAACGTGGCTCTATGTATGCTTATTACAAAGCGAATGCGTAGAACGTTGTTTCGTAAGTGTTATAAAAACCTTAACCAAAAGCTTAAATGTGTCTCGGCAGCTGAGGATGGGAATGTTAGCCGCAGTCATACATTTTACCTAACGTACTATCCAAGTCACTTTCTTTGAAAAATACGATGTCGATAGACAGTTAAAACAAAAGTGTTTTGATATCTTAACTGTCTATCGACGTCGGAGATAGCTTTCTATCCGTGCTCTCCTGTATAAGGGACGCGTTCCTTTAATACATATGACAAATTGGCGATTAAAAATATACACGCAACAAATAAACCAATAATAACTTAACACAAATAAACTAATAATAACTTAACTGTCTATCAACGTCATAGATAGCTTTCTATCCAAGCCTTCCTCTACAAGGGACGCGTTCCTTTAATACATATGACAAATTGGCGATTAAAAATGAAAAACACGCAACAAATAAATTAATAATAACTTACAAACATTTTAATTATAAATGATTAGGTGTAATTTAAATGTTTTGTAAATTTTTAAATTCCAAACTAAACGAAAAAAAAATACCTCAAGAAATTTGACTAAAAATGCGAAAATAATTTTTCTCACAAACTGACGGAATAACTTGAAATAACTGCCTTAAAGGTAAAACATATTGACCCGTTTATGTGGCAATAGTAAATCGCTCAAAAATAACAATTGAAAATATTTCGGCCGAAATTTTTTGCGAAGTGAATGAAGTACTCGCTTACATTTTTTTTCATTTCATGTATTGCGTAGAATATAAATTGAAAGCGCAGTTATGAAGATTTTAAATGGTTTTTCAGAATGTTACGTTAGATATTTTTAGATATATTGTCGAAAACGTCCACAAAAATAGAACTTCACCCCTCTATATTTGATACTGTTACTTCAATATTATGAAAAAATAGCTCTAAAAAAAATGTACTTATTTTTATTATAAGATTTTTTTTCTTAAGTTATTTTAAGATAAATTACAAAAATATAAATCTTAGGAAAATAAATTTTGCATCTGATTTCGAGTTTATTTGTAGAGTTGTAAAAACATAAGAAGCTAAATTAATTTTTACAATATTCATTGAAACATATTAAGTATATTTTTAATGTGTTTTTATGTATCATTTGTGAAAATTACAAATAAAACAAATCTGTCAAATACTTTCTTGCTTAGTAGCTAATTAATAACGCCAAAAATGCACAATTAACGCCAAAACATAAAAGTTTCTCAGTTTAAATAAATTTCATAACTTGATATGTTTGTTTTGCTATCAGAAAACAAGGATCTTAACTACAGTTACAAGGTATTTTAGTAACATTCGATATTAATAAAATAATTGAAATTCAGATTGATCAGATCATTATGACTTAACTACATTGACACCGAGTTTAAATAAATATTACATTCTCTTAAATGTTTCTATGTACCGAGCCCTGTGCCTGTTTGCCTGGCCCCGATGTTTAATTGATTAGTACAAAAAACTTAACAGTACCTTAACTATTTCTCATAGCTTGACGCTTATAAAATTTACGTCTGACAATTAGTGAACATAATGTGTCGTATATAGGCCATCGAAATATTTATATATTACCCGTAAAATTCTTGAATATTTAACAGTCGGAGAATTGCATGGAAGAGAAAATTAGTAATCGGACGAGTTATGAGCTGAAATTAATGTAATCAAAAAAAAATTATTTAACCATTGTGAGTCATTGAATTACTATATTTAATTTTCAAATATGTTAACTTTTTTAAGAACGATATGATTTTTATAGATAATTTTAAGAAATGCGCAGATATAAATCTGTCAAAGGAATTTATATTTTAAACTATTTCGTTTCATTCCTCTGCGGTCTAACTAACGTGATATGGTGCTGATCTGACGATGTAGGCGGAAGGTGGTCAAGAAGATTCCTAAAAGAAAAGAAAGAAGCTTTCTTGATTTACAAGTGATTACACTTGCCCCTCATTACATGGTTTAAGAGCGTTTCTTATCTACACGTATGAGACGGATGATCGTTTAATATTAAATTCCTTCTATATAATCAAAAGTAAAAAATAAAAGGAGTAAAATAAAATAAGTAAATCGGTTTTACTGTCATGAAAATGAAGCACTAAATGATTATAATAATATATTAAATTGATTATAATAATATATTAAATTGAAATAAAATATATCTCTAACCATTTCACACTTGTTGCTAGCGCACACTATAAGCTGAAAACATCTAAGTTATTAATCTAAGTTAAATTGAGACTATGAGGCGGTCGCCCTCTTAATGACATTAGAGGCTAAAGAGGCGTTTACAATGCAAAAGAAATATTACTCGCAATAAAGTACAATTTTATAAATTAAAACATATAGTCATATAAATATGAATATATTATTAAGAAATGTTTGCCACTTTTGGGTCATTTTGGGAGAGGGCACATTTTGGACAAATATATTGCATCACCTTTTCCTGGTCTGTTGTAGTTTGCAAGTGGTTTAGTTCCAAAGTTTTTGAAAAAAAAAGCTTTTGACAGGCCAATAAAATACGAGATCTAATTCCCTGCCTATTCCGATCTTAGTTCGTTTGTTTTCTATGTGATCGCCGCCCAATCGGCGACACCCTCTCCAAATGCTAGCGTTTTTCAGTCCGTCCATAAATTACAACCTATTGTATCAAATTCCTGGAAGCAAAAATTTACGGTTAAAGAATTATTTGATTCAGTAATGGTGAAGTTTTTTCGATGTTTATAAGAAAATCAATATTTTTTCTTGGCATTACCTTATGGCATTTAATGTAAACGCGAGTTCGAGTAAGCAAAAATTTGTTCGGAGACGTTTCTTGTCAATCCATTAAAAATGATAGGTATTTATTTCAATTTTCATCTTACGATACTTCTTATGGACACATTTCATTAACGAAGACTCAAATCCATAAATCAAAACAGAACATGTTTCGATTCCATTAAACTTTGAATTATAAACTCCTTGGGCGGACTCTACTTGTTTTCGATTTTAATGAAAGACCTATGGCGTAAGATAATTTTTATTGATCTTCAGTTACCATAATCAACAGTTTATAAATTTTCCCAAATGTTCCTGTCTTTAACATTTTACGAGATATTTCATCGAGGCGCCCGAAGAGATGAATTTCAAATTAAACAAGTTCGGAGACGTCCCTTAATCTGACTTAATCACACAAATTAGTGATTAGTGAAGATGGTGTTTTTTCTATCTTCCGACATGTAATACAATAAAAAAACGGTTTTTAAGAAAAGTGAAAATAATTTGTCACCACACAAATTATAACTGTTTTGAATGCTTCGAAATAAAACAATAACATTAGAGAATAATAAATTTCCAAGACATGAATTTCAAATTTACAACTAAAAAAAAAATATACATATATATATATATATATATATATATATATATATATATATATATATATATATATATATATATATTGATACTTGAGTGAATATTCTGTACTGTTTTTAAATTATAATATTATATGTTTAATTTTGTAATTATTAAGTTTAAATCTTGAATTAAGAAATTTTTTTTTACTTTATCCTAAAATCTAGATATTTACATGAAAACCATGTCTGTAACTTTTTTCAAATGACTTACTTAACAAGTGGGGAAAAGAATTTAGAAATTCGACTTAGAATATAGTGAAAACAAGGTGGGTATTTAAAATAATAACCAATACACTGATAACTATATGAAAAAATTTCACTAGGTTTAGTTCCTTGAATTTCCCTATGAGTTAATTGTTTTGTTAAAAGGTAAAGACCTGTATTTTTTATCATAAAATTTGCAGTCAGTCTCGTTTGTTGTGTTGATCACAATGCATACGGCCTTTGAAGGCGGGGTGCACCGCAGGGACCTGGGTTTGATTCTTGGTCCGCTCGTCCAGCAGAGGCGGATTTGTGTTCTGGCTAGCTGCAAAAGATTGCCCTCGTAGCAATAAGTCCGCTATACATGCCAATTCTATACATTAAGATCTATATGGCATAAATAAATAATGGCAAAGTATATACATATACACACACACACACATATATATATATATATATATATATATATATATATATATATGTGTGTACTTATAATTCAATCATTATAAATGTATGAACGAGATTTATTTGTTTGTTCTTTATTGGTGGTTCATCTGGTTTGTTGGTTTCCATGAAATTCGGCATTATGTAACATGAATCATGAAAATAAATATGGAATACCTTTTTTACTAGGATATACTAATTTCATGCGAGCGTAGTTGTGATCAACAGTTAGCTGTGAAAACGTGGCGAACAAATTGTAGGTAAGATGTACACTTGACGATGTTATATTGAAACTTTTGAACATTGTATTTGGTGTTTCAAATTACATATCTGTTTAACATTTAAATTTTTGGAAAATTTTATAAACATAATTAATACAAATTTTTTAATAATATAAATTTCTTTTAACTTGTTAACCATATCCCAACGGCCAAGGCATCTTAGGGAACTTTTTATTTGTTTTTCTGTTAAATGAAACGAAAATTGTATTATCTGGAAATTTTAAGCAAGAAAATTTACTAATTGAATTAATTATATTTAAAACTTTTGGTATATTAAAACACTTTTATAAATTAAATATCACTATTTTATCGTGGATTATTTAATACCGAATCACACTTTAGTGGAATAAAGGTGATGGCAAACTCGCTTTAGGTCGCCCTTTCTATAAACGTTTAGCATAAATTTTCGTACTTTTGGTTTCCTATTTGCTTTTATTTTTTCACATTCTAATAATTATTAATTGTCAACATTAAACATTTTACACAATTTCCGTTACACCCTTCTTAACCCTATTCTCCAACGAAGTATTAATTTTTACCGGAAAATTTTTGGCTCTATCCAAAATTTATATTTTATTTGAGTATTTTACATGGCTTCTAAAATATTGGACATAAATTTTGAAAACATATAAATTTTTTTTTTAGGAAATAATTTTTGCACCATATTGGAAACAATATAAAAACTGAATTACAGTGGTTACAAAACAATCACCTCTCCACCTAACTAATACTATTTATATTTTTTATACGTTCATCTGAGATTACACCATTATTTCAATTCTCAATACAGGCAATATAAATATAGGTGCCAAATTTCTGATGTTTATAAGTAAACTTCCGAAAGTTATGTTAGCGACAGGAACGAAATGTAAAGGAACTGGAAAATTTTGTTGGGCGCCAAACTTTAGGCAGTATATTAATATTTTATGTGACACAAATTATGAATAATATTATTTTTACTCTAAATTAATACTCTAGTGATTCAGCATCGGAGTGCACCAGTAATTCAGTATTCATACCTATCAATCTAGCATTTAAACAGACTATATTCTTTATATAATGAAAAGAAATGTTTAAACGGCGTAACTCTCGAAATAATTCTATTCAGTTTTAGAGTATTTATTGAGAGACTGGCTTTTGACCCGGGAAATTAAAACAAAATATATGAATAATACTGGCAATTTGAAATTATGTTTATTATTCTTCTCTCTATTTTTTTGCTGCTTATCAAATTATTGTTGTTTCTCTTAACTTGTGCTATGTCTCCTCCTTAGGTTATCATATGTACATATTTATACATTTTTACTAATTTATATGATACCATATATTTAATAATATATATTTGTATTATTGTCTATCGTGTATGTGTATATGTGTATGTGTAAGTCTGTTAGCTGTAAACCGAATTAAATTTGTCCTTTTAGAAATAAGTTCATAATAAGTGCAATTAATACTATTTCAAAGAAAATGTAAGGTTTTCCCTTGTGCATATTTTATATTCTCAAATGGAATAATTTTCTCAGAAAAATATAGATTCTATTTGGAAGTATCAAAAATTCTCACTAATTCTCAATAAAATCAAAATATGTAGCTCAAAATAATTAAATGCATCTTCACGACAGACTTCACTCAATATGCGATTTAAAGGACTAGAAACTTTCAAACTCGTTTTACTGTATTAACACCTAAATAAGGAATTAAATTCCATATGTTTTGAAGATTGTTATTTCAGTAATATATGTACTATGAGTGATAAATTTTACTTAAATGTAAATGACAATAATATTAAAAAATATTAGAAAACATATATAATTCAACAATTTTTAGCTAGTATATATCCTACGAAATTTATGTAAATTTGGAAATGGACTGTTCAAACTAAGTTATAATTCTGTAAACAATTTTAAAAGATATCCACAAAGAGGTACGTGTATATTTAGAAAATTATTTCTTTACATATTAGAACAGCTTTTTTTATTAATTTTGATTTCATGATTGATATTGTTAATGAAAACATATATGTGTTAGTATATAGAATATTTTTTAAATAAAGTTCAGCGCCCTAACAAGGCACACTTTGTGAAAAATATTTGTAAAATCAGAGACTTGTGTAATTAATTAAAACTGTCAGCAGTATGAAAAATATTGTTTCATCATGGTTAATACTATTTTCAGAAAAAATAACCACATTTTTTGTGTTTCCATAATAAAAAGGCACGTTTTAAAATCCCTACTCGTGGGCTTTGTGAGGAAACTTGTTTCCTAATGAGGCCTATGCACAACTATTTATATTAAGTAAAATCAAAGCTTAAAATTATTACACACCAAATAATCTTTCAGAAGTTTTAGTGCAAATTTTAGTTCAAATTCTTAGCAAAATAAATTAGCCAAAATTAGGTTATGGGCCATCTTAGATGTACTAAAACCGAAAATTTGAATAAAACAGATAATCTCATAAAATTAAAATGAAACTTAATTTTTATTTTACGGCTAACTAATCTACAGCAAAGAAGGTGAGAAACCAATTCCAGTCCCTCATATATTTTTAATCACAATTTGCCGTGGGCCTTATTCGGTTATTATAAAAATATTTAAAACAAACTTCGGTAAAAAAACTAGGTTGACTCTTTTGCCTTAAAACAGGAATAAATTTTTTAAAAAAATTATTAAACATGCTAAAGAAAACCGACATTTATCTTTTACCACAAATTCTACGAATTATTTTGCGTCTACTTGAACTTCTCTTACTTGAACTTCTCTTACTTGAACTTCTGACACATGAAATTCGTTTTCTCACATTCTTCATGATTACAAGCTCGGCATTCGATGTGTTCTATCGAAAAACCTTGGCAGAACTACACCTCACCATTTGCCCTCTTTTTAGTTTTCTGTCTAATTATATTAGGAGGAATGGGTCCAATTTTTTCAGATGCTTTTTAGCCTTTTTCGTCTTATTATTAGTAATTTTCAGCTCTTTCCTTTTTTATTTCTTTGAATCTTTTTAGCTTTATCTTAAAGAGAAAAGAGTTTTGAAAAAAAAATTATAGGATGAAAGAAAACATAAAAGGAAATATTATTCACTTTCACTGAATGTTTTGCATAAGTTCATCTTTGACGCTATTAAAACGAATGTCATTATTCGGTCATTAAAAAATTGACGATTATTGACATAATAATAGCGTGCTAGGGTGGAAATGGCATTGCACTTTTATTCATTAATGTTTTTACGTATGTGCATGAAATTAAACACATTTAGATATTGGTAAGTACGAGATATTAAGTCTAGGCCTTCTTAGGAGCCAGGTTTTGCTTGGCAGTACCTTAGTTATTTCTTGTAATGCTCGTAGTACAATCTGGTCAAGACCTCTAAATGAGTATTTTGTTGAAATATTTGCAATGCAAGTAGCCACAAGTGATCTTTTTACACAATCGGCTACGCTCAGCTGGTGTCATTGAGTCATTCGTTAGTATCATTCAGTGTACATTGTAGATAACATTATTGTTATTTCAAATTTCGTATATATTAATCCTTTAATCATGTTTGTGTAACAACAAAATATGAATTCAGAAAACTGGGGACGTCAGAACATCGGATAAAAGGGATACTTCGAAATAAAAAATGTACTACCCCCCTCTCAAATTAATAAAATGTCTTAAACAGGTGCGAGTATCTATAGACATTTTTATCTAACTGCCAAAAACGTTAAGATCCCAGTGTTATTATCTTAGTCATCGGACTTTTGAGGAACTTCAAAGAACTATCCAACAAAAAATTGTGTTAGAATCCTAACTCGTAATTTGTAACTATAATAGTGGCTTAAATCTCGGGATGGTCACCCTGATCATGATCAGTTCTTCGAATTTGCGGGTATGAGAAGTCACAGTTGAAACCTAAAATTTTGGCTGCAACGTTTTCCCTAGCTAAGTATTAGAGATTAAATATATTTGCCGTTAATTTTGTAGAAATGCATTATTCACAATTAAATGAAAATACGTAATGTAGTATTATTTCTACTTTCTTCTTCTATTATTCTTACTTTCTTCTTATTTTCTAGCAAATATTGCTAATAGCCCACCTGAAGATGTTGTAATACAACGAAACCTAGGACGTGGTAAAGAACTTAAAGAAAGTAGAAATAATACTATATCACGTAGTTTCATTTAATTGTAAATATTAGAAACTAAAGTCAGAGGTCTATAACATTGATTTAGATCCAAGTGTCATTATCACGATCATCATCAGACACTCGAATTTGCATTGTGAGAACTGCTCATTAAAACCGCACAAACCCATCAAACTCGATGTTTCTAGCTCTATTAGTTGATAAGAATCAGATAATAAATATCCTGGTATCGCTAGACCTTCTAATTTGCACGTGTAAGAACTGTAAAATAAAACGAATATTAAAGCCTAAAGTATGACTCTAGCTGTAATATTGACGTAGATCCATATACCATTATCCTAGTCATAATCAGACCCTCAAATTTATGGTGTGAGAACTTGCCATTCAAACCGAACATTTGATCTCAAACGCGATATAAACGCGATATAACGCGATTCTAGCTCTAATATCTAAAATCCAGATATTATTATCCTGGATATTGTCAGGCCATTTAGTTTGCACGTCTAAGAACTGTCCAACAAAATTGAATATTGATGCCAAATTCGAATCACCACTTACATTGGATTTAATACCCATAATTTGATTTTGATTGCAATCGCACAAATCTACTGTTAATAATGACCGTTATATATATATATATATATATATATATATACCTATATATATATATATATATATATATAACTATATATATATATATATATATATATATATATATATACATATATATATCACTTTTTATATTACATCGTAACTCACTTTCTAGTTAAGTTCGTTATGAGTTAAGTTTAGTTTACAACTGAAGTTTCAGTTTTATAATTGAAGGATCAATTTCAGAAAATAATCCTAAATTAGAATGCATCTGAAATTCAATCTATTATTTTAGAGATAACTTATGGTTAACGATACGGCTTTCTTGGGTTAATATTTCATTTGGTTTTTTCTTGGGTTAATATGACACAATTTACGTTAACTTTAATGATGCTTCTTTTCATACTTTAAAGTAATAAAAAAAGTCTATTACTGAATTTAAACATCAACTCACCCCCCCCCCCACTTCATAAATTTCCACATAAATATTTTTGAATATTGGTTATCGAAGTAAATGCGGATCAATATATTTTCTTACCATTCCGAATTTCAAGTTTTACGCTAGGCGCTCTCTAAGAAAAAGGACTCTCAAATATAGACGCTCAAACATGTGAGTGATCATATAGGAGCTTCGTTTTTCCTTTTGAATTATGGAACCGTAAAAATGACGTATTTAAAAAATTAGGCTCAGTCACGTTTACTTGAAAACACAAAAAATATTTAAAAAACACTTTACTCATAGAGAATACTTTAATTTTTGCTGTCGCAAAAAGTTTTTGTCACTATGTTTACTTCAAATTTATAATAAGATATTAGATATTTAAGAACTATATAACTAAAAATGTTAATAATTAATGTTTAACGTGAGAAAAACAAGAATTTTCAAAGTGGTAAAAAGAGGCAAGATATTCAATTCTACCAACCTCAAATTTTTTTTTTCAAATATTTGGTCTACAAATTTTTTTTAATGATATATTAATAATTGGGACATAACTGTTTTACATAATAAAAACAAAACCCAATTTGTCTACAATGGAATATTTATAATGCATTAACTCAAAAATTTTAAAGTTGATACAAATTCAAACCGAGTTACAATTAAAAAAAGGAAACAGACCTAAAAACTAAAAATTTAAATCGATAAGAAGCATGGTATAAACATATGCGAATTTACAAGGATAACAAAAATAAAATATTAACTAAAGACATGATAATAAATTTATATATTTTTTGCAGAATTTAATGTTTTTATTAATGTTGAGATTGAAGTTACAATTATTTACTTTTTAGTTTTATGTAAATTTTTGTTTTTTTCTTTTCAACTTTTACTATCAATATTTTTATCTGTGTATTGAGTGTGTAGTATCGAAGTATAAATTTGATGTAAAAATAATGAAAATAATACTGTGTCATTAAAATATGGAGATATTAATATTGAAAACTTTTCATTTACAAGAAAAAATAATAACATTCACACATCGTCGCTAAACTGAATTCATAACAAACTTACGTAGAAAGTGAGTTACGATGTAATATAAAAAGTGATATATATATATATAAATAAAGTTACAATGTTCTTATTCGTGATTAACGCCATAGATTCTTTTTCACAAGTGTTAATGGAATAAAAAAATGCCGATGTCCTATAATTCATCCAAACATCAAAATTTGGAACGTGAGTTGTTAAATTGCTAGTTAGTAATTGTGGTTTAAAATGTGAAAAATGGCTGCTGAATTTATTTTAATATACAAATTTGGGAAGAAAAATAAGCAATAAAAATATATTTATATCTCAAAACTATCAAAAAGTTGGTCTCAATTTTCCTTCTTTGAAATTTCAATAAAAAAAACACTATTTCATTTTCATCAGCGTTGACAGCACTGGAAAAGGTGGTTGAATAGTACCGCAGATGTCTCATTGTGGCCTATAAAATATAAAAACCCCACTGCATGTTCATTTTATACGGATTTGGAACGAAATTAAAGTTTTCATTATTTTGCAATTTATAAAATTAAAAAGAACTAATTAAATCAAATTCCATCAAAATCAATTCCATTCAAATTACATCAAACCACAGACGCCTATGAATTTAGTAGTAAATAAAAAATATATTAATTTATAACAGAAATAGTAATGATCATGCCCTTAATCCGAATCTTGATCGAATGGTGCATACTTATAGAGGATGTAACCTTTTTAATTATTATATTAATTTTTTTAAATTTTATGATACATTACTAAAAAAACGGGATATGGGTGGGCAATGCAATACATCATCCATGGTTTTGCAAGAATTTGTCATTGTTTCGCGCATGTATTTATATCTCAGTAGTTTGAAAAAATACTAGCTAGTTCTATCTTATAAGCTACAATTTCAAACTGGTATTACGAAGACTAGTTGGAAATTGTAACTTATTTGAAAAAAATACAACTAAATGGTTTGTATTAGTCGAACAGATAAAGTACATTGTGGCCGCCGCATGTGTTGCACATGTTAGAATATTTAGCCCGAATTAACAAAGGCGTAAAATATTAAAAAGTAGGATAAATTGGCTGGATCGATGCCAGTAATTTTTAGATCTAATATTTTTGTCTAGTAATTAAGCACTCAACTGTATTGATATTATTGATAACTTCAGTATTCCATTTAATGAGATTAAATTTGTAACCTTTAATTAATAACTTAATGCAAACTTCTCTATATAATAATTCCTTTCAAATTAATCATAGTAGAATATTATACAGCTTATAATATTCTTCGAAACACAGGATTTAAAAAAAAACAGTTTTCAAATCTGGCAGGTGTTTCTAGTGTTTGGTTCTACATAACCAATAAACCAATCTTTTTGCTTCACATATTAGTACAGATTATTGCTATCCTAGTGACATTTGTTGAAATCACTAACAAATAATATAAAAGAAGTACGTAAAACCGATTAAAATTTTCTGTGAAAAAATATTCCATGTTCTCCCAGTATAATTTTCGCTTCGGCGTCTGCAGCTTTTCAAAGCATAAATTAACATTTTACTGGAATAGCTTACAATGTTGCTCCCGAGAGCAGTTTGCAGTGTCGCAAACCACTATACAGTTGTTTTGGGTTAACCACGGATTTATTACTGCCATTGCCAGGTATTCTAATTATTGTGGAAACTTTCAAACTTATACAGCTCTTTCCGGAGCTAGCCTGCATAAAATGCTGAAAATCCAGCTTTTTCTATAATGCGTAGATACGCTTTTTGACTTGTGCATTTTGTAACATATCCTTGCCTCTCAAAATAATTTGTTTACAAAATCACCGTTTAAGAATTTACTATATTATCCTGACAATGAAAGATGCAATAGATTCATATACTCTAGTTAAGGAAAAGGACTAGTTTGTTATCAATTGAAAAGATAATATTTCTGTGAACTTGACTAACTGCATAATGACAATAGTGTTCTCTGTCGCCATAGTCGACTTAGCATGTCCTTGATAAACGTCTTCTAAAATTTCCCAAAACTCTTATTAATTTAATTTTTAAAATTTATTTAAATGATTTATTATTGATAAAAAAAAAACTGAAAACTTTATTGAACTCAAACCTGTAAATGATATAAACTTGCGAAAATACGTTTTTTCTTAACAACTATGCAAAAAGAGTTTAAACTTAACAGAATGGAAAGAGGTGTGCCACCTGAAACTGAAAAATATGGTTTTCTAGAACGACCTAAAATTGATCTGAACTTTATAATAAAATGTTTGGTTAACAAACAATTTTCCATAAAGTTTAAGTAATATTCTATCAGAACAATATATGTTGCATTATCAAAGTACATTAAATTTACAGCTACTTATTATTGGAAGATATATTGATTTTAGTTTTACAATGATTCATTTGTATTTGGCATAAGTAAGAAATAGATCTGCATTTTTATGTCAGCTATCATTTAAACGAATTTTAAGCAATTATTATTACTTTGATATGACTAACATACCAAGTTTAACTTTTTTTAGCATAAAAAATAATGTCATTAATAACACTAAAAAGCAAATCTTTGACTTCGGCTACGAATTGAACTTTAACATATGTTTCTTCTTGATTGTAAATATTTACCCAACATGTCTTTGATTTACGTAAGTCGAAATACATCTATATAAATGTTGAATGAATTAGTTGTTCCAATACCTTTACCTCCTACTTAGTGCACACGATGGCTAGTGTTTTAGTATTAGTGTGTTAGTAGTTTTTCAGTAAATTTATCCAGGCATTTAGCTAAACCGACATAACCAGTTAGTTACTGCTACTAAATTTTCCGTTCGATACTATCGACGTTCCATCGGAAATATCGAATGATTAGAGATAGAGCCTTAGTTTGTGACATCTTGATTTAGACTTAAAATATTCAATTTATGTTAAAAAGAACTGGATACCAACACTTTTGATGTCACTTCTGATACACACGGTATCTGGTTCTGACACACTTGGTATCTGGTTATTCTGATGAGTCTGTGGTTTCTTGACCATTTGAATGTCAAACGACTGTCCTGTTTTGCTACATATTTTTTACTTATATCTAATACTTATGTCCCACTTTTAATTACCTATTTTAAATTTACTATATACGACATGGCAATACTAGGTTGACGGATCTGCTAGCATCTACGGTAGACTCTAGTAATATTGTAGTGCATTTCTTCTCTGTGGAATATTTATATCATATTATAATGGCGCACTTTATTAGTTTAGCTCGAAAATATTTTGAATATGTTCGATGTTTTTCTCCAAAATTTAACACATATCTTGCAAAAAAATTTCTTAAAAGAAAAAAATATGCAATTTTTAATTATTTTACCATTTTTTAATGAACAAAAAGTTCATTTCCTTTTTCATTAATTTTGATGAAGAAAGTAGAATAAAAAAGTATAAAAGAATTTCTTAATAGAAATTATTAAATTTCTTAATAAGAATTTTTTAATAGAAATTATTGAATTTTACTAGACTTTACTATTTTAATAAAGACATAATACACAATGTGGCATAGTATTTCATTTTATGAATATTCTGTGCATACATCCTGAATAATTCAACTTAAATCCTAAAAGTTTCATATCAAAGTTAATCGTATTTTAATAACGATAAAAATACGTAAATTTACTAACAATAATTTAACCAGAAACTTTTAAGCAATACCACGATTTACAGCCTAAATGAAAAAAGTGGAAATTAAAATATACAGTAACGAGTTATGGAAAAGTAGGGCGATATGACGACATTTTCTCACCTTACTGAAAAATAAAAGAAAATATTCTAATAATTAGCCGATATGAAAATGATTTCCTTTTTACCTAAAAATATAACAGACTTATTTTTATATGTCAAAATTGAGTGCAATGCCTTCAAATTTGAATTGCGTTAAATTATGTAGGTTTGAGAAAAATAATACAGGGTATGTATTGCGAATATGGTTTTCTATTCAGAATCTAAATGACTTTTCTACATAGGTATTGTCTGTTGTAGTGGGATAAAAACGTTTAATCTTACTGTTGGAATTTATAAAGCAAATTATACGGCACACTATGCCCTTTGCTGAATGCAATATATGCTTTTTAAACTTATAATTGAAAGCTATTTCAAGTCAGTTAGACGAAAAACAAATTTTAATTTAGTTTAATGTTATATTGCTTTCAAACGTGACCATAATTTTATCTAAAGTACCTGCGGTCCAGTATGTAAATATTTATGGAGAACGGTATAAAATAATAATATCAAAGCTGACACATATGACTTGTATTCACATATATGAAATCTTATTAGTAACGCCGCATTCATCACGGCTCCGTTGCGCCAAATATATTTTATCATTTTGTTTTGATAAAAGAACGCAAAATCACTTAGACATGCTTTTAAATGCAGATTATTTCTATTTGATATTTTTAATATTTTTTTAAATATTAAAGATTGTAAAGGTATCACTCATTAATTTTATAAAATTGATATTTTGCAAGTGTCATAACGTTTAATCGCAAATAAAGTCTAGTTAATTTGCAATTGGTTTTATAAATGTTTTGAAATTTTTCGTGATGAACATTTTATATCAGACAACTGAACTTTTGTACTATATTTAGTATGACTTCAGTTGAATTCCTATACAGGATATACATATATTGTTTTCTTTCAAAATATATTTTATTTATTTCAGAAAATTTTGAAAATATATTTTATATATCAAAGGCTCACATAGTTTTATGGGGCCATAAAAGTAAGGAAACGAATGGCTTTTTAATAAAATTTTAAAGTTGGAATGATTTATGAAAATTATATTTCTTTATTTTTAAATATTGTAATAAAACAAAATATGGTTCTTCTAAATTTACCTTTAAATCCTTATTGGCGTTTTATTCGCCGCAAATACTCAATACGTTAAATTTCAATTATAATATTTACATTCTTGATAATTATCAGCTTCTTTGTTCAAAAATTTCTAGAAAAATACTTTAGATTGCAGTAAAATAAGCTAATACTAATCTAAGTAAACGTTGTTTCGAATTAAAATACTTCTGCTTCAAAATTATTACTATATTGGGATTGAAAAGTTCGCAGTGTCACACAGAAAAAAATTACAATATGGTAGTCGTAATACTATCATTATATTTATCAATTCTTTAGTTGTCAATTTGCGAAGTTTTATAATTTTGTAGCTTTTGGTTCCGATTTAGTTAGTAACAAATAACGAATCTCTTGAACATGGTTAAAATTGAATATCCCGCCACTATCAAGTGAAGAAAGGGTTAAAAGATAATAAAATCGATGAAAACATGGCAGCTATATATGATGATGTAAAGGAAAGACGATCAGAAATATTAACAATTTTTTTTTTGCTTCATCTGGACAAAGAGCATATCCCTGGAAATAATTACTGAAACACGGGATTGTTTATTTCAATTTCAGACACACTCTCCCTTATAAATCTGATCTGATACATCTAGTACATTAATGATGTTATCTTTTTCGCTGTGGAAAGAAGTATTTAGGCGCACAGAAATGTTAACCAAATGAAGAAGCTGAGACTACAGGCAGGTCAGTAAGAGGACACATTTTTTAAAAGTGGTGTAATGGACTTATGAAAGAAGCACATCGAGCTAGATCGCAACTGTATTGAGAAATAAAAATAATTAGGATAAATCTATATTTAGTACCATATCCAGGCCGTCATCATTTTAATCCCACTAAGTGTCTAAAGTATATTAAAAGCAAATAAAAAAAAATATTTCTGCACACAAAGTAAAAGAAAAAATGGGTTTAAATAACCATAAACAAAATTCAAATTGACGTTTAATCTATAACTATTATATATTTGGTAACACATACTAAAATTAAATGACCATGCAAGTTGTTGTTATATTTTAATGAGTTTTTCTAAATTATTTAATTGTACTACCTTTTCCTGTGTTTAAAGATCAGTCGTATCTTCGGCTTTTATCGTATGTTCGAGAATAAAATTAAATAGGTGCAAACGCGTGGAAAATATAATAATTTCTCTCGGGTGCAACGCATGTTTACGATATTTTTGATATCTAAGGTTTTAAAGGATACATTAAAGGAAAACGTATAATTTTAAATCAAGCTGCATCAACTGCTGTTCCTATTTTTAAAACGGATTTTTATATTAGATTACATCCTTTTTTAAAACCAATGAAATATTTTACCAAATTTAATAAATAATTAAATTTTCCTTATTATATCGCAAATTAATATTGGCCATAGTAAATTCGAGACATTTTATTCTGTACTGTAATTTAAAGACCAGATGTCCTTACTTTATATACAAACTTAATATTAATTTAATATTTAGCATTAAATACTTAATTTCGAAATTATAAATTACGAACACTTAAAGGTTAAATAATTTATTTGCATCTAATTATGACATTGGTTAATGCTTGGACGTAAAATTGTGTATCATTCAAAAAGCATTAAATCAGCCGAGCATTTAATAAATCGTATTTTTAGAGAGTAGTTAAGATACTATACAAATTTTAAAAGACTTCAACCATAGATTTCACTTAACGTAATAGTATAATTTTAAGACAACCTATCAATATTTTTAGCACTTTAAATCACTTGGCATTTTGTCCTAAACTTATTTATCTATAACTTATTTATAAAATATCAAAATTGCAGAGCGCCTCAAAAACAGTTTAAAATATAATGATTTTAAAACCATGAACGTCTAGGGGTATCGATTACTGCTAGTCCTTAGGTAGGTTACCGGTTTTTAATTGAAGCAACATAGAACTACAACTGCAGGAATATTAAAATACCTCAAATACCCACCATGAATAGTAGCTCTCGAAGTATATTATTCTCTTAGGTAAACTAGATCTATCATTGATACCGCATACCTACCTCCCTTTCCATTAATATTCCATAAATCTAACGGCATAATAGTAGACTCAAGCACCGAGGTCGTTTCTCGTTTCACATGATCCTAATCAGACGAATTTTCAGTTATAGTGCCCGCACTATCACAACATGTGGCGGTGTACGTATACTCATAAGGACTATTTTATCTTGGCAGGCTATATATTTGCCAGCTCCAAGCCTTACACCGAATTACTCCGCGTGTTGCTCCACTATGATTAATGGTTATTGTTAATTCTCACTGCTACGCACAAGGTAACTAATATAGAAATTAGTAAAGGAACATTAATGCGATGACGTCTTTGATAATTTCATTGTATTTTGCTATATATCCAAATTTATAAAGATATGTGATGAAAACCTGTATACTTTTATTGAAACCCTTATTCATATTAACCATTTTAACAATTTGCTAATTTCGTTATTTTATCGTGTTTATTATTTTTTTGATTTGAATTGATGTATCACAATTAAACGAAAGTACGGGATGTAGTATTATTTCTATTTTCTTTAAGTTCTTTACCGAGACCTAGGTTTCGTTATATTACATCTTCAGGTGGGCAATTAGCAAAGAATGATTCTTTGCATAGCCCACCTGAGGATGTTGTAATATAACGAAACCTAAATCGTGGTAAAGAACAATGTGATATGGGAGCAAATCTTATGATATGGAGCAAAAAAATGAATTGCTACGAAATTAACGCCACATATATTCATTAATCAATTGTTGTATCTCCTGAAAATATAAAATTGAGTAATTTACGTATATATATTTGATAGCTTATCCCATAAATTAGAAATGTTAAGTAAAAAAATACAAAAACTTGTTTTATTTAGAAGGAAATCCTACAAAATATCAAATTGCCTACGTAAACGAATAGTTACAAAATGTTGTCGTTTCTCATATAACTAGTATCGCATCCGCCCTTAAACAGCAAATAATTTGCATGGGAAACGTAACGAAAATCCTAGTAGTTCTTTTTTTGAGTAACAAACTATAATTAAGGAAAAGGGAATCCCCAATGTAAAAAAGTGATGTTAGTTTTGAATTGGTAAAAGTGTAAAACCAGTATTTTAAAACTGGATGTTTGAAGTCAGTAAAGCGGTATATCACATTGTTATTTTCTTAAATCATGAAATGATATACCACTAAAAATGCGTTTATCACCTGTATGGTGTCACATTGTCATGATATATGTAAAAGCGACATTAGTCTGTAAATTTCGAACATGGCTTCGTTAAGAGTTTCTTGTTGTCGTGAGGTAGGAAGCTACTTCTATCAACAATATAGCGTAATTCCCAAAATTAATAAGTTTACTTTTCCCAAAGAGGAAATCAATTTATATATTTCCTGTTATTATTCGTACTGAAATTATTTAGCTAATTACAGAAAAAAAACTCGGTTTAGTTATGAGGAAAACGTTAATTGGAAACTGATAATTTTGAGGAACCATGTAAAATATTTATTTATTTGATACTCATTTACGTACATTAATGTATTATACATATGGCGGACTTATTGTTACGAAAACAATATCTTACAGCTAACCGGAACATCGGTCCTGTCCCGCTCGACGAGCAACCAGGAATAATTTCTAGGAATTAAATTATTGAAAAACGCTAGTGCTTTTGCTGCTTTATATCAATTAATTTTGACAGTTTTACGTTTTACCTTAGTTACTTTGATATGCCATTATTTTTAAATTGTCGTTATCATTATGAATTAAAAAATAATAGATTAAAAATTCGTGAACGCCATTGCATATTTTTTAAATTTTAAAATAATAATCATGCGTATTTTTAAATTTTATGCGACTTACGTTTGACAAGTTCTTTTATTTAAAGAACTGAAAGAAAATATTTGATTAAAAGTTTTTTGCAAACTTTCAGGAGATTAAATGTAAAAAGTGATAAAATATTCTTCTTGTAACATCTTTCTTACTTACATGAAATATATTACAATAACAACGCAAATAAGAAACTCTAATATTAAACATTTAAATACACTCACACACACACACACACACACATATATATACATATGTATATATATATATATATATATATATATATATATATATATATATATATATATACATATATATATATATATGGGCCGATCAAAATCTGCATTCTTTCTCTTCCGCAGCCTGTTAAAAATACGCCGTGCTTCCGGTTTAATGAAACAAAATGATGTTCAGGGTTTTAAAACCGCGGTGGTTTTTGGTCGAGGATAACGCATGAATATCACTATAATATTTTCCCGCAATGGGATTTGATCGGATACATAAATTAACTGTCCAAGTACATCAGGAAAAATACGACGATTAAAGTTTTACCTTGTTTCAATTATTTAATTAAGAAAAATAGAAGAAATATAATTGTAAATCATGCAACGTATATTGAAGTTTATATACGTGAGATTATAGAGTTTGGTCTTTTAATTATTAATAAATATGAAACACGATCATTGAAATGTCAATAGCCTTTATGATTGAGAATTTTAGTAATTTACCTCTCAAACGTAAAATTATTCAAACCCATACAAAAACGCGCGCACCGCCCGCACACACGGACGCTTACATACACTCGCACGTAAGCATACATCTACAGACACACGCACGCACGCATGCAATCATGCACACAGGCACACACACGTGTGAGTGTTTTGTATACACATCACGTAAAAGTATGTTTGATGAACATTTGGATGAGGTTGTTTAGAAAAACATAGCAGTCAATTGAATGTATCATTTAGTTTTAACTTCATCGCAATCATTTCACTCGATCAGGAGATATGCGAATTTTATTTTCTCAAAAAATTATTACACTATATTAGTACAAAACTCGACATGGATAATTACTCGGATCTATGGTGTACCCATGTACATCAATATATTGCGCTACGTGTATTTAAAGTCGCACAAAGAAGCTTTTCCCCAGACATACATTGGCGAAATGGGTGTGGCTAGAAGAACAGTGTGGGAGTATGCTTATAAAAAACGACAGCTATACTTTTTTTAACAGTCCCATCAAACAGAGTCAAGGCAATATCAGGTTAAAAATAAGTGAAATACGGAAAAAGTTTTCTTCCTAAATTTTTCAACCACAAAATAATATTAATTTTGTTAGGGATGGTTTCAAATTACATCTTTTTCAAACCAATATATTACACAATAAAAGAATGGATGGTGGCGTAATGAGATAGCACTCATTATGCAGAATAAATCTAAGGAAGAGGACGACGTAATGTACACTGTGCTTACATGACGTGATAACGAAAACATAACTGTGCATTGAATTTGCTAACAAGGTTATTATTTTTCGACAATGTAACAAGTAAACGCTAATAAAACATTTATGACACGGAGATTCGAATCTAACTGACCACTCAGCATTTTTCCCGATTGACTTTATTCAACCACAGCTTTTGTATTATACTGTAGACCCAATGGTCATAAGCTCAACGTCAGTAAAAATATCAAGAAATCTCGTTAATTGCGTGCCTCGGTTTATTTCCCAAGATTGTAAATAAAAGCCGCCTTAGCTGCTGCAATTGTTTACGTTAAATATAATCTTGTTATGACAAATAACTGAAAAAAGTTACGGGTTGAGAAAACCTGACTATGAAACATTAAATGTCTTATGGGATAAATATCTGTGGTTACAAACCATAGGACATGGAGCATATATTGTTATACTGTCGTGAGCATAATGATGTTTGTAGAATTTTATGGAGGAGTATGCGTTGAAACAGCAGAGTATTAATCCGCGGTTTCTCAAGACGTGGTTCTTAGTTACTATGACTTGGATGAGTGTAGGTCGATCTTTAAGTCATTTGGAGTTTTCACGAAAACTTGTTCTTGAAGAAATTAAATCTTAGAGCTCATTGCGAGTCCCTGAGAAGTCTTGTGATAAACACGATGCTGGTGGGAATAGTATATAAACTACTTCACTCTGACGAGTCTATGGCGCATAACTTACTCCGCACCTAAGCGACATTGCCTCAAAAAACGTAGCCTAGTGAAATGTTATAACCACTCGAATGTTTTAATTTTTTATGGTTCAGTTTAAAGTGGCACTAAAGCACAATCACGTATTATATATAGGCAGAAGAAATTACAACTTCGTGATCAACTTTCTTTATTATTACTCAAAAAAAACTGTATAAGTTGAGCGAAGAGAACTAAATGTTAACACAAATATGCATTAAGCAAGTTTGAACTAATGTTTTAGACCATATATTCGTTGAATACTAACAGTTCCTGGTTTTAGTTTTTTTTAACAGGCGCAAAATAATACATTTTTAAATATTAACACTCACATTGTAACATAAAAATAAAGAGTTCTTACAATCGACCAAATTGTGGTGGCGAATTTAAAAGGAACAGAAGAAATATTGCTTTCAAGCTTTTAAGCTGTAGGCAATATAAAGTGAGCTTTATAATGAAAAACCTTTGTTATGGGTGATTTTGAAGGTCAAGAGAACCCAACGCTGATCACAGTTACGCGTCAATACCTCATTTAGCATTTGAACACATGGCGTGAGTTCATTGGACGGTAGCGTATATTCCATTATGTGTCACGTCAATAAGATTCCACAATGTACGTATTGAAGTCACTAACAATGAATGCGTAGACCCTGTTCTATACGTATATAATACTACGTAACAATCGGTCGTACCCCTGAAATTGCGGGCGTCGATGAATTCTATGTTTATAAACTACGTAAATAGCTAGGTCGTAACATTAAAATTTGAGGGAGATAAATATGTTCTGATATAATGTTTGATATCTTAATATTACCTTAAATAATAGAAAAAAATTATAAAATACTATTTAAGTGTTCAATGTTTTAATTAGTTGACAATATTCCTATAAGCATAAAAAATACTTTGCAATCTCATATATACTAGCTTCATTGTTAACTAGCTCATTCTCTTTGCATTTTTAATTTTTTAGAAACAGTCTCCTTATTTTTCCTTCCTAAATAAACATCAAAAAATAGAAGAAAATACAGACCTGCGAACCTATTTTTATGTGATTTCTAGTTAACTTCCATCGCGCGTAAGGATTTTTTGGGTTTGCGAGTTTAAAACAATTAAAAAAATTTAAAAGAAATCATAAGAGGTTACGTAAATAAACACAATATACGTTACTGGACCCAAAACATCCAGCGTCAAAAGAGTTTGCACTGCTCTAAAAAGACATTATGGTGTGTGATTTCTGCTCTGGGAATAATTCGCTCATATTTTTTCAATCAAAGACAAACTGTCACTATCTCAACATACTGCGGTATGATTGATGAAATTTTGGTATTGCAATTGGAAGTGTTTTATGGACGCAATAACAAGACTGATTTTCAACAAGATAGAGTGACTCCACATACTGCCAGGGAGACCCTGGCATGACAAAGTTAAGAGAAATATTTCCCAGAAAATTGATAAGCAGGTTTGGAAACCCACGCTGGTTACCTCGATCGCCAGATTGTCGCTGTATGATTTTATTCTTGCCATCTTCCTTATGGTACTCGACGTACTTGCGAATTCGAGTGTGCGAAAATTTGTTCAAAGATGTTCACTATTAGTCTGTCAAAAATTATAACTGCTTAATCCAATTATCGAGATATTTCATTATGATGCTCGAAGAGGAGAACATTAAAGTAAAATTAAACGAGTTTCAGGCCACAAAGTCCGTTAGCCTAATAGTATGAACATAAATGAGAAATAAGGGAAAGTGATGGTGATTTAAAAAAAATTGTATGAAAACTGAAAGTAATGGGTCAAAATATTCTTTATCATGGTTTCAATGCTTAGAAATAAAACAATATACTTAGAGAACTTTAATAAATTTCCAAGTTACGATATAGAAATTCATAATAAAAATATTTTTATTCCACTAATTGAACATAGTATACATATAATGTATATTAAATATAATAACAAAGGTGGATTACATGTTTGACATTACAAATTAGTTCAAAAAAGAATCGCAGGTATGAAAAGTTACACAATAAAATTGACAAAAAGAAGTACACTACAAATCATTCAAGTTATTTTACGCCTAAGATTTAATTGAACAATCTTATAGATTAAGTACTAGATTTCATGGAAAGCTCATATAACGAAATTATCCAACATATAGCGTAGTGTAACGTGTTACAGAAAGAAAATATGAAAGAAAAACGAATATTTTTTGTCAAGGCAAACCTATAAAATATTCTGAAGAGTAATAAATCTTTCTGACTTAAGTTAAGATGTATGCTTTCAAATAATTTGCATCGTATGTGAGCTTAATTCAGTTCTCAGTAGAAATATTTTTTTCCATGACTTTTTCATGATTTCTTCGCAAATATATTATTCAGACTGCTCTTGAACCTAATTTTATTTCTAGTTATTTTGGTGACCCGAGTGAAAATTCTGCATCGTTTTAAAAAAACAAGCCTATATATCTAACTAATTTGATATATATATATATGTATATATATATATATATATATATATATATATATATGTGTGTACACACACGCACGTAATCCAGCTAATATTAATATAAAAATGAGATTTTTTTGTTCATTTCTTGATTTGTAACATGTTCATGGTTCAACTGCTTAGTTAATATCCATAAAATATGGTATTACTTAATATGAATCGTGGAAGTAAATATGGGCCACACCCGACCGACGTTACGTGCAACAGTCGACTGCGAAAATCCGACGAAAATTTTTTAATTAAAATGCACACTTGAGGATATTACATTGAAACTATTCTACGTTATACTTGGTGTTTAAAATTGTGTATCTGTATTAGGTATGTTAGAGAAACTTACAAGTATATAATTAATATCAATTTCAGCTTTGTTAACCAAACTCCGATAAAGGTACTTTAGGGAAGTTGTAAATTTTCTTCTGTAGTTAAATAAAATAAAAATTTCATTATATTGAAATTTTAAGACAGAAAATTTCGTTTAATTCCTTGTATTATTTCACGATAAAGCAGAATTTCTCTTCTGTGGTATAGTTTATATTTGTCTTGCTTTAAGTCGCCTTTCCGTAAACGTCACGTATAAATTGTGACGCTTCTGGTTCTATTTTCATATTCGTTTTTATTTTTTCCACTCTACAAAAAATCTTAATTGTCAACATTAAACGTTTCAGAAAACTCTATTACACAAACCGTGTAATGTTATTTTCCAACAAAGTTTACGTATTAATTTTTGCTTTAAAATTTTGGCTTTATCCAAAATTTAAATTTTACTTTAGTATTTTATATCGACTTCTGAAATATTAGACACAATTTAAAAACACACTAATTTTTCTCAGGAAACAATTTATGACAAAATGGAAAAAATAAAAGAATTGAAAAAAGTAGTTATATATCAATATCCTTTGCGACTAATTAGCACTATTTAAATTTATACGTATAACCTCAAATCCTAACAGGACATTACACTATTATTTCAATTCTCAACAAGAGTAGTAAAAATACAGGCGTTTAATTTGCAATGTTCATAAATAAACTTCTGAAACTTATGTTAGGGACAGGTACGAAATTAATACGTCGTCAACATAATCGATTTAACATTCAAGCCGACCAGATATTCTAAATACGAGAAAATAAAAACTTGAATCTGTATAATGAGTGAATAATGAATCGGATATTATTCTGTAAGAAAGAATATATCTTAAGGTTTAATAAATATTATAATTTTTTTTAAAGATATTAAAGAAATCACATGGCAGCACACAGTCATTTACATTAGTATTACACACGTTATTTTGTGCAGTAATTTTTAATTTGACTCAACATTGTAACATTTTAGTTCAATGTAAACTTGAATCTATTTAGGATTCGTGGTAATAAATAAAGTGATACCTAAACTAATAGTAAAATATCAATCATAGAATTACAGATGTCAACTTGCGACTAATAAATAACTGCAAAAAATATCCAATAAGTCAAAATTTGTAGATTGGTTTTTAAAACTTCCCGTCTTATACAAGCAAATTTATTACGTGAAATGAAACCAGTTATTATCTGAAATATTTGGTTAATCACCACGCTGTTTCGAAAATTGACATTAAGAAATTAAGATGTTTTATTAATCAGTCAAAAAATTTAACCTGTTTCCAAACCAAATTATTAATCTGTTTATAATAAGTATAGTGTAAACGTCTCTTTCCTATGGAACAAATTATAATTGGGGTTCTATTTTATATTACATAACTACCATATTCAAAGTTTGTTCAATTTTGAATTCTTCGATTTTTAAAGTTATTCATTAACATAAATATAATAGGAGTCTGAGGTTTTAAATTCCGATGAAAAAAGTAAGCAGAGATTATAAAATGTTAATGAATATTTATTTTCTTTATTCAATTCACGAGCTCACAATTTAACTAAGATTAACGAATCTTAATTGGACATATTGTTGCTAATGATCCTAAATAGTCGAATATTCAGTTAAAGGACTATGTACCTTATCACAATGTTAAACGATTTATGTTTGCAGATGCATATTTTGTATTGATAAGAGTATTAGATTATTGCTTTTCGGTCAATATCTAACAATTTTCACATCACTGTACCGAAGAAATGAAAGTTGATAAAACAAGTGAAATGAGAAAATTTTAGGCGACTCCGTAGGTGTAAATTGATTATTACTTTCCAACATATAAATCAAATTATCTCATTCCTTGAATTAAATTTTAAATTTGCGGAATAAATAGAAAACAAATATAGACAGAAGTACAAACAATATTTGTTGATGAAGAACGTATCTAAATTATCCTAATAAGATATAAAGTTCACCCTCATATCATTCATAAGACAGTACTCTCCAAGTTTTTGCACATTAAATCTTTCGTCATTTTAACTATGAATTCTCGCATTTTCAACACAAGTCAGGGAGACAATTCGTGGAGTTGTAACGTAACATTAATTTAATTTTGGTTCTTTTTTTGAACAACTTCCAAGACAGTGCAATTTATACTATTTAAAAGTAAATTTAATAGTTTTTTTCCTTTAAGCACATTTCATGTTTTAAAAAGGGATAACTTTCACAGAAATATTTAGATTCTACATGGAAATGACAAAAATGTTTTCTAATAATACTTAGTTTAATCATATTTCTAGAACAAATTAAAAAGAAAATATTAATCTCAAAATAAGAAAAACGAATTTCACACGAGACCTTCAATAAATAACACAATTTAAAAAAAGGAAACCTTCGTATTCGTTTTAAAGTATTACACATAAATAACAAATTCAATCCAATATTTTGAAACTTTCTATTAAAGTCATATATCTACTCATATCTAAATACAAGTGACACTAATGCTCAAAAACAACTAAAAAGCTCGTGGTACAAAAGGTTTTTTCGTATGTAAAATAACGTGAATTTCTGACTAAAATATATGTATGTTTTTATATATATATATATATATATATATATATATATATCAACACTAAATATAGAGAACTAAATTAAACTTCGAAATAACGTACGGATAACCTATTAAAGACGGAAAAATTCAAGTAGGTGAAATCAATATATGAAAAAAAGGAAATACTGCAAAATTAGCAAAATTACTTATATTGAACTTAACTTAGAACCATTTCGCATTTTTCTTAAATATATCAATGAAAGAGAAATAAATAACACGAGAAGATTGAAATTCGGTTAGTTCTGATTCAAGTAATAGGAAATGTCCTCAACTTAGGCGTAACTAACCATTTTTTCAAAAACATAATTATTGAACCACTAAATTAATAAATTTTAAGCAATTTTTTTTCAATTCTTCCATAATTGAAAAAAGGACTTTTGCTGCGTTAATCACACCTCTTTAACGAGATAGTCGCGAGAGAAACAGTAAGATCACTATACTTAATCTCTATGCAGACGTAGTGAGGCAAGCAAAAAAAGAAAAACGACTCCATTATCTTATGGCATGAGAACACACATGTTAATTTATGCAGTCATGTTAATTTTTTAACCTATTTCCTTCAAAGATGTGACATTGGAAAGTTCTCACGTCTAATATTTCTTTGTGATCATCTAAGACTTGAATAATTTGAATCTGTATAAGTTGCATTTGCAAAATGTATTAACATTTACCTGAAGAATTCCGCATCAAATCCTTACCCCATTTTTTTTCATTTTCTAGTATTAAATGATTTTCTGTGTGCTTCTATTAAAAACAACTAGATTTCTACTCACTTTTTAAACTAGATTTTACTAGATTTTTAATAAAATTTTTGTGGATGTTTTTAGAAATATCTCTGGAATTATCTTCTATAAAATTATTCCACGATTATTTCGTGTAATAATATTATATGATTTAATAATTTTACTTATAGATCATGTATTAATTTAATAATTTCGTATTTGTGGAATCAAATTGAAAATAATTATTTTATTAGCCTCCCATTAAAGTTTTAAAATGAATACATTTTTGTATTAACTATTAAGGGTATGTGGATATTTGTCACTATTAGTATGTTTTATCGCTTTTGCAAAACAGTTTCTGCTAAATAAGTCTGTGATAAATGTATAAATGGATAAATGGACGGGCACGCGAATGCCGTTATAAGCGTTTTTTTTGAAGTAAGAAACTCATAAGAGAAGTACAAGGAATTTAAAAAAATATGCTGTTCTAGAGAAACAATATTATTAACTTACAAGTCCCAAAATATATTGGGTCAATACCTTTTAAGTATTCGTTTTCCAGTTTACAATAGCACCGGCTACCAAGTTTTGATCTGACAATATTAAGATCATATTCAGCATTTTTATGTCGAAAGTGATGAACATATATAACAAATAATAAGATGAAATAATTTTGCATGCAAAATGTGACGGTGTCTCATACATATAGTATGTATAGTGTTTTATGTGAAAAATACGTACAAAGTAATGATTTATCCTATTTTTATATTACCGTTAATTTTTATCGCACATGTTAATAAAATAAAATATACCTACACACCCCGTAAGAAACAATGCGTCTCGTATTCACATAGTTGACTCTCTGCATCACACTGAGGATATTTGAAGTGTTTCTTTGAATTAGTTTCTATTGAAGTATTAAGAATTTAGAAACATTAGAATCATATAAAAATTTTAGAATCGCAACTTTGATACCGATTTTTTCAGGAATGGTTTATAATTTTCATGTTGTTAGTTCCTTAACAATATCTGCTCCGTTTGATTCACAGAATTTTCTGGATGAATAATATATATATATATATATGTATATATATATATATGTCTTGTAATAGTCTATATATGGCACTAACCAGTTGTAAAATACAAAATATCGGTATGAGTCAAACTACAGCAAAGATTATACCAGTACCATTATTGATTTTCCATATATTAGTCGTATTATTAGTAAGTTTTTGTACTAAGAGTCAAATCGGAGAGTAATAACATTTTATGGTATTCCATTAAATAAACTTTCTTGTTAAGAAATGGTTATACCTAATATGTAGTTCGTGATGTATTTACTTTCAAATAAGAACTTGTAACTAATATGTAATTCGCCGGTAGTAATAATACTCATATTACAAAAATAAAATGAAGAAATTATTTTAGTTGGGATTGTTATATTAGGTAGGATAAGACTTCCCGGATTTATAACCAGTCCACGTTATTTCCTGGTTCGCTTATTTCTGTGCAGAAAGATATATTGATCTGTTGTTCCATTGCGAGGGGAAAGACGGACAAATGCCTTCGAATTTTTGAAATTAGTTTGGATTTTTATTTGAGTTAACAAAATAATTTCCGGGTTGGATAACAGCCTATATAATTTATTAGCCCACTTGTCATTTCTGTACAGAAATTTATATCGATCTGTTGGTCCACGTGAAATTAGAATAAACAAACACACTTTTGTATTTTTCTCGAATTGGCCATTAGTCTATGTCATTTCCTGGTCCATTAACTATTTTTACCAAGAAAGTCACATTGACTTGTTACTCCATAGCGATGTGAAAGAAGAACAAACAAATAGCTTTTGACTTTTTAATATTAGTTGCGACTTTAATATTAACTAACATAGGATTCCAAGGGTTGGAAAGTACCCTACATAATTTCCTGCCACGCCAACTATTCCTGTACAAAAAGTCATGTTGATCTTTATCGCCATTATGGTGTGAAGAAAGAATAAACAAACAAACTTTTGTAAACACGATACTAGTTAGGATTATACTACTATTTTGTATGAGATTTATTATAAGAAAATGTAGTGTATGTCTTTTCCCAATCCATAAGAAAAGTTAAGAATTATTATTTAAAGATTTTGTAAAAGACGAAAAGTATGAAAAGTGAGAAAGCAAGTTTGTCGGTAAGGTTTTAAATATTTATAGGTGATATAATTAGGTAATTAATGTAAAGTTATATTATACAAGATACGTTTCGCAAATTTCATTTTAAGAAATAAAGAATTTTTTTCCGAAAACCTAACACTTTTTTTGAATTCATTGAATTAAAATGTTTTTAATTTTTTAACTGTACATATAATAAATAGTATTAATGGATTTAAATTACTACTATTTGAATTACACTTTTTTATTCAAGTTTCCGTAGTTTAATTTTTCTTGAAATCTGGGAACAAACGTATCACTTGTATAGAAAGTTTTAGTTAAATTAATTTTGAAAATTTTCTGAGGATAAAAAGATAAATATCTTCATTAATAAGGTTCGCGTTTTCATTTGGATAAAATTGTAACAAACGACATTTTCACATTGCCTTACTCACCCGGGAGATGCAATAAATTTATTACCAGATACCGTCGTTCTGGCGAAAAAAACTAAAAATTCAACAAACCATTGCAAAATGTACAATAATACCCAATTTATCTTATTGTGTACCTACGGAACAATTTCACATAACTTTACAAATCAACTTTTTTTAACCGTTCTATATTTACTTCTTGTAATTAAGTGAGACTTTGAAACGAAGACTATACGTAGTAAAATGAGTTTTAAAATATGAATTAAAGAGATACTTGTATACCATTTATGAAATTTGAAATAGTATTAAACAATTTCAAAAGAAATAGTAAATTGGATATTAAGTTCATTTTGCAAGTTCAGAATGCTTATATGCAACTGAAGTGTTGTCTATTAGAAAAACAAGTTAAATGTTAATTCAATTGTATAATTTCGAATATAATAAAATAAATCATATTTGTTGAATATATTTGGAATTAATTTTATAGAAATTCATGATTCACAATTAAATGAAACTACGTGATGTAGTATTATTTCTACTTTCTTTAAGTTCTTCACCACAACCTAGGTTTCGTTGTATTACAACATATTCAGGTGGGATATAGGCAAAGAACTTTGCTATTAACTTTTTGAACGACAGAGGCTTTGCTTTAACATAAATTGTAGGAGTCATTCATAAAATATAAATTTAAGTAGTCATTCTACTCCTTATGAATATTTGTGTCAATATTGCTGATTTATCTCAATACTCATAAATTACGGGAACATTCAATTTGCAAAAATTGCAAATTTGTAATTATGAAAAATTATAAGCAATATCTAAAAAGGAATTTTTAATACAAATGGTTTTCATTCTACATAAGGTAGACTTAAAGTATATCTTGATGAAAGGGATGGGTAGATAGGTTTTTGTTTTGAGGGACAAAAATTAAAAAAATGCATATTTTTAAACGTTCCCAGCCTACTTCTTTCCTTGGATATACTTGATATATATTTTTTTTGCTTTTCCAATAAGTTGAACTGCAATTGTATTTGAAAAAAATTGTGACACATGAAAGTTGTGACACATATAATAGAAAAAAATATTATTTTTTTATTAAAAAATATTTATGAAAACGTTGTGTTTTATAAAACACAATATTTGAATTATAAGAGAAGTAATATTTCCACATGGTTATCAAAGCGTGTAAACAACTACGTGTAACGCTAGACAACTAAATTTATGACATAATTATTATCTGTTAGCAAAATATACATGAACTTTCCCAACAATTGTATTAACGGAGAGTGGTCAGTAATATTTTATATTCACCATCATTCCTGTTGTTACGGTCAACATGACAATGTTCAGGACATTTGAAAACTAGGTATATTTGGTCTTTATTGGTCGTAATGAGTATTTAAATTCGTTTGTTATTTACTTATTTACATTCTTCATATGGCGGACTTAATTCTATGAAAACAACCCGTCAAAGTTAACAAGAACATCAGCCCACTACTGTTTGATGAGCGGCCGGGAATTGATCCTGCGTCCTACGGTGTACCGTGCCGTCGAGGCCATGTGCTATATATTCAACTCAATTCACCACGTGACCACAATTTGGTACATGTGGCACGTATCAAGTCATATTTCTTTCATGTCTTAAGCATGTGTGATATTAAAATAAAGTGTAATATTACATATATTTAAATAAATAAGATACAATACTATTTTTAAACCAAAATAGTAATAACAGAGGTCCTAAGTCAGTTGTTAATTGTTTTAATTACTCCATTTATTTGGATCCATTATTCAGCTTTGATTGCACTTATAAATAATTAATATTCAGAGTGATATTACATGTTAAAGTTGTTAGATGTTATCACGCGATTGCAATTAATCTATTATTATGCTTGATAAGCTTTCGTTTTATTAAATTAGGGGAAAACTCTAGTATTTTTACCAAGTCTAAAGAAAAATGTAGCCAAATTATGCTAATCACTATTTTTTGATGGTTATGTTTTATCTTGTTATGCTTTATGTAATTTAAAAAATTGTCATTATCATTATGAATTGGCAAATGAGCTGTCAACAATTTGTGAATATTAATTAAATTGTAATCGCTTTTAAAATACTTACGAAAACTTCTTACGCGACGTGCATTTAACCAGTTATTAACCAAATGTATAATGTTAAAGACAATATACAATTAAAAATTATTTGAGACCTTTCATGAAATTAGAAGTGAAAAGCGACTGATTAATTTTAGTATATCATCTATCTTATGTTTGTGAAAAATATTGCGATCAGACTATCAATGCAAATAAGAAGTTAAAAAACGAATCGTTATAAAAACACAGCACATATGTACGGGCCGAAACAAATCTATGCTTCTTTTCGTTCGGAGTAGGTTACCAATAAGAATAATATCGGTTATGAGATAGGTACCACTGGTAATAAACGTCGTGACTTAGATTTAATGAAACAAAATGATGTTCACGACTTTATAGCAGGGTAGCCTTTGAGTGGGGATAATAGGTGAACTTCAAATGGGTGAATTTTGTTAGTCATGCACCTAGTTGCATTCGGATTTTGTCGTTTATTTTAAGTGTTCAAGTACATCAGGAATAACGCGTAAGTATTCTTTAGCCTCATTGTAAAGCATGGATGATAATATAAATATACATATATATATATATATATATATATATATATATATGTGTGTGTGTGTGTGTGTATATATATATATATATATATACATATATATTAATACGACTAGTAATTCAATCCTATGTCAACTGAGGAAGTGGAAGGCTATCTTGTTAACAGTAGTAAAAGAAAAAACATAATGTGAATAAATTTAAAAAAAATTGAGTGATGAAAAGGAAGTATTGAAATCATATTTATAGCACAATTAAATGAAACTACGTGATGTAGTATTATTTCTACTTTCTTTAATTTCTTTACCACGACCTAGGTTTCGTTGTAATACATCTTCAGGTGGGATATTAGCAAAGATCTTTGCTAATATATTTGCTAATATCCCACCTGAAGATGTAATACAACGAAACCTAGGTCGTGGTAAAGAAATTAAAGAAAATAGAAATAATACTACATCACGTAGTTTTATTTAATTGTGAATAATATGATGTATAATAGATAGCGCTTCATATATTTTTATACACCAATAGTTATTGCTACGTGTAGTTTAGGTTAAGGAAATAAATTTTACCCTCAGTATGCAATGTGAAAATATCCTTACAAACACCGCACAGGTGCCGTGCGTCCTTCAGTGGCCCTCACATTAGGGTCTGAAATCAGGGAAGAGCTTGTTAAAAATAAGAGAAATGGATAAAATTTTCTTTCTTCCAAATATTTCGAGAAAAGGTAATATTTACTTGACTTCATCTTACATCTTTTTCAATCTAATATATTACACAATACACACATGGATAGTAGCGTGATAAGACAGGGCCCGTTTTGCAAAATATATATAAGAAAGAGTGTGAAGTGTACTACAAGGTACACATGTATACTAATAACCAAAATATAATTTTGTCTTGAATCTGATACCCAAGCGGTTCCTTAAGTCATTATTTCTATTCAACGATGCAACAAGTCAATTCTGATAGAATAATTATGACACAGAGTCACGAATACAATTGCAATTCACCTCTGAGTGTTTATTCCAGGTTAAGTCGTAATAAATTAACTTTATTTAACCGCAATATTTATATTATATTGTTGGCTTCAACAGCTATTATAGGCTAAACCGTGAAAATGTTAAAAGCATCTCATTAATTACGCGTATCTCCGTTCAATTGCCAAGATGGTAAATAGGAACGTCCTATGTTACGAACTCCTCCGATCATATAAAAAATGAATTAGATTCGTGGCTGTTTAATTTTACTTTTTTACGTTAAATATAATCTATCCGTGAGACCTAAGAGAAAAACGTTAACAATGTCGGCGAAAACCAGCTTTTCTAAGTGAATTTTGAGAGAAATAAATTACACAAATTGGAAATTGTTTCCATAAGTCTCAACGAATATATATACGGTATCCGGGAACAGATGGCGGACAAAGAAAAATGCTATTCGTTGGCTATAAAGGAATAAATTATCATTCAAATAAAACGTAAAACATGCCCTTCTTCAAAACAAAAAAAAATTACACATAAATCTTTTTAACACACCTGATAATTGGCGGAGTACGCAATGACGAAGTCTTCGCAGCTATTGATGGATTATTTCCCCGAGCATTGCTGAATAATGTGCGCAAGTATCATGTGTGCGAAAAAAGGCAATTAATTATGAATATTATTTCCAGATTTCTGAAAAAAAAGGTCATCTTTTAAATTTTACTTTAAAGACCATCAACTATTTTTCAGTCAAGGAATAACGTATTTCATTATCCAACACTTATTCCCAGATACCGTGTATTATATCATATATTCTGCGCTCATCTATATTTGCTGATAAGTACGTAGTTCTTCTTTAATTCTAAAGCTGAGACTACTAAGTTATTCTTCCCCAGTGTTTCAGAACGAGTTGAGAAAATCTGGCTATTATAAGTCGCTATTTTAATGGGACACGGCCCCTTACGCTCAAGTTTATACAGATTCACATTAGGAAATAGTCTCTTGAAGCTGTGTTCCAAAACACAAGACTTAGAAAGTATATTTTTTCACTCTTGTGAGCATAATGATGCGCCTAGCATTTTATTATAAAGCATGTGTCAAAACGCTAGAGCAGAGTCCAGACCCAGAGCGGTTTCTTAAGACGTAGTTTCTTTAATCACAAAAACTTGGTTGAATCATTATTCACAAGAAACGCTCTTGAATAAATTAGAGTTTTAAATATTTCACTGTCAAGACAGAAGAGGTAACCATGTTGGGTGAAGCGTCAATCATGTTGGTTGATATCGAATACTATTAGAAGATTTTTGACCCCTGTTTTGTATAATTTGTATTTTTATAAATTCTTGGTAATCCGGATGGCGATGGAAATGGTATATACTTTGCTCTGACGAGACAGTGGCATACTAACTATTGTGAACCTAACCGCCATTGCATCAATAAACGTAACATAATGACCAGTCGAATGTATTCCTTCTTAAAGATTAATTTAGAATTAGTTCTGCCCGAATGGTAAATTAATATTAATGGTACAAAATTGTTGTATTGGAACTCTATTGACTCGTCGTAAAAAGTTACGTCGAATTAATAAACAAATTGAAAATGCATGATATGGTATCATGCGGTACGCAATGCATTGTCAAAAGATCAAGCGTTACTTATTGCTAAAATAAATTTCAATTTTGTAACCAACTTTCATCATTGCTAAATA
Organism: Druceiella hillmani; assembly: GCA_039881145.1. Lineage (NCBI taxonomy): Eukaryota > Metazoa > Arthropoda > Insecta > Lepidoptera > Hepialidae > Druceiella > Druceiella hillmani. The sequence continues at coordinate 7,720,811 of JAYKKI010000034.1, forward strand.
TAAACAACTTCTTATAAAATCGTATAAGAAATTTGTCTTTTTGGCGAAGAGAGCTAAACGTTACACAATTACTGATTAATTGAGCTTGTAATAATTTTGAAGAGAATATTTTCACCAAATAACATTAGTTCCTTGTTTTAATTGCTTTCAAATACACGCAATATAAAACAAATGTTAACATTAACATTGGCGTTGTTGTAGCGAATTTACAATTGGACAGGTGATTCAATTCATTTCTTTCATTTGGAATAAGTCGTGAATGTTGAAGAAATTAGTTACGTACATATTAAAAGATTACAGGCGGGCCGACATTAAATTGAAGAGAAGAAGCATTACTTTTAAACCATGAAATAATGGGCTATTTAATATGATCTTAATAATGAAAATCATTTGTTACAAGTAACTTTAACAATCAACAGGCACAAATGATCTGCTCGTTTAGCATCCGTCGACAAATATTTGAAAATTACTACATAGAGTGACTTCGTAAGATGATAGCATATATTCCAACCTGTACCACATCACTATGATTCCATAGTAAAGGTATTGAAATAACCAACAAGTTATGATCGGATTCCGTTCACTATTATTCACGCATTCGCTCTGTTATAATATAACTGAATAAATGGTCATATCCCTGTACATGCAAGCGTGAAGAAATATTCTTTAAGTTTATAAAATACTTACATTGTTTGATGGTATCTTGGAAATAAATTTAACAGAGTTAGATAAATTTAAATCATGCACAATTTCATCTCAGTTGAAAAGTTTTTGATGTCCTAAAAAGACTTTGTAATATCTTCAAATCAAAGAAGGCAAAGCTTCAAATCGAAGAGGCATTAAAATGCTAAAAATGAAATCTTTATCAATTTGCCATGTCTGTTAGTTTATCTGCCCATTCGTATGACAGGACTATATAACTATTTAAATTAATTTCCGATCATAACGAAAGTTTTCAAGAACACGATGATTAATTATAGAAATTAATAAAAAGGAACCGTTTTTTTTAATTGATCTCTCCTTACCTCATAGTTGAGGATAAGCTATTTTTTTATCGTGGAACTTATCAAGTTTCATATCTTAGAAAAGTTCTTTCGATATGCAATCGAAAATAATCGAGTTAGTTCAGGTACATAGTTAGTTAATCGAGATCTAAACTAGTCAACATATTTACATGGCAAACAATAATATTAATATGTGTAATAGTTTCACAAAACTACTTTGTATTCTTAATTATATAAAATTTTGTAAATTACTTAGTGGTTACGGAGCCCTCTTTATGTGATTTCTAGTAATAATTAACATTTTTTTAAATTAGTTACTCCATTGAGAAGTTTATTTTTTATTATTTTTAATATTTTTTTAATGACAATGTGTTTGAAAAAGTAAAATTATTTTGATCAAAATATTTATAACGCTGTAAATTTACATTTGTCACCTTCACTATTAGTTCTGTACTTTAATTATTTATATATGCTTTGTGTCTTGTCACGCTCCATGTCATCTTGCATGACTTGTCATGCTTCATGTAATTTTACAACACGACGGTTAGGCGAAATGATTAAGTACCGTAAGACTACTTAAATGTAATGTGGAAGTAGTTGATTATTTATCGACGCAACTTTCCAACAGAATTATTATATTGTTAAAATATGATATGGAAATGTGGGCTAATATGCAGTTATTTTCAAATGTAGTAAATTGTAATTAAAAAAATGAGGCATGTTTTAAAATACTATAAGGAAGAGAGTGTCTTGTAGCTGTACTTACTTAATCTACCAATTCTAAATAACGAAAAGCAAGACACTCGCGGACAAAGCCAGTACGCGGTAAAGAATGACTATAACCCCGCCCATCGCTGCGTTTGGGTTCGAGTGTAGCACGAGTGATGGAGCCATCATCCAGTACGGTACATGGAGATATTTGAATGCTTCGGTGGTCGGCGGTGAAAGTAAATGCGCGCTAGTGATGGTACTGTTGTGTTCAGCCTGCGGTGCAGGGAGCGAAGTGTCCTCTTGCCAACGCTGTCTCGCTCAGTGATCCCTCGTCTCTGGTGTGTTTCAAGTTTCATGTTTTGCCATCTCTAGTTTTGTATGGTCTCTGATTTTGTGCATAAATGAGCATACCACGGTGTAACATATTCATTCTATATTCACTACATGAACTACTATTATCGTACGTCGTGTTCTACACATAACTTCAAGGCAAGAACTTGCCGTAGTACTCGATTCATTTTTGAAACCAGCTACTGGGAATTTCATTATGATTCAAAAACAATTAATTAAATAACCAAAATTTACAATTTCTCTGGGTATTGTGACTCAACCACACTGACACCGGGTTAACGAAATACTAGGTATTTTTGAATGTTTCTATGTACCAAGCACAAGCCCTATTTGGTAGACGGCAACGTTCATTTTATGAGACTAAAATGTGTATGAAGAAAATATATATAATATGATAATGTATAAATATATTTATGAAATAAAGTTTTCAATAAATTTTCCTTATTGTCGTCACCATAAGTCTCTCAAATGAAGTTTTAGTGTTATCGCGCTATTCCAAGTGATAACTTAACCATTTCTTTAAATCTAAATCCAAATACAATGTAATTACATCATTAGCATTAGTTTCACACAGCAAAACGTATCATAGAAGGTCCATTAAACTCTTAAGTATAGTAAAGCATAGCATAATATATATTAAAGTCTACAAAGAAGTCTTCATCTAAACTAATACATAATACCGGCCCTTTGATGTATCATCTCACAGCAGCTTTCGTTCTCAAAAGATTCCTTCTAGCTCGTAATCATTTCGTTACCAAGCAGACAAATAAAATTCCGCTTAAAGTCATGCGGAATGACGGTATTAGTACTAGGGACGGAATTCCCTGAAAATTTTCTTTACACCATTAAATTTGCATATTATATAAACATAAAAATCTTCTAAGAAATACCCTCAAGTATAGGCATGCAGTCCCCTTTGCGTACTTGGTTTTGTCCTTGGCAAGGCGAAAGAGTTCAATGTCACTTACACTGACGATCTATTCTTGAATGTTGCGCTAGCCTGACTTTTTTCTACGACCAGTTTTTCTTCTTCTAGCAACTATTAGCATCATAATTAGTTGCAACAGCGTACGTCTATCGTCCCTGAGCATGTGTCTCAGATATGTAACTTTACAAGATATGTAACTTTTTGCTCGGGTTCTAATCGACCCGTCGTAGAACCTAATTTTTTGTAAATTAAAAATTTAAAGAAAAAATTGGGTAGAGAAAGAATTGAATAATAATGATTTTAAATGCTTCAATGTTTATATTTAATAAATTTTCGGCAACATCTTAATATGAAACTAAATATTTTTTATTTTTTTAAATTGACATCTTTATGCAAAATTTGCAAAAACTGTTACATTTGTAAAACGTTATATGATCAATTTTATGAACGGTTTTATATTGTGCCACATGCAAGCCATCAAAATGTGTATACACTACACATACAATTATTAAATAATTGATAGTAGGATACGATATTGCTAAACGAAACTACCATAAGCCAGATTTAATGTAATTAATTAGAAATTATATGAACATACCGAACCATGAATGTTTTATATTTTATTTCCTCTACTAACAAATGTTTCACAAGGGATATGATTTATAAAGTTACTGAGAAGAAAGGCATATATACAAGTAAGTAAAGGAGTTTACTTTTTTAAAATATTTCATTAATTCTCACAGAAGTTTAAATAAAAACCATTAAATCTTATAATAGAAATATTTTTATTACGTATGTAGTTTCAGTATAATATTACGAATGAATATTATACTGAAACTACATACGTAATAAAATTAAGAATGAAGTTGATCTCATGATCAATGTGGAAGGCGATCGAGGAAACTTCTAAAAGAATCGCAGCAGAAATTTTGTTTTGGTTAAGCGGGGGCAACAAATCGTACTTCCCCTCCTCCTGAATGCCTATTAAAGATACATAATTGTTATATTAGGTAGCTATTGATTCATCATGGATAGCTATGTTGAGTGGTTAGACAAATTGAAACTTCATTCCAAATTATGACGCGGTACCCATGGCATCGCCATACAATTCGAGTTACATATCTCTAGAAAGAATTACAATTCCGTAATCCAGTTTCTTCATTGTTACCTGTAGATAAATTTTTAAAAACCTCTATGAGGAATTTAGATTTTTGGAAAAGGGAACGAAATGTTTTACAAAATTGCGTTAAGCGAGTTCGTATTAATTTTCGGGATGATATCGAATAATATCAACTCCTCGTTTAAATTTATTTTTTTATAGGCCTTAATTAGTACATATTTAAATATATTGGTTATACAAAAATAATAAATTCTACAACCAAACAAATTGTTCCAATTAATTTTTATCGATTGGAAAAAGTAATTGTAAGAATGTTGAAGAAATTAATTACGTACCGATTGAATAATTTCACATTTATAGGCGGTCCGACATTAATCAGAGTTACACGTCTAGTATCCTTCGGCACACATTCTACCACATGACATGAATCCATAAGACGTTAGCATATATTCTGTTCTATGCCACGTCAATGTGATTCCACAATATGCGTATTGAAATCGCTAACAATGAATGCGTAGTGTACGTTCTATACATAAACATTACTAAGTCACGATCGGCCGTAACACTGAAATTGCGAGGGTGGATGAATATACTCCACGTTTATAAATGACCTATATTGTCGTATAGTAACCCATATTAAAATTCGAAAAAACGAATTATTGATTTTGATGCAATATTTGATATTTTATTATTACGTTAAGCTATGCAGAAATTTTAATATTACGTTAAGTTATGTAAAATAGTTGAATATATTCCTACAAACGTAAAATATATTGTGCAAATTCATGCATACTAGCTTCATAGTTAACTTGCTCATTTTATCTTCATATAAGGAGTTATTAAATTAACATTTTCAGAAACCGTTTTCTTATTTTTTCTTCTGAATACGTATCGAAGAATAGAAATAAAATACAGTCCGGCCAACAAGCTCTAATTAGAGAGAACATAAAAATAAGCGTGTTCACCAGCCTGTATCTATGAATCTATATTCATTTAACAATGCTGCATCAATCCTTCAGCTCACCGCAGCCATCGTTCCCAAAGTATTTCTCTCCGTTCGCAGTCATCTGAACAAGTAGATAAATGAAATTCCATTTAAAATCTTGTTAAATGACGACGTAAGTATTATATAAATAGGATCGAATTGTGATGATGGTTTCAAAAGAAAATAAACTATGAAGATTTGAAATTTTTTGATATTCGTATTTAATAAACCGCTGGCTAATATGTGATACCACATATTTGTTATTTAACTTTAAAGTTTTTAACCATAGTGTATAAAAAACATCTTCCTTTATTAAAATACAGCTACCGTTTCATTGTGAATTTCATAAATACTTATATGTTGATGCTCAAAAGCTGATTTGCTAACATGATATGTCATATAAAGGCCATCGAAATATGCATAAACTATACATAAAACTATGGGATATTTAACAGTAGTAAAATGACATGGAAAAAAAATTTGTAAACAAACACATTATTAGTCAAAGTTTATGTAATCAACCAAAAAAAAATATTTAAATTTTTTGTAACATGGAATTATTACATTTCATTTTATCAGCTGATATGTATACTTTTTATTTTATATATGAGCATTAGGTGAGGGCTCTTTTAAAAACAATATCATTTATAGAGGTATTTTCAAAAGAAAAAGGAACGGGCATAAATCTTAAAGGTTTATCTTTTAAACGATTTCGTTTCGTTTCAAAGCAATCTCATTACCCACCTTGTATTAAAATTTCGTACACATATGTAATTCTGTTGACAGTATAATATTATGGTGACATAGTGCTGCATGGTGAAAGAGATATGACGATAGAGGCAAAAGGTGATCAAGGAAACTCCTAAAAGTTATGTGACAAAACATTCACCTTCCCTCATTAAATTTTTCTCCTAACGAACTCAAGTTCTGGTTAAGTTGTATCTGTAAGGCGCGGGTCCCACACTTCATTTTTTAAGAGCTTTTTCTATCTATGTCTCAAAAGAGGGATGATCGTTTAATATTGCATTTCACAGTAATTTCACAAAATAAAATAAGGGAAAAAAACTAAATCGGTTTTACGGTCATGAAAATGTAGCAAAAAACGGTATAAAATAATTCACTAACCATTTCATACAATTTACTAGCATACATACTACAAGCTGGAAAAGTCATTAGTGTGTATTATGTTAACTTACATAAAAATATGTTTAAAAACAAAAAAAATGGTATGATATAAATACACATGGTATAATATAATACATTGTAGATTACTGGCCTGATAATTTATTTCGATAGTAAAATTGCGGGTGCTACTTAATGACTTAATGTGTCATTAGTATACTTCACATATTTCCTTAGCTTTAATTGAAATTAATCTGTGTCGTAGAGTGCCTACGGTGTGTGAGAGAGAGAGAGAGGAGAGATTTTAATTCGGTACGAATTTCTAGTAGTTTCACAAATTGGGTCTGTGAGGCGGTCGCGCTCATAATGATTTTAGAAGCTCAAGAGACGAAAAGATATTACTCGCAATAAAGTACAATTTTATAAATTAAAACATATAATCACATAAATGTGACTATATTACCAACATTATGAATATGAAAATTTGGTCGTTTCCAATTTTAGTTCATAAGTTCTTTGTATAATCGCCGCCCTATCGGCGGCGGGCGTCGCCCTCCAAGCGCTCGCATTTTTCTTTCGGTCCATCGATCACAACCTGTTTTATCAAATTTCACGGAACGAAAATTTACGAGCCCAAAATTGTTTGATTCAGAAATGGAGAAGTTTTCTTGGTTGTTAATGGCTCTCAACATACTCACGAGTTAGTGTACGAAAATTTGTTCGGACATTGTCGCTACTAGCCTATTAAATATTTTACGTATTTATTCCAATTTAGACGATACAATGCTTGAAACAGAAAACACATTACTAATGAACACATTTTACTAAAGAACACTCAAATCGATGAAGGAAACAAAACATGTTTAGATTTCATAACCTTTGAATTATTGCTTATAACTCAAGCGAACTTAGAAACTAAAATGCGACCTAGTTCGTCGAGAAGCGGTAAACAAAATTGAGTACTCTTGGCAATAAAATAAAATGCCCCGATTACGTACTTTAAAAGGTCTATTTGCCTATTATGTAGATATATACGTGTTTACTAGTTAGTGATTACCTGTGTTTGGTAGATTTTAATGAAAATTACATATAATGAAATATAATTTTTATTCATCTTCCTTTACCATGAATACTTAAAGCGGTACCATAAGTACTTGTACAACAATGTTCAATAAATCAAAAAATATGGTTAGCGGCCATCGACGGCTGTTACGCAGAACACTATACTGCTTGCATATTCTGTCTAGGTATCTACACCATATTTACTACAAAATATAAATGTTATAGATCAGCATATATAAATATTAAGACAAAAATAAAAAATATAAATATTAAGACCAAATATAAATATTAAGATTATAAAAAGCAATGATCTCGAACTTGTGTTATTCGTTTGTATCGGGATTTATAACTGCATCATAAGGAAGTATAGACAGTAAGTTGACTACTATTAAGTTTAGGAACGTAGGACACAAGGGTAATGTCTTTTTGAAATTCAAAAAGAGAACTTTTACTGGTTCTAGACTTTGAAGCTTTGACCTCCTTAAGAATTGGGGACCTATTTACTTTCATAGTACCAAAAATGGTGATATTGTTACGCGATAGCTCTTTAACCAGAGGCAGATTTGTAAAATAATTATACATTAACACATTACAGCCCAAACCATAAAATGAATCCAGCACTATATGACTAACGTTTTTGCCTTGTTGGACTTTTGGAACGGACCTTCTGGTCGGGCTCCAACATTTATCCCAAAATTGTATACATATGGAAATTTTGTATCGACTCCCATGAAAATCTTGATTCCAAATTTGTCCGGCTTATTCGGTAAGTACATTATGAAGCTGAAAACCGACAAGTTGTTCATCTAGTATCAAGTAATAGCTAGGAACATAGTTGTTGCGACTTTTTTTGCGGTTGTTGATGACCAAACTCTACAACTCGTGGAATTGGCGCCATTTAGGAAATCCCGCAGGGTCGTTTACCATTGGTTTCCCCGATAACCATTAGCTCTTCTAAGCTATCTGATTTCCCGCGTGCAATGTGATCAAGGTAGCTGAGGATTCGTTAGCAGCAGATTATAGACAGTATGGTTTTGATTCTGAGTTGTTTTCGAATTTATATGTTCGTTCTTCGGATCCAAAGCATGTGCAGCATTTGTTTCCAAGACCACATCTTGAACGCATCTACCTTTTTGTGCTCCATCTAACGAATTGTCCACGCCTCAGAGACGTACAGGAAAATCAAGAAGACATATCGTTTCTCTGGTCAGTGAGTAACGATCTCACACATACAAAATCGATGAGAAACTGTAGGTCAGAGAGCTCTCCTGTCCATGAAAATTGATCACTCTTATCTGCGACTATGACCTTTGTTTTAGCTCTGTTGATCGAGAGTCCAACCTTCTCCCTCTCATAATTGACCATTTTGAACAAATAGTTTTTTTAATCAGCTAGTTTTTTCTCCAAAGTCGCAAAGGAGTGGTATCATCTGCATACCTTAAATTGCAAAATTCGGTGCCACCTACTGAGATGCCGGTTTTCCATTCTTTCAAGGCCTTTCTCCTTATAGGTGCGCCATATATATCTAAAAGAATAAGAAATAGGATACATCCCTGTCATACACCTTTTCTAGGCTTAAATAGTAGAGATAGCACATCGAAATATAATAAAATTGTCATAATTTCAAAAGCTACTTTTAGAGCGTTATTAAAACTGTCAAGTAAATAAATCTGTTTTCTAACTAAATTGTTAATCTTTTATAATAAGCATTACTTTTCTGGGAAAAATTAATGGCTAAACCTATAATTTTATATTACGTAATTAACATATAAAATAAATTAACACGTAAAATTTTAATTTCTTCGATTCTTACAGTGATTTAATAATATAAATATATTAAAAGTATGATGTTATAAATTCCGATCAAATAAAATAAGCAACAATAATAATATGTTAGTGAATGTTTATTTTCTTTCTTCAAATGATGAGCTCACTATTCGACCGAGATTAACTAATCCTAATTTTGAAACGGTGTACAGACAATTTGAGTCCTTATTTCATATATGGTTTCTGCTGATCTTAAACAAGCGAACATTCAACTACAGATCCTATGTATATTATCAAGACGTTGAAGGTTGTATAATTGCAAATATACATTACATAATAATATACAAATCATTGTAGCGAAGAAATGAGGGTCGATAAAGCAAGTTATATTAAGAAATTTTAGACGATTTCGGAAGTGTAAATTAATAATTAATTTCCAATATTAAAATCAAATTAGTTCTTTCCTGAAATCAATTTGTAATTGGCCAAGTTAATAGAAAATACATATGTACACAAACACAAATAATATTTGGACTTCATTCCCAAGCATATGTAGTTTTTCCAAAAGTAAACCCAGGCCATGGGTAGATAAATCATTAAATTAGACAGCGGAAGGAAGGGAAACTATGTAAGTTCTTTAATATAGCACAAAGTTCAGTCTTATATCATTGGTAGCATAGTAGTTTCCCAATTTTCTTTTTTTTGCAAATGATGTGATATTTAATATTTCGTGGTTTTAATATATTTCAAAATTTTTTACACGAGTCAGTGAGACCATAAGCGGATTTAAAATGTAAAATTATTTTACTTCTTGTCCATTATAGAAGAAAATTTTAGAAAGGACTGAATACATTAATATTACTCGCCAAGGTATCACCGATTCTGAAACATAATAAATCTTTCTTAGTAAAGCTAGCATGAGAATACAGACAAATTACATTGGACAGGTGTTCATGATATTTTGGTTTGAAGTTTCAGCTTGGTAATATTATCGTATTTGTTTCGCCTGTATTTAAATTTTATCAGTAATCAAGTACTTAAATATGTTAAAACATGAAACCGTTAACTAAAGGTGGTTTAATTTCCATCATACGTTTAAATATTAGTTTATTTGATTTATATACAAACTAATTTATAAGTAGAGAACTAATTTAATCTTCGAAATAACATATGGATATCCTATATAAGGACGGAAAAATTCAAGTAAAAAAATGGAGATATGAAAATAGAATATATTTCAAAATTAGTTATCTTTCAAGTTTTTCAATGTACTGAAAATATCTTGAAACCTTGATATAACATTTTTCTCAAATATGTCAATGAAAGAAATTATAAAAATTTTGCAGTGTAATCGATTTGATTAAAAAACATAAGAAGGTTGAAATTTATTTTCTGATACAAGTAATGGCAAACACCTTCAACTGAGACGTAATTAATTTGTAAGCAACATAATTACTGGATAATTAAATGAATATTTTAACAAGAACATTTTTTATCCACTCATAATTTAAAGAAAAGGAATTTAGCTATTGTAATCATACCTCTTTAACGAAATCGTCTTGAGACTAATAGGAAGATCACCATAGCAAACTTTTAGAGGGAGGCTAGCAAATATTGAAAGACAACACCGTTATATTGCAGCACGAGAATATAACAATAGTTGTTTATGTCTTTAACTTGTTTTCTCCAAAGGTATCACAATAGAGAGTTCACAAGTCTAACATTTTTTCGTATTCGAGTGAGAATTTGATACTTTTAATCTACGTCTTTTTGCATTTGCTACGTGCAGTAACATTTAGTACGTTGTATTCACGTCAAATCCATCCTCTATTTCCTAACATTCTTGATTAATACAATTTTTTTGTGTGCATCAACCAACAATGCAGTGAAGAAACATAAAGTATTTTGTTAAAAATTTGCTTCATTGCTTAGTCATAGTAAATGTAATTTTCTCGATTATTTCCGGTATAATTTTAGTATTAATTTCTTTTGTAGTGTACATACGATGGAATTCAAAGATATTTCCAGGTTCTTCGCACTGGCTCATAAAAAAAATTTCCTTTCTTCATAACTTAATTAAAAAAAAACTGTTTTTTTTTTGAAGGCTTGTTAATTGCTGTTACCGATGCTGTACCCTTGATAATAGTAATAAACTCGATGTTTACGAAATAAGTCGATGTATCGAGCGTGAGATTTGGAGCGTCTCCCTGACAACGCGATAGGCAGGTAATTACAGAATTACAGAGATGCTAATGTCTTGTTTTCTTCACTCACCTGTTAATATATTTTCCCTATAAAATAAAGAAAATCTTTATATATATATATATATATATATATATATATATATATATATATATATATATAGATATTAAAACTATAGCGCTAGTAAATTCTGCGCATTGAAGATTATTGATCTATATCTGAGACTAACAGAAGCCAATATTAAAAAAAAATTGTTAGCCTACCTCTCTGTTTTATTTTGCACTCATCACCTAAAAATTGCTAATCAGATTTTAATTATGCTTGGCATAGAGATATAGAATCGATGCTAAAGAAAAATATGTTTTATGTAATACCAAAAATTGGAGACATGAACAGAAATAAATACGTCTGAAGAAAAACATTAAAATAACAATTACAAAATAAGGGATAAATCGTGCGTACTTAAGAAAAGTGAAGAAATTGTGTGCTGACCTAAATACAAGCCAGTATTCTTTTTTATTACTAAAAATAAAAAGATGAGTAAAAATTATGGCACGAGGTCGAAGTATCCTCTCTGGAACGTTATAAATTTGCATGACGATGAAATTCAAAGTAATAACTACTTTGACGCTTTGTACGCCCAAGCGAGTTTTTAAAACTGTCTGGTACTAAAACGAACAACAAGGTGAAATTATTTTGTACTCGTATTCAAAATACGACCTAGACAGGTCGGTGTATATATACATATATATATATATATATATATATATATATATATATATATATATACACATATATATATATATATATATATATATATGTATGTATAAAATGTAGTGACGCACGCTGCAATAAAGAACATGTCTAATATTCACATAGTTATCGAAATGAATATGTTTGAAGCGTGTTTCTTTAAAAAATTTAAATTTTTCTTCATTGGAGTCGTAACTTCGAAAGTGATTTTTTTTCATAAACGGTTTAGAATTTCCATATTCTTCAGCAATATCTACTCATTTTCATTCACAAAATTGTGTGGATGAATAGTATATATTTAAAATCTTGTTATAGTCTGTATGCAGTACTAACCAGTTGTGAAATACAAAATATTGACATGATTCTATACTACACTATTACTACAGCAAAAGATTATACCAGCACCATTATTTATTTTCCATATTCCAGACGAATTATTAGTAAGTTTTTGAACTAAAATCAATGGTGAATGTTAAATTTTTATGGTATTCTATTAAATCAACTTTTATATCAAGAACTGCTTATCACTAATATATGGATAATGTTGTGTAATGTTCAAATTACAACATCGTTATTAGTAATAACAATGAAGAAATAGTTTCTGTGATTAATTTAATGGCTATAATTCTCAGGTTATTAATAGATAAAAGGGTTTTGTACTATTTACTTGAGGGATATTTTGGTATGGTCTTCGAATGGTGAAAGAAATTTTAATTATAATAGTTTTGAAGTTACACCTTGACTTTAAATATTGTATATCTACAGAGACCTGGACTTAAAGTTAAGGTGTAACATATTATATATCTACACATTTTGACGCATTTCGATACTTATGGGAATATCGTAAAATTAATTAATAAAACAAACACTTTACACGGTATTATCAAACACTATATTGGTATTATTTTTCATCGTTTACAGCCGAGCAATTTTTTTGCATGTATGGTGAATTTCTCAAAAACTATGAGGTGTGGAGTCATCGTTGTCGACCTTTGGTAAATTTTAATAAACTTCTGGTAACGCTATTTTTTTAAACTAAGTTTTCCTTTAAAAAGTGACATGTGTCTCCGTCCATGTGTTGTCGACTAATTTTAGTGATTCGCTGTTCTATTAACTGGTTGACCATTGGAACAAGAGTCTATTCATTTGAACAATGATTTATGAAATAGTTTACTTTTTATGAACGATTTTCCACAAAACACTTTTTTCCAGGTTCAAAAATTGTTTCCAAACTCCGTCTTGGGTGAATCTTCTTAGCTCTCTCTTTTGCTTCTTATAGTTTTTAAACTTTTTTATTTTGTCTTTTTATTTTTTTATGTAAAAAACAATAAAAGCACGAATGTGAAATTTTACCCTTTTTTACATTTGTGTATAGTTCCAACTCTTTTTTAAATATCTATTTTATGTTATATTATTTATTAAATGTTCTTATTGCTCATCTACTTAAGATTTAGCTTTGTTACTTTATTTATCTTGTCATAATTTGCGACAAAATTTATATTATATATATTGAAATATAATTGACTGTTGATTTACTATATTGAAATAAAACTAACTGTTGATTTTAAGGTCTCAATAAACATATTTATATTTTCTTGTAATTTTACACTGTCTCCCGTCATTATAGGATAAATAAGATAAACGTACTTGTCTATCTTAACATATCTTCTACTCCTTTGACTTTCGTATATTCTTTCCTATTCGCTATTCCATTTTTAACGTATTTAAATTTTCCCTCTTTAATTAGACGCACTGTTTTCATTAAATAAACCTTCCTCGGTTTCGTTCGCCTTTTCTTCTACTTACATATTTTATACGTTTCAGTCTTTTTCAGATTGTATATTTTTCATATTCATAGTGAAATTTTCACCATCGACCCTTTATTTTCATTCGACACTTTTTGTTAAATATTATATTAAGTACTGTACTTCCGTGAATATGCCGTAATGATTTAATTTTAGTTTAATAAATTTGAATTGTTTTATGGTACGTTTATCTTCATTATAATGTGGGTGGTAAATTAATTACCCAGTCACAATTCTTTTAGCTTTAATATATATATATATATATATATATATATATATATATATATATATATACATACCATTGTAATAAAGGGAGTACTTCACAAAACATGCTACTAAGTTTACCTTTACAATTTAAATGTATTTAGTGACTTGAATAAAAAATATATTTGTCATTTAAGAAATATACTTCTTTAAAATGTTTTTCTAATAGTTAATATATAACAGCGACCTTATAAATCACTGATCGATTTATTGTTTAGCTCTTGAGCATTGATCATTAAAGTACTGTGCAAAAATTATTTACTGTATTTATTTGGCAAAATAAAACGGAAGTTGACCTCTTTGAAATTTCGTTAGGCATTAATAGTGGTATATTTCAAAACTCGTTTAATATTACACAAAACTTGCAATGCTATAAAACTTGCTTTCTTTCAATGAAAGAAATGATATCTAAGTTTTTTAATTCCGTCGGTAAAACTTGTTTTACTGTTTATTTACTTGAAAAAAATTGTAAACCGTTAGTATAAATAAAAACGTCACATGAATTTTTAACGAAATTATAACACAATACAACTATATTAACTTAAAAGCCAAAAAAAGAACATTTCCGCTATTAGAAAAAAATGTATTCCTACAAGTGTATCGACACTTCCAAAAAAGGATATCTCGATAGCTCGGTCTTTGAGATTTTACAAAAGAGTGTGACAAAATTTTTAAGCATCATAATAAGCACAAAATTTTCAAATCCCTTTATGTCTATAAAAATTTACAAAAATATAATTATAATTCAAGTAGATAATATTAAAATTTATCAAAAAAATAAGTTGCAACGGAATATAAAAAGTGATGATACATTTGTCACTCACTTTGACGATGTGCTTATTTGGAAGCATTCATAAACAAATGTGCGATTTAAAATTTTGGGACTTGTATATTTTGTAGAACTTTGGCATATTTTTACTTGGTCGATACTTATAAAGACGAAAATTTAATGTTTCTATCGACACCTCTAAAAAAGAAAAGATTGCCTAACTTTTGGTGGTTCTTAGTCACAATTTCCATTGTTATCCGAATTTTTCCTTTAATTGTGCTATATGACCTTATTTCTTGCCAAATTCAATAATTATAGGTTACCAGGAGGTGCCCTATAGGTTCTGATTTATTTGCGAATGTTCAACATGTGCACCATAAATGACAGGAAGGAAAAATAATGCCTACTGTATCTTTCACAGGCGTGTATTGAAAAAATATAATTTGATTGTGTTGTGAATACAAATGAACGATTTTCGGACTTTTTTCTTTATTTGTACTATAAGACCTTGTTTCTCGTAAAATTTCATGAGTAACTCAAGGGAAAGTTACCGATAGGTTTTAATTTACTTGTGAGTATCAAAATATACGGCATAAATAATTGTATTTTTAAAGGTTTTTTATCGCGTTGACTCAGAAGTTTGATTTTCTTACAGTTCCAAGAGACCGTATACTAAGTATTTGATGTTAATTTCGAAATGATACCTCCACACGTTCATCAGAAAAATGCTCTTGGCAGACAGACGGACAACGAATTAATCCTATAAGAGTTCATTTTTTTCCTTTTGTGGTACAGAACTCTAAAAACGCTTTTTTTGTTTGAATCAAAAAAAGGAAGCGGTGTTTACGTTGCACATATTAGAAAGTTCAGCATGAATCACTAAAAGTGCGAAATATGATAAAATGTAAATTAAAAGAAATGTTTTACAGAATGAGTTCAAATAGACAGAAATCGTAATAATATACGGAGTAGAAACCCGATATTTTTGTATTTAATTGATTATGTTTCACAATCCATATCATTAGTGTTTAGTTGTTATTTATTTAAGAATGGAATTCAACGTGAGAACAATCGATTATATCTAAACATAAATTAAAACTTTATTGAAGGAAAGATAACCATCACGCTTAGACTTAAAACAATCATATGACGCGAAATATGATTTCTCTTTCAATGCAATACTAAAGCCACCTGTTGGCCTCGCTTACAATTAAAATTTAAAACGTCGGTAAAATAAAGCGCTAGGAGAGTAAAGGGTTACCACTTTCCTAAACGTATGCTACTTCAACTTATAACCTAATCGACTAAAAGTACTGTTTTGTGTTTGTAAAAAAATAAATTTTATTTTATTAAGAAATCGAAATAAAATTTGTGCTTTTAGCACAAATTTTATTTAAAGATTGGTTTTCATTAAACCACTGTGTTTATTTTTCAATAATTAATATGATTCCACGTACACGAGGGGAGAGAGGAGGAAATGAATGAATTACGGATGCGAGATAAATTCGTAAATAAGCATTATTTTTTTCATAAACCTCTCTCGCTTTTGCTTTTACGCCACACAATTATTCTTGATTTGAAAAGTAAGTATTCTTAGAATTACTTGTCCACCAATTCAAGAACAAATAAACGGTAATAGTAAAATAATAATTCCACAAAACAATGTTTTGATTAATCCATATTAATACTGGGTTATTGAACTTAAATTGGTACACAAGGTTTCTTATGAGATTAACGTTTTTAAAAATTTCATAAAATACAACCTAAACTGAATTAATTTGATATTGTACATTGTTGGCTTTTTACTATGGCAGCTGAAATTTTTAAATAAAAAAATATTTATTTCC